>JAALXI010000145.1:0-373466 GCA_012977755.1 Fusarium nurragi | reverse complement strand
AATATAGGTTATAAAGTATTTAATTAAATACTTTATTTCTTAACTATATGTCTTCTTTAGTACTATAAAGTACCTAATATTAAGAGGCTAAAGTAAATAAGATATATAAGTAGGTATATAAAGTATAATAATTTTATAATCCTAATAATATTTCTTAAAGTTAATAAAGTAATAACTTTTATAACTATTAAGAATTAAAAAATAATAAAAACTAACTAATTATTTAGCTATAGCCTAAGTAACTTAAACGTAACCCTAATTTAAACCCTAAACCCTAACACCTATCCTTAGCCCTTAGCCCTTAGCCCTTAGTATAACAAGCATACTGGTAACTATCCACATATTTACCTCGCTTACAGTATCCAGTTTATACAGGCCCCTCCCCATTAAGTTGTCCATTAGGACATTGGCAAGTTGGAGTGCCTGTGGGTAACGGGTATAATTGAGCCGTACAATACTTCTCATCATAGTAATGGCACCCCTTCCTGCCTCGATTGGTGACACAGGGATATTTCTTTCTGAAAATAATCCCCCCTCCTCCGCATTCCTCGGTGTCGATAATTTAATCAGGGGCGCACTTAATAGTCCCCATTCGTTGGCGGCATCCTAGCTGTCCGTTCTCCGTCGTGCAAGACTTGTACTTCTCAGTTAGATCCTCGCAACTGATAAAGCTTTCGCCGTGTGGAACAAGATCGGTTTTGAATTTACAGCCATTTTTCCCGCGCTGAACATCAAGAACAAGATCTGTCACGAGATCTGTCGGGAGATCAAGAAGATCATCACTGAAGAGTCCAACTTTAATATCGCATATAATTGGTTGACAGGGCCCAGAATTAACGCATTAAGGGAGAGAGGCTTTCTCTACGAGCCCTATGACCGAGTTGGCCGCAATGCATATAAGTACGATGATGGGTCTAAGTAAAGAGGTTTTCATAATTGGCAGCTAAATATTGCAGATGTAAAGAATAATTGAGTATTTTGGCCGACACGATGAGAAGGGGCCAGAATATATATATGTTGCACACACCAGTGGCATGCCAAACTCAACAAACTCTGTGCTGTTATGTCTCAGCCGTAAGTCAGCAGATAACTTCATTAAAATGTCTTAGTTGTTTCATTCGAGCTGACGTGTCTGAACCCCCTGCAGCCTAGTTTTTGGGGGTCTAACCGATCCCCCCCTGGATCCTGCTCGCCTCTCGCGATTAAGCTACTAAAGTAGTGATATTCTACTACAGCATTAAAAACACTCTTTCCACCCTATTTCCAAAGCTTAACTAGGTCATTGATGTCTTCTAATGTTTTGACGGCAACAAGTCAATGTTGAAGAAAGGAGTTTATCCTCGGTAATTTGTCAATAAGGCATCAGCTCCGTTCTCATTAAAATATTAGCGACTTCAATAGGGATAGACTGAACTGCAAGTAGGAACGGTGCATTACCATTATTATCTCTAATACTGATGATTCCGCGCAGCAGTCTGAGTTATGTCCGAGACAGATTGAGATTCAACCCCAAAAGCAGCCCATATAGACAAACATGAGTTCTTCCATTGACTACACCACGGGCCCTTTATTTCCCAAAATGTTGAAAGGTGTCTTGGAGCTAAAGTAAATACCATTTCGCCTAAGAGCCCGTTAATCATGTTGTTGAAGGCGAGAGTCTATCACAGAAACAAGCCTTAGGGTTTAAGACCCATTCGTACTGCTATTAATTTGCGGGAAGATTCTTTATTAACGTCCGGAAGATAGAGCTGATGAGCATTACACCCGCATCCGGACTATAATATAATGCCCTACAAGAGATTAATAGCAATCGGATAAAATATATAAATATACCTAATTTTACGTGGCCAGATGGGTTACCCGTTAGAAGGGGGGTAAATGAAATTCAGCGTATTATAACGTACTTTTCAGACGAGAAGAGCTCTAGTATGTGAAATTATTGATGCTTAAGAGGGTAGTAAACTTTGGTAGCGCGCTGGACCATTCTCAACTTTCACTGCAGAAAATGCATATGTAATCTCGGGAACTGGAGAAAAGCCGATAGATGAGGTTGAGGGCGAAATACGACATAAATATAAATGTGCCCTCACTCGAACACTTTTCTTCGCATTCTTTGTGTGTTACTCATCCCAAGGAATACATCTCTTATACTCGCTTATTTATTTTTCTGACTAAGTCACTCATTATCACCTAAACTGATTGTTGACTTGTCCATTACGAAATTCGACAACACAGACGAAATGGTCCACTACAAGACCGTGTTCGTGGCTCTGGCCGCTGTCTCGACCGTCCTTGCAAGCCCTTGCAAGCCCAGTATCACCTATCCTGCCCTTACCACCATCGCAACCACAACGGAAGAGGCTACGAGCACTGAAACCTCTTCCCCCGAAGAGACTATAGCCGCCATCACTGAAACTTCCACTGCCATTGTTGAGGACACTACTACCACTGCTGCTCCTACCACCACTACCCAGAGGCCTGATGTCACCACGGCAACCACCGCGGTGGACACAACTAGTTCTACCCCCTCCCCATTGTCTTGTGGTATCTATGGTTACTTCACCACCGGTGATACTCTGGCATACCTTAGCTATCAGGGAACGAAGCAAAACGCCAAAGAGTGCCTCGAGGCTTGTGCTGCTTATGACGGCTGCGAGGTCGTTGATTTTTACAATATTGCTTACGGCGGCTACGCGCAGGGCACTTGCGAGTTCTGGAAGGGCCACGTCGAGACCGACGGCCAGTCTACTCCGTACCAGTGGTATGACGTTGACTGCCTAGACGGTATGTGATGCGAGTCAGATAACATCTCAGGCTCACGAATGAATGGCGGAATATGTACACCAGTGCCAATGACACTCTTCAGTGATTTATCGACTTGCCTGATCTCAAATCAGCCTGGAAGCCATAGCCTTACCATGAAAGAACTCATTAACCCACTTCTTACTTCCATCCATATTAGCTTCTTCCCATGTGCCATCTGGAGTTTCAGGAACACTGCGTTCCACGCTGGACCTCCGATCCCCTTCATTGTTCCACCCTGACGAGATGGCCTCAAATATACAATACTGGAGCATTTCCTTCGCCTATGAAATTCAATATCACCAACTATGAGACATCAGATGTCTTCCCGTCACTTGAATAGACTGCTCGCGTCACAGATAGCCAGGACAAGGTAGGGTCACCTTCATCCTTAATCCTTTTGCTAGGACTATCACCTGCATTCATATACCACAGGAAGTCAGCTTTCAAGGTGTTTCGCCAGTATGTGCTGATCGTCTTCTATGAGCCTAGGGGCTGCATTCACCAGGCCTTGGATGGCGGGGAACCGATCGGTTGGGAAAGTGAGGTCCGTGTAAGCCGGGACCATTTCAGACCTCCGATTCGCCTCGGCCAAAGAAACATCAGGGTCATGAGGATAAAGAAAATGCCCCATAACGCTTGCTGCTGCATGAATGATACGGAAGCTCTTGGGCTAGAAAACCTCGCGTTCGAATATAAATGACCCCGGAACCAAATCACTCAGTCTCATACGGCACGGTGAATCTCTCAGGGGCTTTTCTGAACGGTGAATCCAGAAAGCCCGTTGTACTGCCGCGTGCAGCATCAGAAAATTAGGTGCTATAGGCTTTAAGATAAGCTTCCGCCATTCCGGAAGCCTCATGCTGCCGGTTCTCGGGAGAGTCTTGGGCAGTAAACTACGAGTCAATCCATATGTATGGCATCCCAAAGGCCCGGGCGACTTAGTAACATCTTCAAAGATATTCTTAAAGTCTACTGGGAGTACGACGGCTTATGCCTCGAGACTTGATGTAGTTGGTCATTCTCGGCGTAGAGCTTCCCCATCGGGAATTAAGAGCTGTGTAGTGTCCTCGCTGGTCGGCTTCTGCGATCACTAGTACTCGACGCGCCCATATGCATCGAGCCATCCGCGCGCCAATTCCATACAGCTTGGAGATAGCCTGCATTCTGGAATATCAAAACCCCTTCAATCAGATACCACGGCGAAGAGTTGGTATCTATACTCGCAATCAGACATCACCCCTTCCCGTTGAGGATTTACGCGACCTACACTCAGTGGTATATAGCTGAAAAGTCCATTCGTTAATTTTATAGGCGGCAATAGTAGATGGATTCTCATGCCAATCAGGCGGTGTAGCCTTGCTAGGATTTACAGCATGATCACATCAGCTTACGGAATTTGTTCAATGGTGTGGGTTCATACTACGTTAGGTCCATGCTAACGATTGGCGGAATTAGAAATAAGAATCCAACGTCAGCAATAGTCGAACCAGACTGAATATTACTAATGATATCTGCTATCTCCACTTTACGATGGCTTAGGTTCGGAAAAAGTAATAAATAACTTTAACACGTCGGTCAAAAAACAAATCAAAGAAAAAAGGAAAGAAAAAGGGAAATTGGTGCAATTGCATCAAACCCAACGCAGCCCCCAACACCTTCCTATTTTTCTCTTCGCCAGGCCTCAATTTCGAAATGGATGTAATCCCTGTATCCTGGAGCGACGTGCCAAACCCCATACCTAATCTTCGAACAAGAACATTCTTTATCATTGACCATCCTCTTGATGAACAACTCCTTAAGGATGGACTTGACCAGTTAATCAGGAATCATTGGCGGAAATTAGGCGCCCGTCTCGTTCCATCCCAGCAGGGCACCCAGCTGGAATATCATCTGCCCCATGTTTTCTCAGATGACCACGAACTCTTCAAATGGTCAGTGAACAAAACTGGTCATTCTATACATGAAGTCCACGAATTGTCTAAGATTGTTCGTCCGGGAAATGACATAGTTTTTCTCCCATCGATTGATACCATCGACAAGATTGTGCGACCGACAAACTGGCCATTTGAACGAAAGGATGAAGCACCCAATTCCCCACTTTTATACGTCCATTTGACCGCCTTCAACGACGCAGCTGTGTTAGCTATCAGCTACCCCCATACTTTGGCTGATCAAGGCGGACTGGCCAACATAGTAAAAGCGTGGTTGGCGGTCGTCGAAAGGAAGGCTCCTCCAGAAATGATTGGATATAACGAAGATGTGTTAGGAAATGAAAGGCTTTGTAGTTTCCGGGTCAAGAAAGGAGATCGAAAAGGCAGAATGCGTATACGCAGTAATAAGGACTCGGCATTGATAGGTGGACGACTTGCAATGGATATGATCAAGGAGCTCAAAGAGGAGTCTCACATCGTTTTCTTACCTACCGGAGCGGTCCACAATCTACGAGCGAAAACGAGAATGTCTCTGCAGGGCCAGCATAACTTGGCTGCCAAGATCAGTAACGGTGACATAATTACGGCAATCTTCACGAAGGTTAGTTCCTATTTACAACCCTGTCTTATCATGCTAACTATAGCGTACAGCTTGCTCGGTTGAATCTCAAATCTGGATACGATGTGTCACTCTCCCAAACTATCAATCGTACGTTATTCTTCCGTGCATGGTAGACCATGACTGATAAAATAAGTGCGAGGTCGCATAGCAGAGTTGGCAGATGAGAAAGGCGATAGCTTCATCCACAACAGTATACATTATGCCACCTCCAACTTCCACATTCAACCCTCCACACCATTGCACGAGATTGCGCTCCAGAATCGCATAGCAGTCGATCAAGCACTAGAAGAGTCTGACATCGTAGCTGGCGTCAGTACTCTTCGGGAAGTTGCGAAATGTGGGCAGGTCATGTTGATATGCGAACCTCACCACAAGCTCTACAGCGCCTCGAACTGGTCTAGGTCGTGGCAAGGAATTGACTTTTCTAAAGCTGCACCAAGAGCCTACCAAATGCCAACAGAGAACAAACAGCCCATAATAATTGGCCAAAGCAGGACCCTGAGGAGCCCAATGAGAAGTACCAACAGTGAAAGATCTCCAAGAATTCAAGTCACTAACTATTCAATAGATCGTGTTGTGATTATGTGTAAGACCAACGACGGTTATTGGTGTGACTTTTCTGCTTCATTAAAGACAATGAGGATGATAAAGGAACTTCTGGCTACAGATCCGGACTTGACAGGACTTGAGAATTAAACCTCGCTGTCGAATCTTTTATATTATCGTTTCAAGAAGCGTAGCATCACTTGTTGGCGGGGCGGATCGATAAGAAACAAAGTTGTGCGATATCTTTTCTTACTCAAAATGATAACAGCGTCAACAAGAGAGTATCTTACGCCATCTCGTGATGTAGGAATCCCCTTGTAACCGTTGAACTACTCCCCCTAGAAACTCGGTCCATTAACTTCCTCCAAGAGCAAACCTCGCGACTGGAAGCTTAAAGTCTAATCTCGAGTTAGATTTCTATATTCGCCCATTTTTGACGTTGTGCCATTTATATCTAATCAAACCCCTCTGAAGGCCTTGTGAGACCTGACCTTCCGAGTGAATAGTCGCTGGCTTGAGCTTGATCTGTAGGGCCTTCGTGGGAGAGAATTCAACCTCAAGTAGTTCTTCGAAATCAAACGTATGGCCCAAATGATTTTGGTCCCTTTGCCTAATCTCCTTGCATCGCATAAAGAGTTTCCTGCAGCGGTTCTAAATTTCCGCTCGACGTATTTAGCAAAGCCTCTGTTAGGTGCAGGTTTTTGGACGTTATTGAGTAGACCATGCTGACATCGCCTTTGACATGAATGGACGCATCCACTTCTTTTTATGGAATTCAACATCCTGAGCTGGACCAAGTCTTGGCATCCTGTTTCGGTCAAAAGTATCTATATACCGCGGACAGTCTGCGTATCTACGGGTCGCCTGATATTATTTTAAATTATTTTGATCAACTTCTTACGTTTATCATGTTCCATTGCTACAAGATATGTCACTCTTACATATGCCTTGTCATTGTGACCTAGTTAAGTTCCATACTTGACTGTGAAATGCCTCCATCCTCTTGTCGTAATTGTGTCTTATCGCTCACTTTACCGGGGGGAATAGACCTAGTGAAACTCCAGCGACCAGGGGCCTTTATGAACTGAACCTTGATATTTTCATCTTTGGCAGATATTATGTTGAATAGTCTCTGAAAGTGTAGTTGTCGCTCGGGCAAGACGGCGTAGTGTTGTTAATAGTGAGATCGATATTTATAAATAATCCTGAGATTATTGCGATCTTTATCCCTGAGCCTAGTGAATTATAGCTGGCTGGTGTGTCTGGGATGACTGGCTTTTGACCACTTTTATGGTATATTGTTTGAGAGGAAATTGTAGCGCTGGAACCTTTAACTGCTATACTTCGTGACTCGTAATGTAAAGATTGCTGATTAAAAGGCGCTATAGATGGTTGAACCACCACGAGGAATTCGCTTATGGTGGTTATAGACCGCTGATGAGTTCCCCAGCTGCCAATCAATCCCCCATTTGCTTTATCTGGTGGTAGCCTCTCTCTGTCTCGAATGGCCAAATTATGAAGAAGATGTTACCTTAAGAATTACCCGAGACGTTCAATAATCAAGGATCAGACGGAAGTAAAATGAAGGTGAAAACTCTGGCTGCTCTACGAGGAAAAAGGAGTTTAGACGAGGAGGCAATGAAGCTCGCTTGGCTGTTTGTTTTGAACCATGCTACCATTAAGATATAAAATACTACTGTAAGAATGTGAGGTCTTTAATTAAATTCCTTTTCTTTTAGTGCCTATGGGGGCGTTTTATTTCATCTAATTAGTATTTTCCGTGCATTTGGCCCCTAACTACGAAGGATTGGCCTCCACTTTTATGATAATATGTAATTCCAGGTCTGCCTATGTTATTTTAACCTGCTGCTTGGATTGTCATTTTGCAGAGCATTCATCTCTCATGGGTTCTGCTGTTTGATTAAGGATGCCTGGCGGGGATTCATATTTCCTCCTTCATAGGAAAAGGCCTACTACCATAGAATGTAATTGAAGAAGGATTGCCAGATACTTCTAATTCCATTCTCCACAAGCCGCACCCAACGCGTCTCCATTCGGTTTCCGCTGCCTTGGGGAACATCGTAAGGAACTTCCAAGTCGTCTACGGTCGATTACCAGATGCCGATGGACTGAGAAAGCATCTTGTCGGGGTAGGATTCACCTGGCCCAAGGCCAAACCAGGAGGCCTGGCCGAGTCGCTTAGGGAGTCGAATATTCAACCCTAGCCGAGGGACATGGACGGGAAATGATCCCCTGGGTGTAAAGTCGAGTTTTATCGACAAAATACCCTTTGAGGAAACGTAGTAATCTGTACAGATGTCATAGCCCCATCCCAAAACCGGAGGCGCAAAATATGTCACGGTCTTGACCGTGACGCCTCCGCTCTCGGTGTCCCTTTGAACCTGGAACGACCTCAACTGAGAAGTCATTCGCTGCACACTGTAGTCTTTCCATGTCTTGACGGCGCCATCTTTATCGTTGTCCGTGGGTGCGCGCCAGAAGCAAGGATAGATTGCAGCGCGAGTCGCAGCGTCAATCTCTACGAGGTCTGACCCGTTGAACCATTTGATAATGTAGCCACGCACACGATCGAACTTCATATTCCAGCTTGACCCGGACAAGCTTAGTTCAGTTCGGGTTTCTTTGATGTCCACGTCTTCAAGGGCGTCAGACAGACAGATTGGGTTCCTGGGCTGCCTGTCAATAGATATCTTGTGCTGAGACCACGCCACTTCGTGCGAGGCTGGCGCCAACTTTGTGGCTTCCTTGAGCCTAAAAGAGATGGCCAAGAACACCCCTGTATGGCCTCAATATTGAGAGAGATCGGCAGGAATGGGGAGTTCGGCCTTGGTCCAGGGCTTAACTCTTGGAATCTCAAGCTTGCCCGACTCAAGTAGTGACGTTCTGAAGATGTCCGATTAGCCATCCCTATCTGTTTGTATGCGCTTGGAAATGTTGACTTACTTATCTCCGATCGCTTGGATAGTATACTTCGCTTTCAAGTGTCCCAGCTCCATGTAATCGTATTCATTAGTGATAAACATCTTTCCAGATTCATAATCGAACTTGACAGGCTGAAAGACCTTTTCAGCTCAGTCAGACCAGGAGTCGGTTTGTGTTCGCTGTTGTAGAGACCATCCATGACGAATGTGTGGTCGTTCGGTTCGTCGCCAAAGTCGCCTCCATATGCGTAGTAGCCGTCCTTATGCCAGAGTCCATGGTTGGCCCATTCCCAGATGAAACCACCTTGGAGGCGTTCATACTTGCTGAAAGCTTCTTGGTAGTCTTGGAGACCTCCAGGGCCATTGTTCATAGCATGTGCATATTCGCAAAGAATTACTGGCTTTTCCCATTTTCCGTCTTGGATTCCATCGACTTCCGCGTGTCTCTTTAGTCGATCTTGATCCGGGTACATATACGAGTACATGTCAGTCTCTTGTGCTTTGATATCGCCTTCATAGTGGATGAGTCTGTGGTCGACAATTCGAGCATACTTTATCATCGCGACGTGGTTGGCACCATAGAATGATTCGTTTCCTAGAGACCACGAGAAGATGCAAGGATGGTTCTTATCTCTCTGGATCATCTGCACCATCCTGTCAAGGTATGGCTCATGCCACTGCGGATTATCCGAGGTGAACTGGGCTGCTTTTGGAAAATATTCTTCCTTGCTTCCCTCGTAGTCCCTCGTAGTCCAGATACGGAGCGGGTTGGATGGGCTGAGTGACAACACCATAGAAGCCGTGGCATTCTAGGTCAGCCTCATCCATGACCCAAAAGTCTAATTCACCTGCTAGGTCATATAGCCACGGCTGTCCCGGATAGTGACTTGTTCTCAGTGAATTGATGTTGTGCTGTTTCATCAATAGCAGGTCTTGTTTGAGGAATTCAAATGGAACGGCCCTGCCATGGACCGGATGGTGATCGTATCTGTTTGTTCCTCGCAACAGGATTGGTGAACCGTTGATAGTTATAAGTCCCTTCTTCAGCTCAACCTTGCGGAAGCCAACATTTTGTGTGATGCTTTGAATCGACTCTCGGGTCTTTGAGATGAGGGAAATTTCAAGCTGGTGAAGATAGGGACTCTCTGCGGTCCATTTCTTCGGGTTAGTTATAGGAAGTTCGAACTTGACCATGTTATTGATCACGTCTAGAGATTGACGCGTTGAGGCCACTTCGACATGTGCATCTCGAAGAACAAGCAACAATTCAAGTGGCGAAGTAGCGATAAATTGACTCAAACTGATGTCCACATGGAGAGTAGAATCCAAATACTGCTCATCGAGGTCTGTTTTAACAAAGAAGTCCTCGACTCTAGTTTGCCCGGGGAGTGCAAGCAAGGCCACGTCACGAAAAATGCCTGTTTCGGTCAGTAAGGTCATCTTGGCTGCATCTGGGAAGTGCATACCGGACAGCCACCATTGGTCTTGGTCCTCAATGTACGATGCCTCGCACCACTGATAGACTAACCATAAGCTCATTATCACTATCCTTCTTTACAATATCAGTGATGTCGAACTCAGCAGCGTTACGGCTGCCTTTTGAGTAACCGACAAATGAGCCATCCAGCCAGACATGGTAGGCGCTGTCAACACCGTCGAAACGAAGTCTAAGCTGCGATGAGCTATCCCACTCATTAGGAACCAGGAAGCGCCGTCGGTAAGTCCCCGTGGGGTTCTCAGTCGGGATATAAGGAGGTGTTGACGGGAAGGGAAATTGGACGTTGGTGTAGTGTGGATGACCATGGCCCTGTAATTGCCAGTGACCTGGAGCATTGATCGTGGACCAGGTTTCATCATAATCTGCGTCTTTGGTAGGATATTCTGAAGCTTCTGCGGTGGTCGGTGCGTATTGAAACTCCCATATCCCATTAAGCAAGAGATGTGCAGTTGGTACCCAGTACGCTCTTGGGGCGAGCCGATTCCTTTGAATCACATCGAGATTTTCACAGTCTGGCTTGCCTGCAGATGTATTCATCGTTGATTTTGCTTAGCTTGCTGCAGCGATAACAAACCTTTTCGAGGCGATCGAACTCAGAGGAAGATGCACGGTTATATGCATCATGAGAGGGGAACGAGTCGGTATCAGTGGCCACGCCAGGTGGACTCAAAGTGGGCAGTGAGGGGTCGATAAGAGTACAGGTCTCCGCTTTGTCCGAGAATGGCCGAATGGAGAAGGCCTGTCGTCTAAGATTTGAGCGAGTTGACGTCGTGGGTCTAGCAAGCTGTTGAGGGTGCCGAGAGCCGGTACTTTAGGTCAAGATTGACGCGTGACTCGCCATTTCAGTCACAAAAGCATCCTTATTGACACTAATAGATGGTCTCGGAAGTCTTCCACCTTAATCTTACGTCAGGCCGGTTTAATATGAAGTAGTAAATATAGTATTATGACTCTACCAGGTAGCAGCTAAACATAGCAACCAAAGGGAAGTTGAAGAAGGTAAAGATGATGTCCAATCCAATTCACAGTGAAGCACACTTTTCAGTCTCCATGACATGAACAGTCTTCTCTGTGTTCTCAAGGACCTGTCCAACCAGCTTGTCTCCCACCTCTTGGCCATCCAGGACTAATGCCGTCTCCTCCAGGTTTAGACCACGCGTCTCGACAAAAAGGAAGTAGACGACAATAGCCTCCACAGCCAACCACACGTCGTAGGTGATATAGTACTTCCATCCCGAGTTGGTCACACCAATTGGGTTCGCGTACTGGTTGAAGATGAGGGCACATGCCACAAACAGGTCATACAAGACCTCGCGCGCGGAGATTGAATGGCAGGATCTCGACAACGTAGGTCACTTGCAAAACGCCCCAACCAGCCGTAAAGAAGACGTTGAACAGAAAGATCATGGCAAGGACGCCCTTGGCAACCCCGCTGGGTCCTCCAGTTCCATCTTGATTGAGGTCAGTTGACATTTCGTACGTGGCTTCGAGTGCTGTCCAGCCGATGTAGGTTGCAAGCGAGCCAAGCGTTGAGCCAAGGAACATAACGCGGCGAGGGATATGATTGACGAGGAGGGAAAACACGACACCCCAGAATAATGCCCAAAGAGTGAGCAAGGCGTTGATAAGGGTCTGCGTCTCCTGGGAGCGGTAGCCAATCGAGTTGAGGATCAAAGTCAGGTAGTAGCTGATGAGGCCATTGCCGCTCCACTGACTGAAGAAACCGACCGCAAGGATGATGAAGAAACGGCGGCGATTGCCCTTGGTCTTAAAGAAGGATAGGTAGCCTGTGGTCTCCATTGCCTCGTTCTCCAAGCGAATGGCGGTTCTGATCTCCTCCATCTCGATCGCCACCGCTGGATTGTTGTAGTCTCCGTTGGCATGGTACTTGGCAAGCAGCTTCTCGGCTTCGGCCTCGCGCTCCTTGGAGACCAACCATCGAGGTGACCCATCAATGATGAAACACATACAAAGCTGGAGAAGACTGGACAAGGCCTGGAGAATGGAAGGAATGCGCCACGCCCACGAGCTGTTCATTCTCAAGGTGCCATAAGTGATCCAGGCTGCGGAGAGAGCTCCGAGACCCTAGAGTGTGTTGTAGATAGAAACCATAGGCGCTCGTTGGTGGGATAGGCCAACTCCATGATAAGCACAGGTGCGGCTGTGACATTCAGAGCCAGGCCAAAGCCCAGGATGCCTCGAGCCGCAATGAACATGCCTGTGTTCTGCGCTCCGCCCTGGAGACCAACACCAACAGCCATGATGGCTGCTCCAACGACCAGGGACGGACGACGACCAAACCTGTCGCAGAACATGGCGCAAAATGGCAAAGCTGCAAGCTGTCCGATGTTTTGGATCGCATACAAGCTGTGAAAGAGAGTAGTGTATCAGTTTTGGAGCCAAGAGATGAACTAACACAGCGAAAAGCAATACTTGACTTACATGGCGAGTTTGTTAGCATCAGCATTATCAAAGTCCGCCTTCCACGTGTCTAGACTCTGGAGACCATTCATCATGCTTCCGTCGTAGCCCGTTGCATAGCTGGAGATGAGAGAAAGACACAGGATTGCATTGAGTTTCAGGATGCCCTTGTTGGTGAGCCAGCCGAACCAACCAGCGGCCAATTGATCGTTGAGCGCGAGAGAGGCCTGTGCTTGAACCATCGCGATGCGATATGTTGGAACGGGGTTTGATCAGAGACCCTGAGTGAGAGGAGAAAAGGTGGTATTATCTATCATCCTCGACAGAGACCCTATCTCTTGTGGGCCGGTGTTCCCCGCGACGGATGGTGGACACCAGGCCCCAGGGGGAACCCCACAGCACACACGATCGCAACGGACAAGGACAGGCGTGATTGGCACCGGGGACATCACCGAACTTTGCCGTAGGCAGTCTCAATTCATATTCTGTTCTGGCTTATCCCGATAGAGAAAGAGTATGTCGATAGTACAGAGAAACGGGCAAAAAGGTGAGGGGTATTTGCGCAGGATTTCCTATCTTCACAAGATATTGGGGATTCCGCATGAATTGTTGCGTGATTAAAAGTCTGGGGCTCTATCAACTGCGAAACGTGGAGGGCGGAGAAGACCCAACATGGCCAAACCCCCCGGTATCGTTCGCCGGCTTTCCCCTGTCCATCCTCGTCCCGAGGTTCTGGTAAGTTGATAAACTAGGGAAGGAGACCACTGATTGATCATTATGTTAAGAGGGGCTCGCTCTCGCAGATCCATCCTTTACCTGCTCCTGTCACTCCAAGTTGAGGCAATCAATATGGGACTTCTTTCACTTGCTACCTCCTTGCTAGCCTTTGGCTCTGCTGCCGCTGCTGCCAGCCTGGCCAAGGGCAATGGCAACAGCCACAAGCTTACAGCAGGTTTGTGCAGCGGTGTAGCGTTTCGTGACACTCGTTAACAAAATCAACAGTTGCGCAGAGCTTGTTCGATTACTCGATGGAAGTGTCGGACTCTAGATTTGATTCAAGCTACGGATATGTCTGGTATCAGGACAATGGCCAGTGGTCGGTCCGATTTACGGCCTGGTACATTCCAGGACTGTTGCACCGTGGAAAAGGTGACGACGTCAAGACTGCCACGAGGGCAATTGAGAACGTGTAAGTAAATACTCCTGCGCGTACAGAGACTGCTATAGAATCAAACGACTCATTCTCTATGCTAGCCTGGCAAATCAGCTGAACGACGACTTTGACTCTGCCTGGTACGGCACCTTCAAGCTCGCTCCAGATGAGCCAAACCCCACCCCAAACGGGCCACTGTACCCCCCCACGATCTACGGTACTTACGATCCCAATTGGAGATAATTCATTGGGTAAGTCACCGGTAGTCAGGGCTTAGGCAATGCGGAGCTAACCAGATGTCACAGTACTCAGCTCATTCAGGTTGTTGAGGAGTTTGGCCACCTCCTACCCCAGGGCCTCGAGGCTCGCATAGAAGATGCACTTGAGGCGGCTGCCATTGGCGGAATGCGTCGCAATGGATCCTTCCCTCAGGATGATAACCTCATCTTGGGCTATTCCAACCCGGGCATCATGCGAGCTCTCACAACTGGATGGATCGGACAGCGCAGGAAGAACCAAGCTCTCATCAGCTTTGCCAAACAGCAGGGAAGTGATCTTCTCAAGCTGTTCAAGCGAGGTGGCCAGAATACTTTGTCCGAGTACAACGCACCAAACTATTACGGCATCGACATCTGGGCTCTCGCGGCCAACATTGCCTATGGGCCCAAAGACGCCCCCATGACGAAGAATGCCAAGTTCATCCTTCAAGAAATGTGGAAGGACATTGCTGCTCACTACAATCCTTACCTTGGCAATATGGTGGGACCTTAAGATCGCGCCTACAGCCGTGATGCCACGACGCATTCTCAGATTCTGTCCATGATTCTCTGGGGCATTTATGGACGCGGTGTCGGAGGCCAACTCCCTCTTGGAGAGGCTGATCTTCTCTACGACGTTGCCCAGGGCGCGGCTCTTGCGCTCGTTCTGGATGTTGTTGCACCCACAATCTCCAAGGAGGCACAGGCTATCATCAAATCCAAGGGCAAGTGGAAGGGCACACGATTCACATTTGCGTTGACTGGAATTCCGCCTTCTTGGACCCTTGGCAACAAGCACGTTTTCAAAGGCCTTGGGAAGCTGCCCTGTCTTGATGTCAATGTGACAGCGCCGGGGCTGGTGAAGCAGGATGTGGTTTATGGAGCCACACTGAGAGATCACTGGATCTACAATATTTCCTATGTAGTGCCCGAAGGTTTCAAGGGGACCCCTAGTGTTACCCTCGACATGAACTACACATGCTAGGGTGATAATGCACGGGATGTTACGGTGACTCGGGTGGATATTTTGGACTTAATTAAACGGCCCCCAGTGTGAGAAAGCGTATCTAAATAAGGACAAGTTCGAAGATTAAAGTTCAAGCCGAATTATTGGACACGATTCATTTATAAAAAGCGTGACGCGTGACATTTTGTACTCAGTGCTTCTCTATCCTTGAGTCAGAAAGATTAGCCTAAACCTAATGAGCTGTGAGTCGTAACCAGGAAGTCTGAATCCCGCAGAATGCCCGTAGTATACCGGGCTGGTAGCTATAAAGAATACTATTTTGGGGCCGGCAAAAGGAGGATGCAGGGCGTCTGCCTCCATCACCAACAGTAACAGCTGATGGGGATGACGATGGTGACTTGAAGCCTGACAATATGGCGTCGCGTATTACATCCACAGCGAGGGTCAGATCCGTCACATTCCCCATGGGCATGTGAGGTTTCAAGACCGTAAGAGATACACGACATGCTGAGTTAATCTTGGAAATGGATTTGCTGCAAGTTGACCTGATCGAATATTTGCCAAGAATAGTCAAAGGCAGGGTCCATGACAGATGGATGAGATGGTTGGTCATAGGAGAAGTCAGGCGTGCTGACATCTTGAAGACTGTCTTCCAGACGCGTGATGAGTTTATCGCAGAGGCTGGGTTTAGGCTCGTTCTTTTGTTTTAGGATATCGAGATGAGTTCTGATGTTTCCCAAGTCTAGGTCGCAGTTAGCACGGGTAAATCTATGGGCTGTTGTTGCTTGTATCACCAATGACACTTGCCTTCTAATTCTCCTACTGCTCCTTGTATGCCTTGTAGGACGATCAGGGCCGGGAAGAAAGAAAAGGACGGGGTCATGGTGATCAATACCGAATGGGGCTGCTGGGACGACGGATTGAGCGTCCTTCCACACACGCGGTTCGACGAAGTAGTCGACGAGTCTTCCTCAGATCCAGGGTGCGGGCTGCTCGAGAAGATGGTGTCCGGTATGTATCTTGAAGAGCTAGTACGGCTGGTTCTCCTGGGCCTTGTGCAAATTGGTGCATTGGATATGGCATTTGAGAAAGACAGTCCCATTCATCGCCGTATGAGCATTAAGAGTGCGTTCTTGACCAAGGTTACAGAGTTTGAACAGAACGACTCGAAGTCGGCTTTGTCTTACATAGATGAGTGCCTCGCTGCCAAGGGCACAACTACCAATGACCTACATATAGGCCAAATGCTCGCCACCGCAGTCGTACGACGATCTGCTCGATTAGTTGGCGGGGGACTCGCGGCGATACTTATCCAGTCAGGTAGGCTGCAGGCTACAAGCACTACTCGGAAGACGGTCGACAGAGAGGATGTGCATGAGCTAGGTCAGAAGCCTACACAGCTCCAGACTACAGGCTTCATGTCCTCTTTCACCCAGTTTATGCGGCACATATGTGGTTGCATACGCCAACAAGAAAACTTGCCAATTTCGGTGTACGGCTCACCATATACTTCCAACGAAGCACTAGAGCACTCAGTCTTAACGGGGGAGGTGATAGATATCGCGGTCGACGGCTCGCTGTTTGAATCCCATGCTGAATTCGAGAGTCTGATGCGCAGCGTCTTACGGGACATCCCAGAGATCGGCAGTGTCAACGAAGCAAGATTGAAGATAGAACTCACGAGGGACGGCTCTGGTACTGGTGCTGCACTAATCGCGGCAGGGGTAGAATTTGATTGAAAATAGATAGATATCCTGATAGAGGCGGTAAAGGCCTGGTACGGCAAATTGAGTTACAATCTGAGTATCATGCTAGGCTACTTAACTTCGACGCTATTAGAATGTTGTGCTAGGAAGACCAGAAAGATGACGGTTAGTGACGGGAAGAGGTTGAAGGATATTGGTCTAATTGCCTTGTTCAGTGGCCAGATGACAAGACAAAGGCATGTCCGTGGCGAGGGAGGCGAGATTTAACAACTCGAGATTGTCCGTTGATATGTTGCACCCGGACCAACAGCCGCTTTAGGCAGAAATGGGGGACGGATAGCAACCATCCGTGCCTGAATGAGATCGATTGGTGTACAGTATGACGGTACATTCGAAATGCGCACTATTTATCCGGTGCAGGACACTATTCTTTTCTCCAGTTACAATTGCCGGATTTCCCCATGACGAGCATGGCCAGATCCAGTATTGCCTATCTCATCAGATCGGGGGGAACATCATTCGCTACAGCTTATTCCACAGATCTTCCTCGGGTGTCCAGTCCCCAGGCTATAATCTAGGTCATTATTATTTAAGGCACCTCCCAGCACATAGCAGATGATATTAACTCTTTGACTCAATCGAGGCACCACATCATACGTTATTCTACAAACAACTTCGCTTATACAGGCCCTTGATCGACTGCAAACATCATGGTTAAAGGCATCTCCAAGTCTGTGTCAGTAGCCCAGGCGCTGCTGTTCCTGAGTGCACTGCTGAGTGGCTCTGGCATCGTCAGAGCTGACAATCCGGTCGTGCAAGACATTTACACGGCGGATCCTGCACCACTTGTCTACGATGGCCGCGTCTACCTCTTTACTGATCATGACAATGACGGTTCTACCGACTACAACATGACAGACTGGCGGCTGTTCTCATCCGCAGACATGGCCAATTGGCAACACCATGGATCGCCCATGAGTCTGTCAACGTTTAGCTGGGCCAACAGTAGGGCGTGGGCAGGGCAGGTCGTGCCTCGGAATGGCAAGTTCTACTTCTACGTTCCAGTGCGTAACGCCAAGACCGGGGGAATGGCCATTGGAGTCGGTGTCAGTAACAACATTGCCGGGCCATATTCAGACGCGCTTGGGCGCCCATTGCTTGAGAACAACGAGATTGACCCAACAGTCTTCATCGACAGTGACGGCCAGGCCTACATGTACTGGGGCAATCCTGATCTCTACTATGTGAAGCTCAACAGTGACATGCTCTCCTACAGCGGCGGCATCAACAAGGTCAGTCTGACAACTGCTGGATTCGGCTCCCGCCCCAACAACGCCCAACGGCCCACGACCTTTGAAGAGGGTCCTTGGCTATACAAACGTGGCAACCTCTACTACATGGTATACGCGGCAAACTGCTGTTCCGAGGACATTCGCTACTCCACCGGACCGAGTGCCACTGGGCCTTGGACGTACCGTGGCGTCATTATGCCATTCGAGGGCAAGAGCTTCACCAACCACCCTGCCATCATCGACTTCGGGGGCAAGTCTTACTTTTTCTACCACAACGGTGCTCTTCCTGGTGGCAGCGGCTATACCCGATCTGTGGCCGTGGAGAGTTTCAACTATGGCTCCGACGGGCTGATTCCCCAGATACGGATGACCCAGCAAGGTCCAGCCCAGCTTACATCGTTCGATCCATACGTACGCCAGGAGGCCGAGACTATCGCTTGGTCGCAAGGCATCAAGACTGAGACTTGCAGTGAGGGTGGCTTTGATGTCACGTCCATCAACAACGGCGACTATATCAAGGTGAAGGGAGTTGCCTTTGGGAGCAGCGGCAGCCCCAAGTCTTTCAGCGCCCGTGTAGCCTCTGGCAGCAGTGGCGGTAAGATCGAGCTTCGCCTGGGCAGCGCAACCGGCAGCCTCATTGGCACATGCACGGTCTCCTCAACTGGCGGCTGGCAGATATGGACCACGGTGGAATGCCCCGTCAGCGGCGCCACAGGCACTAATGATCTGTTCCTTCGCTTTACTGGCAGTGGCTCGGGTGACCTGTTCAACTTCAACTGGTGGCAGTTTAAATAAGCCTCAGTGCTCCTTTGCTTCTTCCCTTGATCCCTATTCTAGCCAGGTCCCTCCTTGTAACGTCTCCTCTTCTATAGTTCAGCATTATTTATTGTCGATGGAGGGAAATACATCAGTCTTTTCCGCGTTATCAAGCCTCCAATATTATACACAACACTTTGCCCACTAGACGTTCGCTTCACCTTTGTCTCATGAGTCTACGCGATTACTCCGGTGAGAACTAGCAATGTGGGTTTCTCATTGCTCTGCTGCCTGGTTATGGTGAAACTGTGCTTCTTGCCCGTGCTTGGTTATATTGGACTTCGGCCTTGACTCATCTTCTCATCCTCAGTGGTCCTCTAGCAATCATGATTTCCTCAAGGCAAAGAGTGGATCGTGAGATCATTCAAATTAATCGCCAGTGTAGAGGCTGTTAAGAATAAGATACAACAAACTTCTTCTTCTCATACGCGTGGCTCCCTCATGGTCCATCTCTCTCTAGACAATATCTCATGCGGTTTCTCCAAGGTGTTCATTGGTTGTCAAAACGCGAGACGCTTACAGACCCGCCGAGACTCTTGGTTGCGAAGTTGTGAATACCGTAGCGATATCCGGGGAAGAATTGCCAGTCATTTCCAAGCTTAAAGCTAGGCCCAAGGCTCATGAACTTCTGGCCATCGGTGCTGTAGCTGAAGGTGGCGGAGCCAGGGGCACCAGGGGCGATATCGGCAGTGACACGAAGATAGACTTTGCGGAACGAAACATTGTTTACCCTTGCCGCGACATTGCCCGTTGACTTCGTACTCCAATCGCTGTTCATTGCGACATCTGTCACGACGACAATGTTCCAATTGTCTCCTTCTCGTTCAATCCCAATCCAAGCAGAGGAGTCGCGGAGTACTCCGAGCCCAGCGCGATCTCCGTCTTTCATGCTGGAAAAGTCCAACAGCGCAGTACCAGTCCCTTTTGGACCACGGATGCGGTGCGTTACGGTGTTTCGGGCCTGGTACAGATCCTTTGTAACGGTAACAGTGCGTAAAGTCAGGCCATTGTTGACCGTGAAGCCGCTGGTGAGCGGGTTGTGGTTCCATTCCCAATCCTCCCTAAGCTTTGTGCCAGCGAAGTCATACGTGCCCATAACGCTCTGGACAGGACGGCGAGAGAGTGGGAAGTCATAGTCACCCCAGGCGCCATTCACCAGTTGGATTGAAGGGAATCCGTCACCTCCCCAAGTGATAGGCGCCAGCACAGGTGCTCTACCTCCAGGATACATGTCTGCAAATGCCATGTAGTACCAGTCGCCCTTGGGTGTGTCGACAAGGCTTCCTTGATGAGGTGCTCCTGCTTTGGGAGCCGCAGCCAGACGAATATTGTCGGCAATAATGCGGAGATCGTATGGGCCCCAAGGTCCGTTGCTTGATTTGGCAATATATTGCCCAGTTGCGGGCCTTGTCAGGAAGATGTAGTGGTTTCCGTTTCTAAAGTACATTCGGGCTCCCTCCAGAGTCAGGTTTGGTGGCGTGAGCACAGTCTGTTCCTTTACTTCCGACTTGAGGTCCGAGGACAATTGCGCAACGTGGATACTCTCACGTCCATATGCCACGTAAGGAGTGTCGTTCTTGTCGAAGTGTAATCCAGCATCGTAATAACACTTGTCGATCCTACCAATCTGGGACCACGGCCCTGATGGACTCGCAGCGCTGTAGACGTAGGTCTTGCCGAACTCAATGCAAGCAACGAAGTAGAACTTTCCGTCACTCTCCCGATAACGAAGGGAAGAGGCCCAGATGCCTTTGACGTAGGCTCGCTGCCCATTCTCGAGACTGTACTTAGGGGACCAGTCCAGGACAGGAACAGAATGGCCGATATGCTCCCAGTTCACGAGGTCATATGACCTGAGAACAGGAGCACCAGGGGAGTAATGGAATGTTGAGGCGGTCATGTAGAACGTGTCTCCGGCACGTGTGACTTCATTGTCAGAGAGATCTTCCCAGATGACCGGGTTTGTGAACTTCTCTGCGGCCGCAACAGCAACGGACATGAGGAGACCGAAGATGGCACGCATCTTGAGATCTATGAAGTGAAAGTAACGATAATGGATTCAAGACATGTGCAGATCAAAAGGTACACCTATCTCTCAGTCGGTAGCCATATCACGTCTTGTTTATAGAAAAGCCGAAGCCGTCTACTTACATTGTTCCAAATGATTGCCATTGGTGCGCTAAGGCTGCAGCAAGATTGGCGCACTACATACGAAGTTTCCTTTAAACTAAAACATTTAAACAGGTAGTTTGTACCATTAGGAAAGTCCTATTGGAGGATAAAAGGCAAACAGACACCGTTGCGGGGTACCCTGCAGCACTGTGTACACTACGGAGTCCATCCGGCTATTTCGCTTTCTTCCCTATTGGCTCGCTTTTCAGAAACTGTACCAGGTACTATAGAATCACTAGATCTATAAGCAGTAATTCGGCAGTTGCGGCTCCATACGAGCTAGCTGGCGTTCTAAACTAACTGTATACAGCCTGCGAAGTTCCTCCGTTACTTCAATATAAGGAAGAATACCAAACAGGATCACTGTATCCTGTGGTGCATGACTGAAGTAAATGAGCATCAAGTGAAAACGCCACTCTGCTCCTATCGACCTGTCAGCTGTTACGGTACAAGATTCATAGAAGTAGGTAATTCCGAGCTCTTGAGCAATGGTAGCCGAAAGCCAGGACGGAAACAGCAGTGACTGCTCGGATATCAAGGAACATGAGCAATGACCATGGTCTCTTTCGGTGCTACAGAGCTTCACCAGCCTCTCTAGAAAGGTTTTTTTTGAGGATAATAAGAAGGCATGTGCTTATAAATCCCGACGACTTGCTGATCCATTCGAGGTTGAGCATAAAAGAGACGAGAAAAAGACTATAGCTAAGATGAGTTAGTCCGATTAGTAACTAATGCTGGAAGAACAAACTCGTTTACTCACTGACGTCGTCGGCATATAAGTGCATGAAAAGACAGAATGGTAATTTATTGGCTTGTAGAAAATATTACTCACTCCATGTAGTTGCCAGATCGGATATTGCCAACTGGACAACTGGCCATAGAACCTCTACATATCTAATAAGCGTGTGTCTACCAAGTGGTTTCGGACGCTATTTCTAGACGACCTAGATCTCAAAAACGTTTAGACAGTAATAAAAATTATAACTAAACACATATTTGTATACTTCAAGAACAGTGCCTTTTCTCCTTTAAATCCTATATTAAACTTAAGAATATCTAAGAATAAGATTAAGATAATAGATTATTACAAGTATATCTAATACGGTCATATAAAGGGGTACATACAAGCTGCTGACGTATCTTGTATTGTATAAATAATAGTAATGCTTCTAACAGGAATAATGTCTATAAATACAAATCTCTTCAGTAGGGTAGCTGGTCTCTATACAAGCACCAACACTTTAGCGACAGGGCTATAGTTAATCTACAGCTTAAATATAAACTGTTAGCCTCGAGACTAACCTGTAGATAATACATTTAGCTTAAAAACTCTTCCCCTCGAAAAAAACAATCGTTAGTCCTTTGCTAACCCTTATTAGACAGATATCACAAAGGCCAATGCTATGTTTATGACCGCCACCTCTACCATCGATCTACTATAGCTCGGCGGCGTCTCTATTCAACTGTCCGAGGCCCTCCCGACTTCTGCGGAGAGTACGCTCGAGGAGGGTAAACGGAGCTAGTCGCAGTATCAATAAAGTGCTTTGACTTAAACAGTGTCGCGAACGCTCTTATCATTGAACTTTGTTGTAAAGTGACTTGATAGCCGTGATTCTTTTAATGAATATATGAACGCCTTTTCTTACTGCTTAGCAGTGTAGCCTCAACAAGTGAGGCTGCAACAACTAGACTGTGTCAGGATAAATTGACTTTTTGGCAGGCTGTTAATGTTAGAAATGGATACATCTGATTTCTTGCCACTTTGTTCTTAGCTGCCCATTCATATAAGAATGGGTCTTTTATCATTCCTACTGGCTGCACCTATTGTTGTTCTGTTTCTCTATATCCAAAAAGCAGCAAGTCTTCACCTTTATTTTTCCGAAGGGTGATCATCCATGACCATTACCCCCTTTCCAGAAATTGAACTTATCATGATTTGCTTTTCCTTTTCAGCTTCCATAAACTACCTTCCAGACGTGGAAAGGTACTGAGGAGAAATGTTTCATAGCCTGGTTTCTTAAGTTGGCCGAATGCAACGCTTTGTTGGTTGCTGTATTGTTGGCCGTGCCCAGTCCCGCTTATATGCAGCTTGGCATGCCAGGAAGCGCATTTGAAGAATGGGGGGTGGAAAGCTGGCCGTGGGTTCAGGAATCTCATTCACCAATTGAACGTGTCGCCTAGATTAATGATGGAAGTTCAAGCGGTGGTAAGAGTTATCCTCTTCCGACCTGCGCGTTCAAGTCAGAGATTTGTGAGTAGCTCATCAGCGTTGGGAACAATGTCGGATTACAACCCCGGCATGTTGGTTTGCGGCTCGGACTTTAACTAAACTCGTTTTGGATCGTCAGCTACATGGCATCCCGGAGGTAAGAGTCCTGTTTAATTAATGGCCCATGCCGACCTTTCTTGGCTTGGACTTGTTGATCAGTTAAAACAACTATGCTCGCCTAGCATGACTCGTGAAATACATGCTCTGTGACTCTGTCAATTCCGCACTCCCAAGGGGGACTTCTTCGCCTATGCAAAGGCCACCATCCTGCATCCTGAACCCTTTTGCTCTGTTGACCTTCGTTTCCTCCTTGCCGTCATGCGCGTCTTCACTCTGACAGTTTCTATATTCGTTACTCTGGCCTATTGCGGCTCGAATTTCTTGCGTCCCCCAGAATGGGACGACGGCGTGGATGCCGATCACTATTCTGGCAACAACAGGCGGTATGAAGTCGGAGAAAATATTCAACTCCTCTGGGAGACAGACCTCGACAAGTTCCAACTCTTATTAGTACAGGTTGCGAATTTGCGCGCCGTGTTTTTACCATTGGACCGTAAGACATACCCAGTCAATATCTCACACCAGTACGGAGCACACCCTTTGCTAACCCATGGGTTCAGCGTCTCGTACCGGCTGGGAAGCAGAATACGATGTTGCTAATCGGACAGAGAACAACGAAGACTCCGTGTATTTCTTTTTGCTAGCAGACCATGGGAATACAAAAATTCTGGCTCGAACCCAATACGTTAATGTCACCGCCCCAAACCCGGAACCCGATGAGGCTGAGACCACTACCATCTCTCCAACAACATCCTCTCAGCAAGGAACATCCACGATAAAATCCGTATCTATTCCTACCACGACGGAGACATCCTTGAGCGAAGAAACAAAATTGGATCCGGAGCCCACTCCAGACTCTGGATTGTCCAGGGGTGAGACTGCAGGCGCTGCTTTTGGTGCGATAATTGGTGGTCTTTTAATACTTGGTGGTGTCGGATGGTTAGTTTGGAGAAGGTTGGGAAGGAAAGAGGGCACAGGCGCCTCGGGGGCGTCCCATCATCAAGGCCAGCAGCCCTGCGCTTCTGAAGCGGAGGCTGAGTTACCCGGTGACTCGGCGGTAGAGACTTATCACCCACGCTATGCTAGCAGTCCTCCTGGCTTACATGAAGCACCCTGATCGAGGAGGATCCCACGCGACACGATGCACGAGAAGAGTATGGTTGAAAGCTTTCTCGTACCCATTCAACTATTGAATTCTATGGTTTTCAAAAGTGATATTTGTTTGCAGGCCAGGTCAATTGATGGCTTAGAGGGTCTCCTGGTGCATTCGTGGAATGTCTTGAACGGCATTTAAATCATCTATTTTTCTTGTTTAGCAGCCTGATGCAGGAACCTCAGCCTTCTGGAGGCTCTCACACGCACGAGGGTGACTACGACTTTACATATTCATATTGTTGATTAGAAACGCAATCTTATTACCACCGCAGCTCGCTCTAACATAGCCCACCAGATAACTCATGCATTGTCGCTTTGATCCAGATATTGTTTTTCGAGATATTGATGCCATTATGATAACAAGCATCAGAACAGTTTTTTCTTTCACTGTTCCCAATATATTCATAAACACTACCTTTGATGGTACTCTACTGCATATAGTAATAGCTTCCCCACCGAACTAGCTGAAGCTTAAACCTAAATAGACGAGGTCGTCGGAAGACTTTGAGCTTTGCTGCAACGACATAGTGCTCCGCGAACAGCAAAGCCTTATCCAAAACGGTCAAAGCTTTACGTGTGCGTCTCTTCTCGACTACGTCAACGGTATACAGAAACTGAATTATGTAACAATGCCCCGTCCAGGCCGTCCCCATCCGGCGGCCAAGGGCTGCGGGGTCCCGATCATGTTACTTCTCGGTCTGCAGTGACTAATTAGAACCAACTCTATTAAAAGCTAGCGGCGACGGATTGATGCCATGACGGATACACGGAGATACGGCCCCGGAGCCGTATCCCGTGTTTTCTCCACGGTCTATCATCCTATTACAATATGCTATTTACAGATACTCCATTTCAATCTAGTATATAAGCACGACTAATATGATTCTTATACATCACTTACAAACTATACTTCTCTTACATTGCCTTTAGTTTCTACATATCTTCACAAGGAGTAAGATGCACTCATCGCTTTCAGTAACATCGTCTTCTAACATTTCTAGTGTCTAACAAGATTGTTCCTCTCACCATTATTAAGGGCGCTGGCCATGAGCATATTCCCATTCCAAAGGGAGAGACTGCTATCATCGCCGACTTTCACACTATTCAGACCCAGACTGCCGCTTCTCCCGCTTATCTCACGACAGGGTTCTACAGAGTTGTTCCTGGACCCACACGGTATGGAGACTACGACTACGAGGAGACTAAATATGTTCTCCGCGGCCAAATTGACGTAACCGTTAGTTTTCGGATATGTTCCAGAGACTTTATTACATTTAATTCTGACTCCATATAGGACGAGGCTACCGGCATCACCCACCATCTCGTTGCAGGAGACTGGGCCTTTTTTCATGTTGGATCTAAAGCCCAGGTTGGCTCTCTCTATTCTCGTTACTATTGAACCCCGACTGACTCTTTAAAGTTTTCAACTAAGTCTGAGGGCGTCGCCTTTTACGCTGTCACTCGTAAGGCCAACAATACCCCACATGTTAATCTACAGGGCCGTGAGGAGAGCACGTCAAAGCTGTGAAAGTCAAGATTAGCATAGCCTATTTATAAGTCATAATAAATGATTTACTCTCTAGTAGCTTATATTACGAGCTACGGCCCCCTTTTTGCGGTTCATTCCAGCGATTTGGCTCAAAACTAAAATTACCTCTTTATGACGACATGTACGCGCTCACACCGGCTAGCTCTGTGGGAAAGCAGTATCTTTTCTCCGGACTCAAGTATTGGGGTAAGTAAATCTCCCTTCCCCTCGTTTCCTTTCTTTCTCTTGCTTCAAACTGTCGTCATAACAAAAAAAAAAGCTTAAAACTTTTATTCATTTCGTGCGTCAATTTGTGGCTGATGATGAAATCCCAGTACGATGAGGCTGACGCGGACCAGACACTGGACTCGGCATCATGGGACGCTTTAGCTTCTTCGAGGGGAACTCGACGGCTTGCGACACTATTATCCGGATGCTAAATGAACACGACAAGGACAGGAAAGACGATATGACCAAGAACTGGCGTAACCACAAGCTCGAGGAGCTAAACTTTGTCGGAACTCTTGTATGTTTTCTGCAACCGTTGCGGCTCCTTGCGACCTGATTAACACTGTGTCTGCAAAAGGGTGCCCTGCTCGCAAGCTGCCTCAGCTCAACGAGTTCCTGGCCAAATGTTCTACCCAACGGTCGCGAGAAGCCCTGGCTGGTGCGAGCCATGTGGTTCAGTGGCCTTGTCTTTGCCCTCTTCTCAGTTGTTACTGCAGGTGTCCAGAGCATGCGACTCCACCGCCTGTCGGCTCACCCTGACGGCCTCAAGATGATCCGAAACAGCCTGGGTCGGAAACGAATCTCTGATAACAAGTCTCTCCCCAGCTGGCTACAGGTCTACGCATGGGAATTCAGCCTCGCGTTTCTGGTCTTGGCCGTCTTGTGCATGGTTGTTGGGCTGACAATTTTGATATGGGCTGGCGCTGAATATGGGCCGTTGAAACCTGAAGACAAAGGGTGGTGGGATGGAAACTCCAAGGCAAGTGATATTCCTCACATGTCTACACACCGTACTAACAGGACTGCTTTTCTAGATGGCAGTGATGTTCACGATTATCCTGGGCTCCGCGTTCCTATTTTTAGTCCTATCACAGGCCGCTTTGTCAAAACGTGACCGGATTAGGTTGTAGTAGCTGAACTATGGTATTACATCAGACTATCCATGAGTTAATACTAAGCTTATGAGGGTTTAAGATATTTCTTTGACTCGCCCTCCTCTCACTCTCCGCCTAGTTCATACATGCCATCATACTCAGCTTCCCAACCATCGGCCAAGTCTTCTCCAGCCCTACCTGGAGAGTGATATCGCAGGATCAGTAGAGCCCAAGGTGAGATCATTAGTTACATAACAAGCGTTGGTACTACACTGATACTCTACGTATCTACCATATGACACTCAACACAATATTTTACTTGAGAATGTTCAGACGTCCGGGCAATTCAATTTCAGATCTAAATATAAACAGTATCTCTAGTAATTACAGAATCAATAATGACTATCGACAGTACTGAAATGTTTCACTCTAAAGTTACAACCAGCTTCTTCCCAGCCGCCCCATCCGCTCCATCTCGTACCATGTTCAGACCCTCGGCGATCCTTTCCAATCCGGTTCCAAGAATGTGAGCTTCCGAACTCAGCTTATACTCTCCAAGCTCCAATGCTTCACTTAAATACACCGCCAGATTTCCCTCGCTGTCCCACTCAATGATGTCTGTTCCAAACACAAACTTGCTCTGTACTCCGCTCCTCAAGACCTTGAGCTTGTTTGTGCCTGCCAGCCAGAAGTACTTGGCGACAAATGGAAGCATGGAGGCCCTACTTGTTGGAGTTGATTTGGGCATGTCCATGGTCACCTGTGCGACGTTCTGAGTAGCGCCGGGGATCATCTTGATGATGTCGATACACTTTGCCTGTGAGCCATGGCCGATAGCTACAGCACCTGCACATTTTCTGCCCTTGAAAGCAGACGCGACATCAGCCACGGCTGAAGAGCTCTTATAGTCGTATACGGCAGATGCGCCGAGGCTGTGCACAGCGTCCCAGTTCTTGGGTGAGGCTGTAGCAATAACGTCGTAGCCAGCTGCAACCGCAAGCTGGACAGCGTTTCGTCCCACATTTGTGCTCGCCCCCCATACCACGATTGTCTGTCCAGTTGAAACACGACTTTTCTTGATGACAGGCAGTTGCAGTGCTAGTTGGTCCTTTTGGAAAAGAGCGCACGCAGCGGTCGCTGTAGTGAGAGGCAGGACACTTGCCTCAGTGCTTGTCATTCCCTCAGGAATCTTTACGGCCAAATACTCTCTGATAATGACCAATTGCTGGAATGCGCCCTCGTCTGGCTGTCTCCCGCGCTTGTCCATGCCTGCTGATACGCCGACAATTCTATCACCCTCCGTGAACCGAGTGATTCCCGGTCCCATCTTAACAACTTGGCCAGCGACATCGAAACCAAGAATAAGGGGATAAGTCAGCCACTCAAACATCATGTTGCCCATGGACTGCTTGACTGCATCAACCGGGTTGATAGCCACAGCTTGCGTTCTGACAAGTAATTCGCCTGGTCCAGGTTGTGGAACTGGCGCTGATTTAACCTCGATGGTGGGCCCGTTGGGGCTGAGGACATAGGCGGCTTTATTGGAGAGTTCCATGGTATAAGTTGTAGAAACGAGATCGAGTTGAAGTGTTGATATACTCAGAAGAGTTGTTGATGTCAATCTCTATCATTGTGCAGTCTCTTCCGGACTTATATACATAATATCTGACAGTGGCTCAGACTCACATGGATGACACCGAGACACTATCTTCATCACACAAAAGCGAATCCGAGCCTGCATGAATTAATTACGCTTCTGGGACTGGACTAAGCCCCTTTTGGATGTTATCTCATCCCACGCTAAGCTTCCGTCGTATCTCGAAACGATCTTATTGGCTGATCACTACCCTGTCCAACATGGTGGATGCATTTATTTTCACAGTCTCCGTCGACTGAAGATCTTACTCTGAGCCTCCAATGGAACAGAAGAATTGCTGGCTGGAATGACATTTTTTGCCGCTCTACCCGAGATCGCCTCGCATCCTTCTATAGCAGTAGATTCTACATGAGCAATTCTCATAAAACGAGAGAGCTTGTCAGCTCATTCTTTTTTCATTGACGTCATATACGTTCCTATCAAACTAGGGTCACTATCTGCTACATTAAGGGCGAGCCCAAGTTTGGGTAATAGGAAATCGGGTCTTAGGCAAGTTAATAAGTAAACTAGCTCATCCTATAGAAACCTATTTGTATTTGACATTTATCAGCGTACTGGAATCGATTTTTCTCAAATAACAAATATTGCTACTCTATGGTCTATATTTGGATGTCGCTATAATAAATACGCGTGTGGAGTTTATGAGCAGAATCGCCAGGTATCTGACGATGTATCCAGTCTGCCAATGCAAGTATTACCAGCCATGCAAGCTCACACGACACGAAGCCAACCCATTCGATACCAAGTTAGTATGCGCATATATCGGCTTGCAAAGCTGCTATTCTAGAACAGCCTATATCCAGGCATGTTGTAGGCATCCCAGTTATCCTCATATTCATAACCCATAGCCTCACCCGCTCTCCTCACCAGCCGCCTTCCAGGGCAGTCTGTAATAGTCGTTTCATCGGTCTTGGTCGGTGTGGGGAGTGTGGTCGTGAAACCAGTGATGCCAGCCTCTGAGCAAGCCTCATAGTACTGCTCTGGAGTGTTGCAGTAGGTAGCGTAGGTAGGAATTGCGGTTGGCTGGATAGTAGTGGCTGTAGGTGCTCCTTCGGCACGAGCAAATAGTGTGTTGATGACAGGTTGACCAGTGTACCGTCCAGTGGGAATTCGGATAGCCAGTTCGCGTTTGACAACGGTGCTAGTCCTGTGGAACTGTTAGGGTGCACTTTGTTGGTACATATTCAAGGTACTGACACTGGATATGGGCTGACTGTCACTGTGTACAGGGCTGAGCAGTCAGACACACGGCTTTCTCTTGGAGGGGTGCCATCCAGGCCTCCAACACCCAACCCGCAAGCATCTGCAGAAGTAGTGACGGCCGCGGAAGTTGTGGCCTCTGCGGCGCCAGTAGTCGAGGTTTCGAGGCCGATTATCTTTCCATTCTGACATTGTGTCTCTGCGCACCAAGATTAGCCTTGAGCCGAAGTACCAACATAGCTTGAAGTACCTTTATACACTGTAAGAGAGACTGAGTTGCAGCCAGAAGGCTGCGTCCCAAAAGTGATGTAAACCTTTCCATCAGATTCATCTTGACAGAAACCTGCCTCGCCAAACTCCTCATTCGTCCACGTAAGCTTGCCCCCAACGACGGAGAACGTAGTGGTGATGGCGTTAGCAGGTGGTTCGCCCTGGGCGGCAAGCTCCTGGTATCCCTCGTCCGAGTAATAGATGGGTACGTCGTTCTCCAGAAGCTGGTTGGAAGAAAGGCGGAAAACAGAAGCAAAAGTGCATTCAGAAGGGTTGTTGCTGCCCACAAAATGTGCGTCTCGTTTTGCGAGAGGTCTAAACGCTGGGCTGATCTCAAAGATGATTGCATCGCCGGCTGGTCCAGGTGCACTGGCGGTGGTGGGGGCTGCATCTGTTGTTGTTGTGACCGGAACAGAGGTCATAGACACGGCGTCAGTGATGATAGTGTCAGTCGTGTCCGTGTCAGCGCTGGATGGAATGCTGCCAGGTCGACAAGGTCCAGCAGCAACATTGGCCGCCAGTGCGGCGAGGACAAGTGCATTAACGATCATGATTGTAACGAATGTTTGAAGTTGGATTGAGACAGCGGAGATGCCAACGCCGAGCCAAGACCTGAGAGCAAAATGGAAAGTCTAACACAAAGATGGGAAATCTGTCACATAAATGGGAAATCCAAGAACAAAAATGTGCCATTTTGTTTGTCTGCTTCATTTCACAGCATGCATTAGCGCTCACAACGGCCTATTAGAATGCTGTCGTGTCTGGTTTTAGTCAGGGGTTGTGGACAAACTATTGATTTTGAACGCCGAGTCTATTGAAATGTCTAGACCGATCTAGTAGAGCAAACATTCCATCCCGGCTTTAGGGCGGATTGGGCTAGTTGGATGCATCCCAGTCACAGCTTATCGTGTTATCAGACTTACTGGGTTAGATAAGATAGTAAGCATTTAATTGGGTACCTAAAAATAACACACAAAAGAAAACCTCTTACCCTAAACACAGTATTCATCATCTACTTCATGCACCCCCAGCCCGATATTGAAGTGACCTTGCCGTGGGATTTCAAACTCAACTTAGGGCTGAGACTGCCATTGGAGAGACTTTCTCAAGATTGTGAATTACAAGTGAACAAAAGCAGAATGATGTTCTTATCACTGTGATTGTCGGGAGTATTTCGTCATACATACAGCAATGAAACCGTGACTTTGCGTATCGCAAGTGACAACAATCGCGTTGAATGATCTTGTTACAACTCCTCTTGGCCCAACTCCTCTGTGACACTTTCATCAAGGTCAACATCAGACTCCTCCTTAGCCCCGTCCTTCATCTTCTCCATGATCTTTTCTGCGATGCCGTGCCAGAAAGAGCATATATCCTGCGAATTCTGCTCGTCCTCAACCAGCATCCACGACACATCTGTCTGCCAGGGATATGGCTTGGTAGCATTCACCTTCATGACATTGGACAGCTTGTTCTCACCCGTGCTGACGATGGGCCAGTCGGTTCCTTCAAGTGAGCCATTGACGGCGAAGGAAGAGAAATAGCTCAGGAACTTGGGCTGCACCTGCTTGTCGATTGCTGGCGCCCACTTCAGTCGATCAATCAAGCCGCTCATGCCAACGCCCTTGAGCATGGGCTTGGTCTGGATGTCGTTGTTCATGAAGAGTGGAATCAGATCCGAACCGTGAAAAGCCAGTTCGTCAGTTGGGTAGGCATAGTTCATGGCATAGGTTTGGTCCGCGAATGCATCGATGAGGTCGCGGGTGTTGCATCCAAATGAAGAATCACGGATGACGTATCGTAGACAAAGGTTGTAGTCGCCATGATAGTTCTTCTCGCAGTCGTAGTGATCTGCAATCTGCTTCCGCAGTGGCTCGAGCTTTTGACCGGGGAGAAAGGCTACCAGGAAGCCCATGAATGAACCTTGATCTGTGACGCTTTTAGGGGTAAACTTTTCGGCGTCATTGGCGCAGTGGGCGACGATGGCTGAGTCAATCTTCTTCCAGTACTTTCCTGTTTGGTGCCGTCAGATCATCCTGGGTGAAGCATCGTGTGGTGCGGCACATACCTTGGGAGAATGCAAGAGTAGGGATGGTCTTTACCCACTTGTTGTCAACTGCTGGGCCAAGGGGAAACATTCCCGTCTTATGGTAGTTGGCGTAGAGCTCGATGTTCTGCTTCGCCAGAGCTGCAGTGGACAGCGTTTCAGTGTCGCGAAGGCATTCAATCTTGTATGGTGCCGTGCAGTTGAGTCCGTTGGAAAAGGCCTCGAACATCTTATCAGGCTCACCCCCGGCAGTGTTGTTCCACGACCACTCGAAGGCCGGGCTCTGGGCGACGAATCTGCTGAACAGCGGGTCTACGTCACCATCATCGCGGATAAGATGATGGAGGATGGATCCGGCGCCAGCAGATTCGCCCCAGGCGCTGACTCTGCTCTTATCGCCGTGGACCTTGCCAATCCACTCCTGCACAAATTCCAGCACGAGACGCTGGTCGTATAGGCCTGCGTTTGGAAGACCTTGCTCGTCCATGTGCGATCCAGCCAGCCACCCAAACGCTCCGAGTCGGTAGTTTCCTGCGACAAAGATGGTCTCGTACTTGGACGATTTCACAAGAGACCGTCCAGAGTAAAGAGGCAGGTCAATATCCACGCCGAGAACGTCCATCGACACGTGCTTGGTGCCAAAGGCGTAGGCCCCTCCATAAAACCAAACATTGACAGGCAGTTGCTTGGGGTTAGGGTTGGCGAAGACAGAGACAGGCACATATATGTCGAGAAACAGGCAATCTTCGGTTCCGGTCCATTTGACATCTGCACTCGTTCCTGGGGCGCCGATCTGGCTTCTACCGCCTGGGCCGTTCTTCAGGTAAGTTGCGGGGAACTGAACGCAGTCTGTGGTCTCGGGAGGCACCTGAATACTGCTGTTTTTGTCTTTGGGGAAGTGAGATGGGCCAAAGCGGGTTGGCAGTGCCCCAAAGCGGACATTTTCAAAGACGTAGATCTGAGCGAACAATTAGTCGAGTTGGGATGTTTGACTTGAAAGCCCCAATACCCGGTCATCATATTCGTTCAGCTTGGCTGGATAAGTTCCCCACGGGAGCTCAAGCTGTGGAAGATCGTTCAGAGCATGAACGCAAGTGATGAAGCTCAAAGAGCCAAGAATAGCGGATTTGAGATGCATGATGTGCGCCTTTCGTGTGATGATGGTTGCAGTTTGCAATGAGATGGAGGGACAGAGGATGTCGTCCTGGGGGTACTTTGCATATTATACTTGGTAGGCAGACGCAACCCTTGCATAGAATGCATAGAATTCGATGACGCGCGTGTTTCTGTTACATTCTTTCGATTGGATATCGGAATTATGAGACGTGGCACAAATGCGAGCTTCTGAAGAAGGAAGAAGCGGCGCAGATCAGGAACCAGCCAATTCATTTGTACTTTCAGCCATTTCTGGGGGCTTCTGCAGGAATGCTAACGAGGTCCCAAACAGTGTGATAAATAGTACTTGCAACTGTATCACAGCATAAACAGTCCAATGCATTTTTCTTGTATACCTCACTAAGGGGTCCAGCCCAACAATCATGAGTCCATCTCCCGCACTGCTCGCTGCAGCTGGTCAAACGCAAGTTGCAGATGAACAGTCCCGTTCACGCCAGCTTCAATCTCTTCGGGGTCCTTCCACTCCGACCTCAGCTTCTTCACAGCCTCCACAGTATAAAACATGCGCAGGAACTTGTGCACTGCAGCCACTGCACTGTCGAGGGCTCCGACCACCCAGGCATGGTGCACGCTTGAGGCCTCGCCAACCATGTGGAACTTGCCATCTGCGGCAGGGAGAGACAGGAGTGGGTACAGCTCGCTGAACTGTCCGCCTCCGAAAAGGGCAAAAGCACCTGATGTGTAAGGGTCGTGAGACCACGAGTACACGTGATACTTCCCAGTGTACGCGTCCTTGATCTTTTTGTACATGGCCTCGTATGTTGATCCTTTCTGATGCATCCGTGCCAGGTTCTTCAGAAGAACATCGACCAGCTCCTTCTCACCCTCCTCGGTGCCAATCAACGATCCTATACGAGTTGCATCTTGTGCCCAAGTGTATGAAGCAAGCAGAACAGCCTCGTTGGTAGGGCCATCATTGATGTTGTATGACGGATACACGCAAGTCCGCAACGGAAGATCAGTGCTGGACACGCCGCCCTTGTCGATGCCGCAGGTGGTGTTCCACCAAGGATAGCTAAACTTCAGGGCGACCTTGACAGAGTCGTCGTAGTGAAGGGATCGGATGGCATCCTTGACAGAAGGGTCTAGGTCAAGCGAGCGAAGGTCCATGCGGCCGAGACAACCAAGGGCTGTAGTGTTGAAGACGGTGTCGTACCCGTCGCGAGGGCTCTCTTCGTCGGCGCACTTGACGGACATGTTGTTGTCGCGGTCTGCCTTGCGATCGATGCAGATGGCTTCAACACGCTTCTTGGTTTGAACCTTCTGAGTAAGTAGCTTCTGCATACCGTCGATGAGAAGAGTCGATCCTCCCTCGATGCAAAACCACTCCACCTCTTTCTCGACCTCTTTCTTTTCGCCAGTGGCTGGATCGGTCACCCATTCAGTGGCAGGGTAGTCAAAGTCGAAAGAGTCCATGACACTCTCAGAGAATGCCTGGTCGAACAGATTGGTCGAGGTGTTCTGTGTCTCGGCCCACTGGATGGTGAAGAAATCGTACTTTGGCTCCTTGCCCTCTGGTCCCCCGACCTTCAGGTACTCTCGGGTACTAAAAGCATCAGCCTCCATCAGCTTGTCCCAGCCCTTGTCGAAGTCGGCCTTGAGGGCTTCCTTGTAAGGCCGGAAGGCATCGCTTGCAATGTCCTTACTGATCCACTCATCAGGGACATGGCCTCCATTGGCTGTGCTGACATGGTAGGGATCAGCGACGCCTTCTTCAAAGAGCTTGTCGTTGAAAAGCTTGGGGCACTGGGGTCCTCCGTCCAAGTAGTACTTGATCAGGGGAACATCGATCCTTTCAAATAGCTTGAAGGTACGATCCATGATGGGGATGTTGGGGAATCTCATTGCACCGATATCGTAGTAGTCGTGGGGTTTTTCACTGAAGTGATGCGTGTATATGCGGCCGCCAACACGTTCGCTGGCCTCGAGGATCTCGTAGGTGAGATTGGGAATCTTGAGATCTTCAAGCATCATAGCTATGTAGAGTCCTGCGACTCCGGCGCCTACAATACACACCTTGCGGGCAGGGTAGTCTGACTCGGCCTTCGCAGCCGCAAATGAAGCCATCTCAGCATCGTCTTGACCAGTCTCTTCATAGAATGAGTCCCGGGGCAGCCTATCCCAGGTTATGGATCTTTGGGGACCACCTGGCAGGAGAAAGCCTTCGTGGCCATCGCCGCCACCAGGTAAACCCACGGTGGGAGGGAGCTTGCTCAGGGTTTGTTGGAGTTTCCTGCGGACCAGTCTTTGGGCCCACTGGCCTTTCATTGTAATTTTGGTGGAAGACATGATGATGTGATATATAGTCCGTAGACTTGATGAGTCGGTATTGGTAAGACCGTGTGTGAAAGAGGAGATGATGAGAGAGCACCCTATTGAGATATCGGTATTTATTCTATCCTCGCCACCTCGATCGGCGGCATTATTGAGCACCTTCTAAACCCTCATCGCCAACGTCCCCTGGGCCTAATGCTGTGCCACGTCAGGGACTGAAACTCGCATTCCTTGCTTGGCCGCCTGGTCTGCTCTTGCAACCACCTTTGACCATCGTCCTCAAACATGACTGGCTTGCAAAATGCCGTGTTTCTTGTGCCTCCGTCACATCACATGGAATGGCCGTTCCAAGTAGCCAAGAACGAATTGTCTTACTGTTCAGCTCCCACGAGCTCAGCCGCTAAACCCTATAAAGCAAGTAGCGTCCGTTGATCTATACTACTTCCAGGGCTACCCGCCTCAGCCTCCAGCCTCCAAAACATCTGATTCGCTCCTGGCAGAGCTGAAGGCGGCACATCGCGTTGGCTTCAACTATTGACTCCAAACAGGAGCTTTGCATCATTTATTTGCAACCTGCGGCTCAGACATGCATGGGGATGAGCAGAAACAACCCCTCAATTATACTACATACGGCTTCCGATGCATCATCCACTGGTTTCCCAACACTTCTGGCGTTATCTGTCGGTTGAGCAAGACATTGCTGACCAATTAACGATCAGCATCCCTAGCTTGCAATGTGACGACCCATAGACGGTGTGGCCGGCCCGTTCCTAGTGATGGATTAGAGATTTACAAAACAAGCTCATGTCTCTTGCTGATCAGTATCTCAAGACACACCAATCTTGCCTGGACAGTACCGAGAATACCCTATCGGCCATATTCTCCCATCATGGCACCCTCTAAGGTTTTTGATGTGGTTGTCATCGGCGGTGGTCCCGTTGGCTTGGCCGCAGGATACGAGGTGGCCAAAGCCGGCAAAGATGTAATCATTCTCGAACAGAACAACTTCTTCAACCAGGCCGGCAGCTCAGGAGACTTGGCCCGCATGTTTCGCACCATGTAAGCGGCGTCAGAAACAACTGCACTTGTCCATTGCATAACCAGACGCAGGTACACTGAAGAGTTCATGGCCGAGCTTGCAACCCATGCTATGAAACATTGGGATGCCTTGGAGAAGGACGCTGGGGTGTCACTTCGATGGATGGGTGGCCTTCTCAATTTCGGCGACAAGGACATGGGCAGTGATACGCCGGAGGGTAAGAAGTATTCACGCTCTCTGGGTTTATCTCAACCGCTAACACTGAAACCGATAGGGACGCTGTTGGGACCTGAGGACAACTTGAAAAAGTTTCACATGTCCTACAAAAAGTGTATGTATACTCGTTATTGTGTACTAGTCTTGCAAGCTGACTTGGAAAGTGACTGCGGCCCAGGTTGAGGAGCAGTATCCTTTCAAAAGCCTGAATCCTGAGTGGGAGGGACTCTTTGCCCCTGACAACGGCGTCATCAACGTGCAGCTCCTCCTGCGTACTCTGTACGGCCTAGCAAAGGACTACAGTGCCCAAGCCAAACAGCACACCCAGGTCAAGCAGATCCGTCCTTCAGACAAGGACAAGTCCATCTGGGAAGTTCACGCCACCGTCCACGAGGCTTCTGTCACCTATTTGACCAAGAAGATCATCATCACAAGCGGCAGCTATGTCAACCACGTGCTGAAGCCGAGTTTCGGTATCTCGTTGAGGCTCGAGATATGGGAAATGGTTGCAACCTACTTCAACACCAACGCAGGACCCAACGGCACCATTTTCCCCAGTAAGTGTGGCCTCGTCTAATCGTTAACATCTTTAACACCTGATGGCAGGCATGTGGTTTCAATTCGCACCTTCGGTGGACGGGAGATCCCGTCTCTTCTACGGTTTCCCGACTCTCCCTTGGGGGCCGCCCAACGTTGTTCGGATTTCGGTTGACGCCGCCACTCGAACAATCACTGATCCAAGTCAGCGCCAGGCCAGTGTTTTTGATCCCCAAGATATCAAAGACACCCAAGACTTTGTGAGAGACCACGTCGTTGGTGTTGATGCTACTGTCCCTGCCTCCACCGTCAGCTGTCTCCAGACCAACGTTTTTGGTAAGACTATCCATTACTTGCACCATTCATGCTAAAGCTAACACTCCTAGACAACATGTTCGTGCTGGACTTTTTGCCGGAAAAGTACCTTCAAGGCGGCCCGGAGAAGAGCATCGCCATATTTACAGCTGGCTGGGCCATGAAATTTGTGCCGACGCTGGGCAAAGCGCTTTCTGAAATGGTACTACAGGGCGACTCAGAGTTCAAGAAGGATGAGTTTTCTATTACTCGCCCCAATAAAGAGGGCCCGGACATTATCGATGAGGATGGAACGTCTGTCAATGAGTCGAATGGAACTGCTGCAGCAAGACCACTCTTCCACGCTGAGTGCAAGCAGGCTCAAGGGTCGTCGTGCACGATGAGGGAAAAAACCGGTACATTGTGAGGTTAGCTTACATAGTTACTTCGCGTGGTATCTGGGTCAAATTACCTTGCTGGTGTCACTAACGACATTTAAACAGTGCCGATGCCTTGCAATCTCTTATGCTGTTATGTGAATTTAACACTTGTCTTAGCAGTATATATTTTGGTGGTACAGTCTATTTCATACATGTCGTACATTATTTAAATAACAAGCCATGTTATTGGCCCTTTCTCTCCTGCACCTTTGGATTCCGCTCATACCGCCACCGCTTGCTATTATCCTGAACGTGCCACCGGGTCATGAAAGCACCCTCTTCCACCCACTCAGCCCACTCGACACCCCACCTCTCCTCCACGGCTTGCAAGAACGCACTGTAGTCGAAGGCTTGCACGGCGTTCTCTTCCAACGGGTCAACCGAGATGTCGCTCAGTCGCCACTCGATGTTATCAATCAGGGGAATAACAAGATGACGCGCTGGGTGGCGGGCGTCGCGGATGTTCAGCATAGCTCGTCCTGGGTTGACAACAGTAAACTGCCATTGCCCTTGGCCAGTTTGGTTGTTAGTCAACTGCAGAGGTCTCAAGAGGGACTGTCCCTCGTAATTATGCATGAGGTCTTCTGCAGCCTGCTGGCTCACTCCATCTAAGGATCCAGTCTCCAGCAATAGATCAAGGATTGTAGGCAGCACTTGGGTAGAGTGGACGGCATCGTGGACATCAAAGGCTGGTAGTAGAGGATGTGAGAACACCAGCGGCACATGATCAGCTCCAACGCTGGGGTTGTAATAAGGTGAGGCTTTGCCATTCTCAACCAGCGAGACACCATGGTCTCCGAGAAAGACGATCAAGGTCTCATTGGCCACTCCCTGCTCGTCCAGGAGGGTCAACACCTTGCGGATCCATTTGTCATCGTAGCTCTCAGCGTTGACGTAGTCGGACAGCTCCTGGACCTCCTTACCTGAGCCGAGCTCAACCTTGGTTTCGTTGGCAGGCAGTCCATAGTTGTGATGACTTGTGCTCGTGATGTGAGTAAGGAAAACACGGCCGTCCGTCTTCTCAGCATCAACAAACGCATCACGGATGTAGTCCTCGAGGGGGTCTTCCTGGAAGCCAAAGTAGTTGATGTCTTCCAGCTCAACAGCGCCGTGCGTTGCGTTTTCGCTGCGTAGGTAGTCTCGATCCACCGTGTTCTCCTCGGGGAAGCCCATAGCAGCCATGAGCTTGTCGTGGCTGTCGTAGTGGATGGTGGCGGTTTGATAGAAGTAGGACTTCCACTTTGAAGCCAATGAATCTGCCTTGTTCATGGCTTCGAAGATCTGAGGTAGGCAGGGCTGGTAGATATGGCGTTTGTAGTCGAGGTTAAAGTCGGCGATCAACGGGTTTATTCCGCAGATGGTACCGACTAGACTTTTTAGTGTATATGTGGCAGAGGTATAAGCATTCGTAAATCGAGCTCCTCCACGCTTTGGCTTCTCGTCGTGTTCGAATCCATCGTCGTAATCGCCAGTGATGTAATTGGCGGTGGGTGTTGATGTAGATAGCTTTTCCACCGCTTGTCGCGGGATCTTGTGGTTAGAGAATGAATCCTGGAGCTTGTTCCATATGGCTCCATCTTTCTTGACGGGGAACACATCGTCCCTAGTACTTTCGAGTAGGAACAGCATGACATGCTTCACGGGGACATCCTTGAGTTTACCACGTAGCTCTTCTAGTAGCGGGTGGTCAAGGTTGGAGATCTTCATAGGGTCGGAGGCAGAATTATAGTGCATCTCATCCGGATGGTACCAATCCTCAAAGCCTGCCAAAGGGTCGCCCTTAGGAAGCCAGCTGAACCTTGGTGGTTCGGCCACGGCTGATCGTTCGTCCCATTCGTGTTGGATCCCCACCTTTTCAAAATGAGAGGGTAGTTGGTCGAGGAGTGGCGAGGTGGAAGACATGTCGACGAATGGGAGGAGGCCGGTTGTCCACGAGAGGAAGATCAGAGACCTATCGTTTGGCCTCTGAAGCGATAGGACCAACAAGACGACGCCAAGAAGACACCAGGTGAGGTATGGGATGCCGTGTAGCACTCGCCTGACAGTTGATGGCTGCACCCGAAGACCCAACGTGTTGCGCATTCGCTGGGAGAGTCGGGAGTATACCGTCTGCGACTTTGTGAAGTCGGCAGTGTCTTCGATAGACGAGACATCGTCCTCGTCCGAGTATTGGGTGTCGGGAATATCGACGGTGTCGCGAGTGGGGAGCAGGCCGTAGAAGTTTCGTTTTCTCAAAAAGCGACTAATTGTTCTTGATGCAAACGAAAAGGGAAAGGCGATGATTTGAGCACCCCAACCGAATATCTCGTAGCAGCCATTTTGCAATAGCCAGCTGACCAAGACCAATACTGAGACGACTAAGATCAATGTGACGAGGCCTGATAGAAAGATGGCTCTTGATGTAGGATCGGACACGAGGCCGATGTTTGTCCAGTGTATCTCGGACCCGGAAACGAGATAAAAAGTAACGGATATCACAGATAGGGCGACATTGTATACTATCAACAGGCCAGACAGAGCAGTGGTGAGAAGCTGGACCAGGTTTGTTGAGAAAAACCACGGATCAAGGAGAAGTCTGATGAAAAGAAGCACGAGGATATCCTGGATGAAAAATGTGCCAAAAAAGGTGAAGAGTCGGGATGGCGCGACAGCAGATCGGTGGCTGTGGATGTGTGCCAGCTTGGCTGTGAAGACGGCCAAGACAGTGAAAGTGTAGATAAACCTGCGATTGGCGAGTCGAGAGGCAACCCTCGTGATCCAAGGAGGTGAGTGGGCCATGCTGATTATAACAAGAGTATAGGAAACAAGACAAGATAAGAAACAGGGCCGTCAAGGCCAATCAAGATAAAGTAGTAAGAGACAGACAGAGAAGGGTCTACAGAGGCAACATGATCATGATCACCTTTTTCCAGAAAAAAATGAAACGGAAAATCAAAAGTGGAGATGGAGATGAGATGCTGGGCGCAGGAGTCATTATAAACAGCCCTGCCCTCGTGCTCATGCCCATGGCCTCTGTCCCTTAATTAACAGCACACACCAGGTCCAATTACACGGCCCTCTCTTAGGTAACGGGCCACCGAGGTCACCGACAACTGGGGGATCGCGTGCGCTGTTTCCCTTTTGCGCCGTTAGCCTGGTCCATTTCTTCTAGCGGCTCATTTCGTATTCCGGAGCTCGGCACCGTTTGCTGACGCTCGAGGGCCTGTGATTGGCTGCAGGGGGACGGCGCTAGATGAAAATATCGAAGCAGTTGCCCACTAAGCATTTCTCTTGTGTCAGGCCGAGGCAGCCGAGCCAGGGGGTGGAAGCATGGCCCGCACTGACTTTTGCTCTCGTATTTTATTCACCCCAGACCGAGACAGGACAGCCAAGACACCTCGTGCCTGACGCCGCAACCGAGCTCAGGTCGAGCGGGGACTAGCGACTTGAGCCGAGACCGCCGTAAATAGGGGGCACTTGGTTCAATAACAGAGGTTTCTGCCCAGACGTTCACGCGCCCAGTTTCTCTTGCTGATGGCAACCCTTCCAGCGCTTCTCCCCACAAATAGTTGTCCTTCTGCTGACTTGACATAGCCCCAGGCGGGTTCGTAGTCTAAGCCTTACCCGGAGCCAGTGGAGCTAGCATGGACCTCGCATTAACATCACGTGTGCACCCCCTATTCGGCGATTTCCCAGTCTGAACCTAAAAGGCTCCTGGTTTCCGTTTTTCCTTTAGCGCGAATCAGAGCAAGACACATTTGACGCACTTAGATAGTACCACAGCTCAAAACCGTCCTCTCCAATAATAGGATGCAAGTCATGAGCTGAAAGTCAATATGTTATCCTTTGAGCAGGTAGCCACATCGTGCACTTTTTCAACGTTTCAGGGATCCACACCTCAGGCTTAGCCTTGAATGTCTTTCATTGTCTAAGCACGACGTTTTGAAGGTCCAGTCCTACATCTGACGATAGATACTCTAATGTAAACATCCTAGACAGGCCTAACTAGACCAGTTGCGGACAAGCTATTATGGGAGTCTTTGCGACTACACTACCAATCTTGTGCCATTGATTATTTCGGCTGTCAATGCGTATAAACAATGCCACTTACCTTATGCTGTCACTTTGTCTATATGCTATCTGAAACAACACGAGGGGCCATCGACTGGAAAGGACTTGTTCACCTAATAATTCATTATGAGTCTTTGTATGATTTCTAAACCTACTATACTTTATTGTCCTGCTGTGGTACTTACTTCGCTCCTCCACTGATAATGACGATCACTTTATCATCCAGTATTTGTTTATACTACGAACTATTCGTGACCCTTCTGCTACGTTTCCTGCAGTCTATTACAACCATTTGTGATTATAGCAGCTTTAAAGTCAACCGAGGCGGTAACGATAATCTGTCTATTTTTATTCCTGTTTTGGTTCCAATCCCGGCTTTCAGCTTTTAAACTTAGGTATAGGTTGATTGAAATAGCGAATCTTAAGGAAGAAGAATTTGTCGCTCATACTATTCGTTGATCACCCCTCCATAGTAAACTTGTACTTGAAAAGTCTCATTAAAGCATATTTATGATTGTCGCTTTGTACATTTAGTCAATTTTTACTCATCACAATAGGACGGTTAGTGAGTTTTGTTGGTGGTCTACAGGGTGGCTCGATGAGCTCTAAGCGGAAGAACTTTCCCCCGTCATTTGTGCAAGAAACTGACCCTGTAAGGCAAGATGGGGTGGCTAATTGTGGATGGATCCTTCCACCGGAAATTACTCTTGGCATCCTTCTGTTAAATAGGTATCAGCTGCTTAGGCAGCCCTTTAACTTTAGATTCTTTCAGATTTCTACTTCTCGCTTCATTAAATCACACTCATTACAGCAAATTGCCTTTCGTTTTAGATACAGATTATTAATATTACCTACCTTCACTACTGCTCATTACCGCACTACTCTCAAAATGCGCTTCTCATCCTCCATGGCGGCCCTCGTTGCCCTGGCCGGGTTCTCCTCGGCGAACCCCAACGGCTGGTCCAAGACCAAAGAGGCGCCAGACAGTCCCTCCAAGCTGGATGACTGCGGCTGCTGGCCCATCTACCAGGCCATGCTGCGGTGCCAGAAGCTCAAGGGACCCAACGCAAACACCGACGACTGCGTGTGCATCGAAAACCCCGACGGCTGGTACCCTTCCATGGACGGCTGCCGCACCTGTCTCACGTCTGACTCGGACGAGGACTTCTTCGAGAACATGTCCCGCCTCGTCACGCAGTTGTTTGTCTCGTGCACTAACGCGGGCGGCGCCGTGACTAGCGATGGCAGCAGCATCTGCGCCAGCAACTACTACCGCGAGGCGTGTGTGTCGCTCGGCACAAACGGACGACCTAGCTGGGCCAGTTTTGAGGAGTTTGACTCGGACACCAAGGGCAATTCCTCCTATGTCCTGGATATTTCCGAGTATGGTGCCAACAACGACAAGTCCCCGTCTACATCGATCAAGGGCACGACTGTCACGACAGCTGCCGACTCCGCCAGCACCGAGACTGCATCTGCGGTTACCACTGCAGTTAGCACTGGGGAGTCGTCTTCAACTGGCAGCGCCACATCGGGTGACGCCTCAGGTACCGAAACGGCTGCTGCTTCGGCTCCGACAGTCCCGTCCTCAGCCATGAAGCTTGCAGGTGCCAAGACAGTGGCGGGGGCCATCAGTGGTATGGTGATGGCTGTGGCAGTTGGGGCTTTCTTGTGATTGTTATGACTTATACGTTCCACTTTCTTGTATGGTATCTTTTATTCTCTATCTGGTCAATTATGCTCAGCTCCCTGCCCCGGTATCAAACTGCGTTTGTGGAAGAAGGCGGTCCTCGAGTGTATCCGTCGTCACGCATCTGTCCTGTATTCCCTGCCGATGGTGTTCTAGGATGCGCCCGACCTTGACTCCAATTCAAACGTCGTAAGATCCGGCGGAGAAGTTTATAAGAGGATTTAGCTCCTTGGGATGTTGTCTGAAGCTGTTGCAAGATGGTAGCTGCTTCATCAACTGCAAGTACCGCTTTGTTTCTATCGGGAATCGCTTTGGCATGGTCCTTGTCCAAGGTCGTAGATAAAAAAACAGCCGTGTCGAAAAGACATAGCACAATAAGATGGAACTGCCCGTCCCCGTCTATGACTTGGGATGCCCATTGAGTGGCCGCTTGCAATGCTCTCAGGGAATAGTCTACTGCTTCCGCTCGCAACTCTTGCATCTCGGAGGGAAGCGAGCTAGTCGAGGGATTTGATAGATAGACTTTGTATGGTTGCAGGATCATGAAGTACGCCATCGTTTGGATGTAGTAGCGATGTGCTACAACCCATGGCCATGTAAGATCATTTGAAGTGTCAGGGTGATGGATGGAAAAGACAGACGGCAGGGAAGATATATAACCCTGCACTGCTTCCTTATAGGTCTTGATTTCGGCAGGTGAATTGACATCCTGAGGTGTTTGCCAATGCCTGGCAAGAGAAGAGATGAGCTGGTATTGCAGCCTGGTATGGAGTGTGGGCGTTGGCAATGAGCTCTCTGGACCAGACTCCAGCGGTTCCGGCTCTGGGTCGATGTCGGGCATCATGAGTGGTCTGCCCAGCGTAGACGATAATAGCCTGAGGAACGTTAGCATATGCATTTTCGACAGAACTCTGTCTTGTTTAACTCGCCAGTTCCAGCAGTATAGGACGCGCCAAGCTTGTCGACCAATCTGCGCCTGCATATCTGGAGCCGTCCTCGAAGGTCGAGGTCTGTGAAGTCCTAGCATTGCACAATTAGTTGGAGTTGAGACAGCTACAGGCGGATTTCAGATTACCCAACTCATATGCTTCTTGCACAGCTAAGCCAATCGTATGCCATGCCTCGGTAAATTTTGCTTCGCCCTTGAACCAACAAATGGACAGAATCCTCCACTGGATATTAGTCAGATGGTAACAGCCAGCAGGTATCGCTGTGGCAAGCTTTTGGCCAGCTTCGTGATAGCCCCCGGACGGGCTGTTGCGTGAACTGGTCACAGTTGTCTCGGAGTCAACATCGACGTGCTGGGTGACGCAAGCGCACATCATCAAGATGAGTGTGGTTAATTGAAGATCTTGGCAGCATGCCTGCGGCCCTTTTCTTGGCCAGTTTACGTATTGCTGTATGAAAGTGGGTGGATGTATGATATTGTAATGGTGATTAATATTGCTGAAAAATGCTTCTACAAGAGCATCTTGAGGTGAAGGTTAGATGTGGAGGCCGCACACAGCTTGGGAATACGTGTGGGCTGCTTACCGAGCTGCGGCTTGGGAGGGAGGATACTGAGCGCATGTTGTAGTTGTGCATCGGCTTCAGGGTCTATCCAGGTGAGGTCGTGGAGTGGCTTATTGTCATGCTGGAAGTGGCATTAGACATTATTCACCGTTTATTGTGGTGGCGCCAAGTCTTGACTAACTATTGAGTAAGGAAAGGCGCTTTCCTCCCAATCGTCGCCTAAATTCAGGAGGTTTTTCAGACTTGTTGTTGGGAAATTCATCTGGTCAGAGTCGTTGCTTGTCTGCTCATGGGCTTGGACCCGTCTGCGTTTCAAAGTTGGCGTTGCCGCGTGGGCGTTGGCGGACATTTTGGCTTATCCAAGATCAAGGGTTACAATTATTGCCAGCTTTGAAGTTGCGACCGCGTTTTCCTCTCTATATCTATATCACAAACATTGTCTGCATTATATCGGAATCTGTTCAAAAGTCGGTGTTGGCCGAAATACTTCGGCCGAAAGCTTTCGGGCGTTGATCCCGACAGAAGGTGCATATGCGAGACGATATTTAACTCGCCTACAGCGTGGTACCGTACGCTGACACTCCACCTACTGGCACGCTTCTGACGTGCCTCCCCTCCAGAGGATGGGCTTCTTACTGGTTGGTTGCAGCGGGATATGCATTGGCTGATGGGAATAGCGAACCATTCGTTGATTGAAAACCCGGTCCCACAAGCGTGCATCGCAGGGTTGAGGCCCCTGGAGCGGGATTTTTCGGCGGGAGGGATGCTTCGACTGTTGAAGGTGACATAAGACCTGGGACTCTGAGCACCACAGACTGTGTGAGAGGGGACTGTTCTTTTTGTCACCTCGCAGGGGCCGGCCAATAAGGTAACATAAACGGGGAGCTGGGCTTCAGAACCCCGCCGGACCAGCAGTACGCAAGGTTGCCATTGGATCGTCTATATTTGACATGTCACTTGTCATAGAGAGAAAGATACGTACCCGTCTCCGTTCCCACATATTTACTGGCAGCTGCTGACTGTATTGTATCCTTGTGCCGATCCCTACTCAGGCCGAGATAATCATGGTGAAGTAAAAAATAAGAGCAAAACTCAACACCAAAGACCCAGATAAGCGTTTGAACAGTGTCTCGAAGACCTCCATCGACCAGCCCGACCGAACTTTCATTGTGCGCATGAACGGTGGGTTGACCATGACGTCCACCATGCGTGTCCGCCGGATCTCTGCGGCCTGCTTGCCAAAGTATCTGCCCGATTGGAAGCTATGACGTGTCAGCAATTCGTGCTCATGATGCCAGGAATCGGGCCTCGTACCTCCAGGTGATGTTGGCCTGGACAACATTCTGAATGCCCTGGATGTATCGAGCAACATCGACGTCGGTCTTTGGCCCCCAACTTGGTAGTTGAGCAATGACGCTCCCCCACTCCCGGTATCTCTGTTCAAGAAGATCTCCAACCGTGTCGAATGCCTCTTGCGGGGATTGGCCTGTCATACGGCATGCCGCCACCATGCTGAACGGGCAATCGTCACTCTGTCCGACGTTAGGGTCTGGACTGTAGCGTGTCATGGCATCGGCTAACTTACCTCCTCTTTTCGATAGGATAAAATATCGTTGGACCTGGAATCTGCACTTAGTCCATCGAGCAAACATAGCGGAGCGACAAGCCCTTACAGTAAGACGAAGTCTACACCCAAGCGCTCCAGAGTTTGGATGACAGGGTTTTTGAATACCTCGTCAGGCAACTCAATGCCGTGAGCATACTCAACAAGATGGTACAACGGCGTAACTCCGGAAGAAAGCTGGCGTGTCTTGAGCATCTCTTCTATACTGGGGATGCTATTGTTTGCAAAGCTCTTGACGTGGTGAACTACTCCGTCTGTATAATCTTTCATGGCGAGAGCGAACCTTTTTTGAATACCTGAAATATTCCAGCGATGGTTCAAAGGAGACCGGGGGAGATGTGAGAAAATACCTGGACTTGAGCTCTGCATAGTCTTACGTCAGACTAAATATATGTAATGCTATACGCAGGGTGAAACATGCCTGTGATACTCTTCGGAAGATGTCGTCGTGAGCCTGGACAACAGCACTTTTTGGCTTTGCGTAGGTCTCATCTAGCATATCAGCCATAAGGCTATCAACGACAATCTGCGATCGCTTTTGGTCTGTTTTCAATGCCCCTTCGTCGAACACTAACACGGTCAGGCCATTCCCTATATTGTGGCAACAACGACGGCAACTTACTGTCATCAAAAGGAAACACCTCGATGACCACAGTTAGACATCACCAGCAAACCATGACAACGCTGACTTACCCAGTTTCCCCAGTCACACATGGTCTTGAGCTTTTCCATCGGCGCATCGGGAGCTGCAATAGAGATGAAGAGAGCGAAGTCGCAGAACTCGACCCTCTTCCTCATCCGGTCCGAGAAACGACACTTCCTGATATTTAATCAGTACCACGTGATAACAGAACAACTGATGGTTGGCATACTCCGCAAGCCATTGTTCAGAAATAGGCTTTACTGTTTCGTAGTACTTGTTCTTGCGAGGAGCATCGACTACAAAGCCTTGGAATAAGTCAGGGAGGATCACAGTGCTCTTAAGCTCTGTCTTCTGGGTGTTGTACATCTGCATGATGTTTGATGTGGGTTGAAGTTGTGAAGAAAGGTGGTAATCTCGGAGTGAACTGGGTGCGCTCTTTGTTAACTTGTATGCGACCAACAACTGGAAAGAAAGGGGCGCCAGGCGCGGTGACATAACTTGAAGTGGGCAGCTAAAAGCTTGGGATCGGAGATGCTGACTTGTAAGTAGGTATCTCACGTAAGGACCATCTTCAGGTCTACCCTCGAAGTGAGGTCATCGACCCGAGACATTAGGTCCATCTAGGGCGAAGTCGTCCCACCAGGTGATTCGCAGACAGGGGTCTCTTTCACAGTCTATTGGAAGGAGACCAACCAACGGAACACGGTTCATCCCAGTGATCCAGACCTGGTTTGTGATGGGAGAAAGACTAAAACTAAGCATCCACCAACGCACGACCCCCTCGCTGTGTTAGTGAGATTCTCGCCCGATGGGGTAACCACGGAGCGGCTGAGTAATAACGAGGTGTTTGTGCAAACACGGAATGTTCTCCGAGAGCCTCAGAACGGATGAACCATCTCACTCCGTGCGTCAAGGGAGGAGAGGACGAGAGAGTACGTCTGCCCATTGGATGTGATAGGTATACACATGTACCTTTGCTTAAATTGAACCAAGAGTCATCTTGCTCCAACCTGATTTCCTCTCCATACAACTCCCTTCTTATCGTCTATCTTTCTCTCCAAGGTCTACCCTTTCACTCTTCAATGGAACTCCTCGGCAAACAAGAGACAGGGGGCGAGGTCCGGACGATCGGTAATCATTCTTTCACATGGACAGACCAGCACATCCCCAAATCCCACACAGATCCTCTGCGCTACCGGTGCGACGAACTCGGCGCTGCTGCCGTGAGAGAGATCCAGCAAATTCATGAACAACTCAGACAAGATGGAAAACATGTCAGCAGAGCAGATTTGTTCGAGACCCTCCATCACTACCATGACAAAAACGATGTTCTCTCCCAGCTCTGGCAGGAGGTTCATACTGTCCCGTCCTGGGTTGACTGGGACCAAATTGCACGCGGACAACGCTTCTTCTACCGCTACGCCCTTGCAAACCTCGTTGGGTTTGCGTTCCAGGGCTTTGTTGGAGAGAATTCTGCTTCCGCCAGCGTGGTCGAGGTACTTGCCCGTACTGGCGGCTTCAGCACTCGCGTGCTTAGACGGCGACTTCTGGAGACATTTCAGATGGTGCTCCAAGTCACCCACTCCCTGGAGCACGTACAGCCCGGCGGGCCAGGCCATAGGTCTATTGTGCGAGTCCGTCTGCTGCACTCAATGGTCAGGCAGCAGATCCTCAAAGTGGCCGCATCCAAGTGCCGGTTCTTCGACCAGGATACTCATGGCATCCCTATCAATACCCTGGACTCGATCCACGCTATTGCTACATTCAGCTGCAACCATGCTTGGCTGCAGCTCCCTGTCATGGGGATCACGCCCGACCCGCAAGAGGTCGCAGACTACATCGCGCTCTGGCGATATGTGGCCCATGTGATCGGAGCACCTCAGGAGTATTTCACGGCAGCAACAAAGGCCAAGGCGGTGATGGAAAGCTTAGCGTACAACGAGCTCCTTGTGACGCCAACCTCTGTTGTTATTGGCTACAACTTCGTCGAGGCCCTCAAGGATCTGCCTCCCATGAACATCTCGGATGGGTTCATCCAAGCTGCCAGTCGTGTCTTGAACGGCCACGAGATCTGCGACCAGCTCGGCATGGGACGGCCCAGTTGGTACTCGTATGCCTGCTTCAGAGGCCATTGTTGGTTGGTGCGCAGCTTGGCAATCTTGCAGCGGCGGATCCCTTTCTTTGACGACAAGATGGTTCAGCTGTGTAGGAACGGCCTGCATGACGCTATCATCCACAGTAACCAAGGCCTTGGAGGCGGTTCCATCCTTGATTTCAAGTATGTTCCAGATGGGAGGATACAAGGGAAGGAGAAGAACGATCGAGTGGAGGGGCGATTGTGGTTCTTTGAGCGACCCCTGGAATTCATGTATTTTCTTTTGTTCGCTATTGGGTGCTTGGCGATGTCTGGATGCCTCCTTGGCATAGCCCAGATGGTTGTATTCGGTACTTCGGGGCTGAGAAAGCACCTAGGTTAGACTCGAATAGCTCATTGTAGATCCGAACAGAGTCTCATTGAATGTAAGCACCAAAACGCAGCTTGCTCCACGTGTGGGAGTAAAATTTCCAATCGTGGAGGCCGCTTTGAAAGCCCCTCCCTTAGTTCAAGTGCTGAGGGCGAACCAGGAGTAGTCCCATGCGTCCAGGTGAACAAAGAACGTGTTGAGACTGCCAAAGTGACGATAGTTACCAAAAAAGTACTGTAGTATCTCAGTTGCTCCATCGTGTAACTGAGACATGGGGCTCCACTAGCCACATCTGATAAACCACTGGTCATAGCGGAATCTCCTCACAAACTATTGTCTGTTCCGATCGATGCGGCATGTATGCTACTTTGGACAGTTACCAAACACCGGGAAGGCTCCACACGAAGGGAGACGAACACCCTGGTGGTTTGCTATGGATGCCACCTTGTGATGGGAGTAATGATAGGTAATCTTTCGTTCTTGGCATCGCGGTTGGGCCAGTAGTGCAGGATCTACACACTAGCAAGGGTCTATTCACTTGATCAAAGAAACCCCCCTTGTCAAACTTTCAGCTACTCCACACCCACTGGCGCGGATGAGCAGCTATCCAGCTATCTGAGCGCTGGACAACCAACAGAGCTTCCTATTGCATGACGGCAGTGGTGCTTTGTTTGCTAAAATCAACCACGTAGTGTGCCACGTCAGCTCTCATGTCAAGTTCCGGCTGTAACCCAAGTTTGCCGAGTCTTTGGCCTGAGCCGATCACCTGAGAACTCTGAGACCGTCTTTTATCTAGCATGAACTAGTCCTGGCATTGCAGATCCCGCAAGTGAGCGATTTTATCTACTGGGTACCGTTCACGCGGTACTGCAGCCCCGGGTTTGCACGGAGAAGACTATTTACGCATAGCCTGGTAGCCAGGCACCCTTGTCGCCAAAGCCAAATATGACGTGTTACCCTCTATCCCTCGCGACGTCCCTGACGCTGAGAGTGTGACGTGTCGGATCGAACGAGTTACGATGTCGAAGTGCAACACCTGGGCTTTTTGATATTCAATAGTGCTTAACGTTGGTCTTAAGAGATCAAGGGTTACTCACCACGACTCATGGAGTCATGAGTGTGAGGCTGACGAGTAGCGAGCCAACAGCCCTGGACGTAAGCGATGCTGACCCCTGTAGCGCGCGTTCCGCCGGATGGCACTGGGTTGTTCACACGTCGCAGCCGCTGTCTTGAGGAAATCGAACTTGTAACTATGAAGTCCATTTTATTGAATGTCGTTGAGCGGCTAAATACATATAAATGTAAGCTCGAGCCTGTACTTGAGGATGTCCATCCCTTGGTATACAGAGCTGAGCTGAAGCCAGGCACATCGCAGCCATAGTGTTCTCATCACTGACTGGGAGAGTTCGCGAAGAATCGTTTGGTGTGATCGCCCAGATATTTGAGATTGTCATTATAGGCGTCCAGCTTGAAGATAACAGGCTTGTCAAGAACGTAGTGGCTTCCCTTTTCGAAAAGGTCACCGACGTCTTTGGAAATGTCGTGTCATTTTGGAGTGCAGTTGCTGGAAAGGCGGACAGATGACGTGCATGTTGGGTTGAGAAGTGGCTCATCAGATGAGGTGGATCGATGAAGTGTGAACGACAGGGAGCGCAGAATTTATAGTCGGCTTTGACTGGGAGCATCATATCTCACGCATCAAACCAAGAGGTTCTCGATAATTAAACGAGAGCACAGCAGAGCTTCATTAACGCAAAGTCCATATGTATTACAAGGGCCCATCAACCTCGTCGGTCAAAAATATAGTACAAGAATGTAAAACACCCACTGCCTCGTCTCGCCTCGCCTACCACGTCTAACCACCAAGCTCACACTGCCCAGCAATACACAAGCACAACCCCACATTGCATATGCCCTTCCCCAGGCAATCCCCAGAAACTGTACATGCTATCGGTGGTCCACCGCTAACCACGCTACAAATACCGGTCAGACAGGCACAAACCGCAGGTAGAGCACAAGCATCCAGGTTAGCTACACAATCTCCTTCGTTGCTGCACTCGGTATCGTCGACACAAACGTTGTTCTGACACGAAGCGCCCGCACTGCAGTCAGGAGAAGATGTGCACTGTTGGACGTCGGGGGACACGGCGCAGACTGCGTCTACGCACACGCAGAGGCCGAGAACACACAGAGGGTTGACAGAGAGAAGACAGTCGTTTGCATCAACACAAGGGTCACCAGTGATGGCCCCTGGAGCTGAACAGACGGCGTTGATGCACTGGTCTCCTGGAGTGGTGCAGTCAGCGTTCAATCCGCAGGCTTCGCCGGTGTTGCCGCCCGCACTTTGCAATACGCAGACAGCATCAGCGCAGACGCAGAGATTGAGAAGCCCGTCCAGGCAAAGCGCAGCATCGACTACACAGTCATCATCTGTAGAGCAAGAGGGTGCTGTGTCTGTTGGTGCAACCGCAGTAGTTGTCTCGGTAGGAGTGCCGTTAGGCTCACAGACAGCATTGAGGCAAACGCAGATATTGAGCAATCCATCGAGACATAGGCCCGCATCGGCAGCACAGTCGTCGTCTGTAGCACAAACCACTGCGGGCGCTGTAGCTGCTGGCTCAGTAGCCGTAGTCGTGAGATCGGCAGCAGTGGTTGTCTGGCCGTTGGGATCTGTGGCCACACAGACTCCATCGAGGCAGAGGCAAAGGTTAAGTAAACCGTCAACACAGAGATCTAGGTTAACCAAACAGTCGCCAGCTGTAGAGCAGGCACCGGCAGTCGTTGTTGCAGCAGCTTCTACCTGTGTGGTCGTAGGACCAGCGGCCGTGGTCGAATCCTCCAGAACGCAAATGCCACCTACACAAGCACATAGATTCAGGCTGCCTGTGTGGCAGAAAACAGCATTGGATATACAGTCGTCGTCTGAGGAGCAAGATACTACTGTCGGCGTGGCCGCTGGGTCTTCTGTGGTGGTAGTCTCAGGGTTGACAAAATCGGCGAGAACACAGACTGCTTCCGCGCAAACGCAGAGATTGACGAGGCCATCGACACACAAGCCGAGATCAGCCAAGCAGTCGTCGTCTGTAGTGCATGCTATCCCCGTTGTTGCCGCGGCTGGCTCAGACTCTGTGGCGGTGATAGTGAGCTGGCCACTAATCGTTGGGCCTCCGTTATCTACATTCGTTTCGGCGCTTGTGCTCACTCCCAAGCCTTCAGGACCTCCAGGTATCTGCTTGCAAACTCCGTCGGCGCAAGTGCATAGGTTCAGCCCATTGAGGAGACAGAGGGTAACGTTGACAATACAATCGTCGTCTGTAGAGCATGGGGTGTCGTTTGTCGGCGTGGCTGTGGCAGTGGCTTGAGTACCAGATGCAGCTGTCTGGCCATTAGTATCTGTACCGGTGGCACTCGTCGCCGAGTTCGAAAGTCCATCTCCATCTGTGCTCGATGCAGTTGTATCCTCCGGCTTTTGTGTTCCTCCAGCAGCTGCAGTAGTAGAACGTCCGTTACCTTCTAGCCCTCCCGTCAGCTTGGTGAATGTTGGAATGGGCAGTCCATCCGTAATCACATCTGTACTAGGTGCAACATTGGTGGAATGTATCGCTCCAGTTGAGTCTGTGGCAACATCGACGATAGGGGCTACATCACTGGTGACACCAGTCTCCGTAGCCCCAGTTGAGTCTTTCGTGGACGAGGAACCACCACCATCAGCACCGGGCACTGTAGATCCTCCATTACCTTCGGGAACCCCTGCAAGATTCGTGGTGGAAGCTGACAGTCCGCTTGGGCCTGTTGTCTCAGGGCCAGGCCGACCACCATTTCCTTCGGAGCCAGAGGGATCATTGCCGTTGTTTGCTCCAGCAGCGCCGTTTCCATCCGCAGATCCGCCATCAGAAGGGCCATCACCACCGGGTCTACCGTCAGGGCCTTGGGGACGACCAGTTACCGGAGCCAAGTCTTGGTTAGTGAAACAGGCTCCATTTCGACACGTTTGTCCAGCAGGACATTCAACAGTGGCACAGCTGGCCAGTCCCGGATTTGATATGCAGGTATTGCCCAAGCATATCTCGTCATCAGCACAAGTGTAGCCGCCACAATAGGTTGCATCTACAAGAAGAACACAGGCTTCCTGGATACAGACATAACCACCAGGGCAATCAGAGCTGCCACAGCTGGCGGGTCCATCGACTCGAACACAACGGTCGTCGATGCAAGCATAGCCTGCAGGGCATACCTCGGATTGTCGACGGAAGAGGTGGGCGAATCGATTGACTGAGGGTCCGCAGGATAAGGGATCTGAGACTGAAAGACAGTTTCCGCGGATGCAAATCTCGTCTTGAGCACAGCCTGGATCACAGGTTGAGGCTGGGACTCCATTGCTATTTTTCGCTGGGCCTGGACGACCATTGCCGTAGTTACCGTCGTTACCACCGTTGCTTCCAGAGCCGTAGTCGGAGCTGGAGTCGGGGCCGGGACCGTAGTTGAGGTTGGGGATGGGACTAGAGCCCGACTGCTGTTTTGAACCCGAGCCTGAGCCTGAGCCTGAGCCTGAGCCTGAGCCTGAGCCATATGAACCGGCGCCGGATGAGCTACCAGATCCGGCATTATCCGAGCTTGAGTCTTCATCTTGCCCTGAAGTAGCTCCGTTGGGCGAACCGTTACTACTGCCACTGCCGTTGCCTGGATACTGGTCATCATAGTCGCCGGAAGCACCATCCTTTTGGTCAAATGACCCATCAGACGATCCGTTGCCGCTTCGATCGCTACCTGACTTGTCTCCATTTGTACCATGGCCGCTGAAACCCGCAGACCGGCTACCACAAGCAATCTTATGGATGCTGGTTTGATCAATTAGGTTGCTGACACAGTGGCCAGAGATACAAACTTGATCAGTCTTGCACGGATTGGGGCTATTGCCGCATTGCGACGGGTCGATGGAGACGATGATAGGGGTGCAACTACCCTCCAAGCAAAGGGAGCCGGGGTCGCAGGGCCCATTAGATGAGCCACAGGTCTGACTCTGGTACTCCGCCGACGTGATCTCGAGAGATTGACATCGTCCCGAGACACAGAGCTGACCAGCAGAGCAGCTCTCAGAAGCATCTCCGCAGCTGTAAACATCGGTCGAGATATATACTTGCTGGCAATATCCATCCTCGCACGATGTGCCAAGGGGACATGAAGTAGTCTCATCACAGGATTGGACGTGGGTGCCGATGATGAAAGGGACGCAGATGTCGTCGAGACACCAGCTTCCAGCGTCGCAGACTGTATTGGAAGATCCGCATGATGTAGGGTCCGAACCGATGTTGATTCTGTAGCATTTGCCCTGGATGCAGAGCGATCCAGCGCCACAAGCCTCTTTGCCACAGATGGCGGGATTAGCGGCGATCTGGATAGAAGTGCACTCGCCGTTGTTGCACCATTGCCCAGGCTTGCAAGCTTCAGATTCGGTCCCGCATTTCTTTGGGTTGGATCCGAGGCCGATGGCAAGACATTCGCCGGCAACGCAGATCTCAGCGGGTTCACAGGAGTTGCCGTGCTTTCCACAGTTTGTCGGATCAAGTCCGATAGTGGTGTTGGTGCAGCTTCCCGAGGTACAGATGCCAGGAAGAGGGCACCCGTCAGTGTATATGGCTTGAGTTGATCGCGAGAGGAGTTTGGTAGGGTTGTGCTGATGGGGGTAGGCATGCGCTAGCGTCGCTGTGAGGGCAGTAACCAGCAGCAGGGTTCGCCAGCCCAAATCTCGAGTGTGAGCCATAAAAGTCGGTTGATTGTTCCTTGGCTGGTAAATGTAGTTTACGCTTGATGATTCGAATCGACTGAGTGCATTATCCCCATCCTATATGTAGTCAGGAAAAAGACTGAAGAACAATCGTTGGTGACCCAGGTAATTACAAGCATACCTATCATCTCATAAGAAACGTGTCTTTCTGCTATATAAACGTGCATTAATTTTGGCCTTGAGACACCAGAGGCTGATGTTGGTCGCACTGAGTCCCTAGTTGCTGAGCTAAGAACCCGAAGATGTGGTTCTAGACCAAGAATTTGAATCACACGGAATGCGCAAACTTCAGCCCCAAAAACCGTTTGAATATGACCCCTCGATTATTCTAATCAAGCTCCATCTTCGTGCTAATGGGGAGGACCTGTTGCAGTTTCTTCCGTGGCTTTCGAGGCCCAGGGAATCTATATCAGATCATCGGACGAGGCTGGTTGTCAGTGAAAATGTCTCATCAACAATAACAGCCTCTGGGTGAATGTTTGTTGATAAACAGTAGAGCTTAGGCACAATACCTGCAAGGGCGGATCGCAACAGTCGGTGTCTTAGCTACATTCTGTGGAGATATTCATGTATTCTTTCTTCGTGCTTGAGAAAAAACCTCTTTTCGTTACACACACTTACAAAGTCGATTGCATCATTAACCCAATCTAACGGACGGTCAAGTGGGCAGCTCAAACAAGCACACCAATCCCAACGCTGTGGTGGGTGTGAGATTGGAAAATATGTGAGAACGATGCTTTCAACAGCTATTAACAAATGTGGGTTTAAATGACCCTCGCCCCAGGTATTGGGATTATCAGTTGAGTTGGTTATTTTGGATGATAACTTTGAATATAAGGGAGAGAAGTCATGCAAGGAATCCGGTTATGTATACTATAATGAACGATCTATTCTCGGCTTCTCCGCGGAGGATGCTACTCAACGGACTTCCTTGAATCCACATTGAAATATCGAAGCACTGGCACGACCAATAAGTCTGATCTGGTTGCATCCTGAAAAAAACCCACCGCAGAAAGACTGAAAAAGGGGGTGGTCGGTAGGTAGGACCCGCCCCTGTCGGGGATTTTGAGGCTGTTGGCCGGTATTGGTACTTTTGAGACATAACAAGATCAGCGGAGTCACGCTATCAGGGAGTTGGTAAAATACACAATATGTCGACGGTTCATCGTTATAGATTGCGACAACACCACGTTGTCTCCCCGGATCTCGGCAGATCGGCGGCGCACACATGCCAAGATTCACTCAACTTTAATGCTGCAGGGGGGTTTTCTCCTGGGTGGTACAAGTTACAAATCAAGTTCCCTTTGGGCTCAGCTACAGAAGCTTTCAGACAGATACTGTATTGGTTGCGGTGGTTTGCTCGGTTGATTTCTACAACCTCAAACCCTAAGCCGTTGGTTAGAGATAAAGGCTCTAACAACAAACTGGAAGCACTTTTCTAAATTGGTCAAATGCGAGCTTGATAACGTGGGGTTACCATGACATTGTTTCAATAGCGGCAATAACACATGTATCCCTCTGACTAGCAACTAGACTCTGATTTTGAGGTTATATTGATTGTATCCCAGGCTTTACATTCCTTTAATGCACCTCTTGAATGGCGAGTTGGTATGGCAGACCACACTCATGGCAACAGATCCGGACTGCAATAACATCCTGAATGATGGGTACAGATGATCTGATAGCATTCAGAATTATAACGGTCGGTCCGCGTAACCGATGGGAATAATCGATGACGGATACATTCCCGCCACTAACAATTGCACCAGCAGATGTCTCGCTGTAGCACTGCCAGCAGCAAATGGAACTCTGGCAGTGGAGCACTGCTCAGCTGTTGACAGCTAACGTTGTCTTATACGCTACCCAAAGCCTGAAGCCTCGGGCTTGTTGGGCGCGTCTCCAGATTGGGTGTCGCAAAGCTCTTGGTCATTGGCAGCGGTGTGTGAGACATCGTAACACCTTTTGCGCCGCTACGGCGTTTGCCATGAGTGCAATCTTCCTGGTGTCGCCCTCGCAAGATTTGTGTCTTGTCTAAGACAAGACCATCTGCAGATCTGGGACCTGAACCGATTTGCTTATGAAATGTGATGGCCGATAAAAGTTACCGCGTGTGACTTGAGGCTGATACTCATCACCTTTGCTTGGATCATGTAACCATCGCTGCTTTTGCAGTCAGTTCTCCAAGTACCAAGTTGGATTATTATTTCCTGTTTTCATTAGTAGCTGATGAACTAGATTTTCCCCCAGATTTCAAGGCTGGCACTGACGGCACGCGTCATAGTTGTGGTAAATGGATGGAACTCCGAAAGAATATGTGTTTTTTAATATCTCGAGTAATAAATGGTGCATGTAACAGCAACGGTGTCAAATCACATCTCATAGCCCCGACCTTTATTGTCAGCTGAAAAGCTTGTGGCGCTCACTGGCGGCTAGTGAAGTATCGTGATAGGTAAACCCTGCAGTGAGAGTGCGGCTGATATGCACCTGATCACTCGTGGCAGCTTGTTTGATTTCTTTTGTTCGCAAGCATTTCCATCAAGTTCAGGTCAAGCGAGTATTCGAGTCCTATGCCTCAACAAAAGCTTTCCCATGATCACCTAAGCCATCACGATGAAAGGCAACGCATTATGGCGGAAACTGCGTTTTCCTGCGCGAGCCAAAGGCAAAGCGTCGCCGTCGCAATCCATGTACCGACCCTTTAACGACAGGCATAGAGAAGTTCGCCTGCTTGAGATCCTCTCAGAATCGCCAAAGGACAAAGTCAAATGCAAGCTGCACACTGTCTCGCTGGACTCAAACCCGTACTTCGTGTGCCTGTCATATGTTTGGGGCGACGAGTCGATCACTGAAGAGATTGTCGTGGATGGGATACCTCTACAGGTGACGGTCAATCTGGCGAACGCGCTCAAGCACGTCAAACAACACTGGATCACCACACAGAGGGAGTTAGGTCTGGACACAGGCTCTTCACGCTTTCGTCTGTGGGCTGATGCGGTCTGTATCAATCAAGCTGACCTGGCCGAGCGATCAGCCCAAGTCCAGCTCATGAGAAGGTTATATACTTCCGCAGACTCGGTATTTGCTTGGGTGTCTTCTCACGACAAAGAAACTGCTGAGGCCATTGCCGTGTTCCAAGACGCCTTCGGGGTTATCCGATCACAGTGGGAGGCGGGCTTTGGGCCTATGCCTGGTCTTGATGGACCCGACTGGGAGGCAAACTTCAGGGCCGTGACCTTGCGTTTCAACCGAGATGTTCTTCTACCTTGGGTCAGTCAACATTTGGATTTGTTCCGGGACGGTAGTGGTACCGAGTTCCCCGACGGCAATCCCTGGGCTGCTATCAACCGTTTCATCCGCGTCCCATTCTGGTCTCGAGTGTGGATTCAGCAAGAGATCAGCCTCGCAAAGCGGCTTTACTGCATGGGCCCGTCAAAGATAATGTCGTCTGGCAAGTTCCAGCTTGCGGTCTTCTTCATGTACCCAATGCTGGAGGCGATATATCAGCTGGACGATAGTATGCAGGGGTTGACCAGGTTCAGAATGCGTGATCTGGCCATGGGTCTTGGCTCGTTGTTCCAAATCTTCTACATGAGACTGCAGGCCCATAGTACATCGGGAGGCCAATCTGTTGTGCTCAGAGCTTGTTTCAATGGCAAGTTCAAGGCATCTCGTCCTGTCGATTACGTTTATGGATTGCTCGGTCTTAACCAGCTCAACATCATTCCGGACTACACCAAGCCTGTGCGGCAGGTCTACATCGAATTTACGCAGAAATACCTCGAGGTAGTTCAGCGCTTAGAACGTGAACAGCTGTCGGAGGGTGGACGTCGTATCAATTCCCTGGAGTACATGGAGACACGGGCTGCTGGAATTGGACGAGAGCACGACCTTCCAACCTGGGCACCAGCATTCGATGCCGATCTCAAAGGCAAGGTAAGACAGAAGCCTCCAAGTGACGTGAACAGAGTTTACGGGGGTGCTACCGAGTTTCTCGGGTCTCCTGATGCTCGCGTTGTTGGGGATAGTCTGTGGGTGTCAGTTGTCAAGACACAGGAGGTTGTTTCGCTGTGTACGCCAATCACAGCGGAACTGCTATCGGAAGGATTTGGAGATCTCTTGAGCCACTTTCTCGGCTCTTCTGGGTCAAGATACAGGGACGGAAGCTCTCTACTGAAGGTTCTCTGCTGCATACTCTTCAGGACCGAGAAGTTGGAGTTTGACCTTGACGACCTTCAGTGGTTCCTGATTCTGAAGAACCAACTCACCGAACAGCTGCTGGTACAGATACTGTCAGATGGAGGCTCTATACCCACGAGTCGCCCTGATACTAACGCCCTGCTGACTCGATGGGCTACATCAGTGGCGGAGACCGAAGGCTGTAGATTTGTGACGACTGCCGACAGGTATATTGGTTTGTGTCCGGCTGGAACAAAGGAAGGGGACCTCGTTTGCATTCTTTTGGGATGTAGTCTTCCTGCTGTCCTCAGACCTGAAGGTGATCATTATCTGTTTTTGGGATGCTGCTATGTAATGGGTCTTATGGACGGCGAAGTAGCTGAGATGCTGAGTTCTGGGACTGTGGTAGTCGAGCGAAAGGAGATTAGGTAGGCGTTGCATATGTCAGCTGTTATAGAGGTATCTAGATATTCATTGTTAATCAAGCGTTGATAGAAAAGCATAAGTTGAATTATAGGGAAATATACTTAAAACGTAGCATTAAGAGCACCATCAAGAGCACCATCTCTCTAGTAACCAGCTGCAAACAATTGTACTACCAGCTGAGCGCCTAATCAAGTAACTAACCCCTGTTCTACCATCCTTCTGTAACCGTCTGCAACCGGCGTATTATCGAGATCAATCTGGATAAACCAGGCTGAATTCCCCCGGTAGGGAAAAGCAATGGTATTGTCCCTTACGTCAACGTCGCTGAATCTACTAGATTGAGCTACTCGGTATGCAGGTGGGAGCCACAGGAGCCTCTTATCCCCTTGGTAAATCCACTCGTCTAGGACATATAGACAGTCCTGGAGACCCTGCTCTGTCTTCTCGCCATCTTCGCCAATGGCACGTGATTGAGCGAGAGGAATGCGTCCTCTGTTTGACTCCAAGAAGTTGGCGTCGCTGGAGAACTTGAGAGAGTACAAAGGCTCAGAAAGGTCAACCACCCGCTCAAATAACTTCATACCAGTGGTAATGTCCCATACATGAATTACAGAAGACTCGCCTACAGACGATGCCGCAATCTTACCAGTTGTAGATAGAGCAAGGTTCATCGCGTGATCCTCATGATCTACTGTAAACACATGTATCTTTCTCCAAGGCACGGTTTCCCATACTGCAATTCTTGTGCCCCAATGGACGGGCTGTACAGCAGCGAAGAAACGACTTGAAGGGTCAAATGTCGGATTCAACGCACCGTTAATTCTGTCGATGATCTTGCCGGTTGGAATGTGGGACACTAAGATTCTTGCCCTGCTTTTGAACCCTCCCGTGACGCATAGAAATTGACTGTTGGGGGAAAACGTGAATTGAGCGCTTATGAGCTGGGGAAAGTTGAACAGCCTTTTTTTCTTTGCAAGATCCCATAACTGCCACGATGCCCATGTAATACCGTGAGGGATAAAGTCGTCCACAACAGCTGCCTGACCATTGGGTGATAGATGAACAGATGACGCCTCGTCGTTATCGACGCATAGTTCCGATACTTTGCTGAAGCCTGGGCTTCCAGAATTCCTTTCAAGGATTTGTAGGTTCCCAAACTCATATAGCACGGCTATTCTTGGACTGTTTGGCGAGAAATCAACATCGAGTGCATCTCTAAATGTAGCCTCACAAGTAGCCTTGTCCCAAAGCTCCCACTTTTGATGCCGGCTTCCATCCGCATGAAAACCAAAAAGGACAAACTCTCCGTCAGGCGAGCGCTCAATACGTTCAAAGCTTTTAATAGACTCGTGCAACGTCTTCACAGATCCACTGGCCATTTCCCACTGCTTTATCACGCCGCTCTCAGAACGAGTCATGACAACGCTATCGTCAAACACAAACTGAACGACCTCGGGAGGATCTTCCTCTGGTTCTCTGGAAGCAGCGGACGTAGAATAAAGTCGAATAACAAAGTAGTCGTCGCTTGCCACAGCCAGTAAATTGCCGTCGCAAGACCATGCACATGCAGAATCGGAGCCGGGAGCTATTTGGTGGAGTGTGGCTATTACATCCCCAGTTGCCACGTCGCATTGAACTATTTCACCAAAGGGGCCTGCGTAGGCTATCACGCTCCCATCCGGTGGTAGATATGAGAGTGAGAATACCGTTTCAGCAGACGGGACCGTTCTGATCAACATTGGCTCTGGTGAAGTGATATTCCAGAATTCAATGCAAGTTTCAACCCCCAATGCAATTGTCTTGGAGTCTGGAGAGAACGAGACTGTAGCGTCCCATGACATTATAGTAGGTGTGCTCTTGCGGATGGTTTTGACCTGCTCTGCCAACCCAACATTCCATAAATTCACGCTACCATTTGTAAAAGCCGTGGCAAGAAATTTGCCATCAGGCGAGAATTCAAGTACTCGGCTCTGGAGTATTTCTGCGGCATGTCCAACGCAAACTTGCACTCCATTTGTTTCGTCCATGTTCCATATTCGAAACTCGCCATCGGACAACGATGCTAAGATGTTGTTCGCGGTTGGAGAAAATACAACCCGCGATACCCAAGAAGAGCAATCTAAGTCGATTTGTGTGCCTTTCTCAAGATCCCTTACGCGAACAAATCCATCTCGACATCCAGATGCAACTCTTCGACCGTCTTTCGAGAAAGAGATGTCAGAGGGAACCCCTGGCTCTCGAAACATGTACTGTTCTGAGCCGGTGGTATAGTCCCACACCCTTGTTGTTTCGTCAAACGAGACTGATGCAAGTAGACCTTTTGCTGGAGAGAATGCAATAGCAATGATCCTTCTAGTGTGTCCTTGAAGCGTATAGACCTCCGGGTCCCAATCATATTGAATCTCAGGCTTCTTTAGAATCCAATCGGGGATCAAGTGTTGGAAATGAGACCGCACCGCGCTCTTCTTTGGGCTGAAAAGCAGCGCAGAGTAGTATACTTGCAACGGGGCATTCTCGATAACCCGTCTGTTAGTTTGTATAAAGCGCTGGGCATCATACACTAGTGAAGATAGAGCTGGATGCCCTGAGGGCTAAAACGCAGGTCAGCATAATCAGCCACGAACCACTGGTTCTGACTTACCGAACCTACTTCAATCAAATGCTGTAACTGGTTCATAATAAGAATGATCGTTGAAGTCTCCTTGATGAGACCCATCGCCTCCAGCCAGTATAGAATCTTTTCCCGCAGAAACACATGAATACGTCCATCGCCTGTTAAGCCGATTTCCTCACGCCAGCTTTGATCAATCTGGGCCAGATGGTCAACCCAATAGATGCACGCATATCGCAAGTGTGGCGGAATGTGTTTTTCGACTCGACTCTCCGGTACTTCAGAGGCAAATGTTCCCGGTAAAGCAAGATGGCAGATATCTTGCTGAAGCTCCGAGTTCATCAACTCTAGACATCGGTCAAGAAGCTGCCGGTGCATGCTGAGTTCTTGAACGCTAAAGGGAAGTCTTTTAGACCTCTCTTTACTGAGAATAAAGTCGCGGAACGATAGATGTACCAGGATAATGGGAGAGTTTTCATCGGTAGGAACACTGATGATGGAATGGAGCTGTCTCAACAGTCCTTCGAGTTGGTCCCTTTCCATTGGTAGTAACGTACTGAGCGTCACTATGGAGACCGGCTTGAACAGGACCGCGATGTATCCGAGAAGCTTGCTGGTAGACAAATAGACTCTTTCCCTCAGGGTCTTGTGAGCGCCCCTCAAGTTTGCAAACTCTAAAACCTTGGTGTATATGCTGTCCAACGTCTGCTGAGGGCCATCAGTCTCCCATTCATCTTGGAAGATGAGTTGAAGCTGTTCATCCCTGTAACTCTTATCCGTGAAAAACTCGGAATCTAGGAAACGACATGCGGTCGCTGCGTAGATGAAAAGACCGTTGGCTTTCTCGCTGAGCTTTCTAATGTCGGCTTCAGAGATCCAGTTGTCTTCCACGTTGTTCTTCTTGGCAATTTGACACATTGTGTGTCTAAGATACAATGTGATGTCGTCCGGCTCCTCTTTCTCACTGGGTGGCCCAATCTTGTTAAGTCTCACCGCTGAGTACAGCTCGGAGGGCAGATTCTTGAAACCTCTGATGATATGTCCATTGCTTCTGCTGGTGATTAACAGACGTAGCTGTACTTGGTGAAGGTTCTCGAGGTTCACCAACATGCCCAGCAGAGTTTCAGCGTCCTTGTCACGGCATTCGTCGAGGGCATCGACCACCACAACTAGTCGCAGGGGGATAAAGGTCTTCTCGTCAAGCAAAGAGAGAGGTCCTACGATCAGTTCGTTAAATTGCTGCTGTGGCCCTTTGGACTCGATGCCAGGGTTCTTGACTATGGCATCAGCGATGTGTATCTTGAGGTCTGGAAACACAGTTGCCAAGCACTGAGCGATAGTTGTAAAGAACTCAGAGGTGTTATCCCTGGTAACATCGCCTTGCTTAAAGAAAAAGGTGGCACCGAGAAACGCGGTGCAGGGAGACTTGGATCCATAGGTGAGGGGTTTTCTTTCGCTGAGAGCCTGAGAAACAGTCAAGGCAATAGTAGTCTTGCCAGTACCAGCCATTCCCTCCAGCCAAAGTAGCGGTTTGCTGGCAGCGCTTTCTGCCCAATCTTGAATCTTTTCTAAGGTTTGCTGCTGAGTGCCAGGTAAGCACGATACTTCTACGCTCGACGTCTTTCGGGAATCAAAAGTTGCATCTGCCTTGACGTTCAAGGACTGCAGAAGTTGCCTTTTATCAATATCCTATTTGAAGTCGATATTAGATCAGTCGTCAGGATCATATTACACCAAAAACTTACTCTCACAGCCTCCAAGACTTCATGTTGCAGAGTCTCGAGTTTTTGGGTGTTTAGGCTAATATCATTGACATCTCGCCAAATTTCCAGGGTCCGAGCACCGACTCGATCTTGTACTCCTCTGTCGATGCGCTGGCTGATGGATTCAATATCCTTCCATAGCTGCTTCCAGCCATCGGCCGTCACGATGTTCCTTAGAATACGATGCACTTTGCCTCTTGTCGCATACTGGAGGAGGAAGCGAGCTTGATAAATGTAGATCTGGGCATAAATATCGACAAGTTCGTTCCTAACGCGAGTAAGAAGCTCACGAGTAGTTTCTGAATGACTATTGATAGTTGTAAGTCAGAGACTAGCACAAATAAGTCTATGTGGGATTTGCCACATACCTGGTAAGATTGAACTCGAAGGCAAAACCAGGTTCGAAGAGCTGTTGATATCGGACCATGAGGAAGATGATGTTTGTAAGTCCACTCGCAGCATCTTCGTCTTGTTGAAACGCATTCTCGAGAGTCTACGAAGGTCCATGAGTCAATAGAATTAGACATTAAGGAATTGCGAACGTACCTGTAAAACCATCGTTACTCCAGCCCAGGCCAGAGCAGCATGAAGCTCGGCTGAAACGGCTGCGCCAATGCTGGACTTGAATGAATTAATCAATCGAACAGCCTTGATAACGCTCTGTCGAACAACAATAGGCCTCTCTCCGACATTGAAAGAGAGTCGCGCTTCTGGGAGACTCTCCAGCTTCTCTTCAGCGGTCTTTTGAATGAGCTTTAATCGACTGATGTCATCACTGGCTACGATCGTGAAGCATCAATGTCAGTTACAGACAGCTTATCGCAAATAACCGGTTATACGTACTGCTCTGGGTAGGACCCCCAGCTGCCAAATATTCTTCGAAACTTGCCAGGATCTTAGAATGTTCCGGGCTCTCTTTGACCTTCTGGTACGCTTCCGCCCAAAGAACAGCCCAGCTGTATGTGTCTGTATTCTGAGCATGTTCGAGTGTTCCATGATTGCTCCGCTCAGCCAGCCCTATAATACAGTCGGGTACTGTAGAGGTCTCTGTTACTTCGGTTGTGTCCGCTGGCTGGGTGGCGTCTAGCTCGATTTGTGGTAGAGACACTTCATCAGCACCTGGTCGAGACTCGGTTGTGCTTGGACCAGAGGATGACGGACCGTCGCTTAGTTCCTTAATACCCAGTACTTTTAGCGACGTTCACTAGGGTTGCACCTTATGATATCATACATTTGACTCTGGCCTCCCGAGATAGGCTCTCAACGACTGCTTTCCCTTCCGCACAGAGGCCTTGATACGTGGCCGCATGGTCAGTGTGCAAAAAGAGGTCTCACGTGAAAGTATCTTAGCCCTCTTCTGAAAATGGTTCGATGTCACTTAACGCATGACTTTGATGACATTTGTAATGTGAGATGACTTTGGAAAGTGCGAAAACTACAGCCCCGCTTGATACAGCTCAGAGCAGTTGGATACAAGGGTCAACAATCAGGCTACCAATCATATGGTACCTTGAGAAAATTCATTTATGCAATTAGATAGTATCTCATATCTTGGGAATAAGATTATCAGATTGCGTTTCACTGGACATCAAGATAGATAAATTACTTCCTATTAATATTCGCAGCCTGTATTCGGTGGACGTAGGAATAACCACAGCTTAGAAGTTAGTTATTTCCTTTTAAGCCTTTATACAGCACTTAACCGTTTTACTACTATTCTAGTCTTTCTCTATCCTTTATTTAGTAACAGATTCTATAGAAAGTTACAAGCTTTTGCAAAGAGCATCGAGGGCTTTGGAGATGAAGGTAAGTTAGGGGTTATACCGCACGGATCTGGCTGACGCTATTAGGCCTTGATGTAGCTATCCTGCAGTTGATCCGGGATCCTCATGCTTGACGGAAGAAGAGCAAAAGGTGATGCCTAGGTGCCGAGAGAGACTCTTCGGATGTTACCTACAGGGTCGAAAGTGTGGAGTCATGGCACAAGAGGGCTCGTCTCTATGCAATGTGAGAGATGATAGTCTGCTACTCGACTTCTTTGGCTTGGGAGACTGATATTGCTTTTAATAAGAGAGGAGTATCTCCCCAAAGTCAAGCAAATCTTTACATAAAAAAAACTAAATATAATTAAAAAGGGTCTCTATCGGGGAATATCTGCATATTGAGAAAATTCGTCCAATTGTTATTACTGGCCTAATAATAAGCCTGATACTAGACTACCAAAAGCTTAGACGCGAGCCGCCATCTTCGAAGCCCTCTACTTGATTATCTCCTTATCCAGTCCCAACTCGAAGAAGCTCTCAATCACACTGAGAACAGCCAACGCAGCACCATAAGTCATATCAAAATCCTTTGAAGGATCAGCCTCTAATGCCGGGCTATCAGTCAATTTGGTGTCCTTTGGCGTGTAAAACTGTCTCGTTGGCATCTCCTCTGGAAGGGGATGGAAAGGCAAACCCTTGGGCATGGCACCGCCCCTCTTCAAAGGCTCGAGAATGTCCTCATTTCCATCAGTCTCCTCACCCTCATCGGTTGGTGCGTGTCTGAGCAGATCCAGGACGATGCTGTAGGCCTCGAAGTCCTTGTTGCCGTTCTGAAGACCCTGGAACATAACGTAGACTGCCCGGATAACGCTCTCCAGTGCGCCAACGACCCAGGCATGGTGGGAAGAGGATGCTTCTCCCACAAGGTACAGTTGGCCGAAGGAGTTGGGCTTGATGATCTCCTGCCACATATTGGAGAACTGGCCCGGACCGAAGTAGGCGAATGCACCTGACATGTGCTCGTCCCTGTACCAGTCGTAGGCGTGGTGGTCGATGTATTGCTCTTCGAGCAGCGCAACCAACTTCTCAAAGGGATATTCGTCCCGCGCATGAAGCAGAGCAAGGTCGTGAATCATCAGTCTCTTGAGTTCCTCCTCGTTGTGAGGTGTATCCCTGGAGCATAGAGAGCCTATGCGTTGAGCATCCTGACCCCAGGTGTACGAACAGAGGAGCACAGCTGGCTTCTCGGGGTCCCACTTGTCGCCCTCGTTCTCCTTGATATTGTAGGAAGGGTACACGCAGACGCGCAGGGGCAAGTCCGTTCGGGATACTCCACCCATTTTGATGTTGAATGGCTCCTTTTGCCACCACGCGGTTCGGAACTTCATGCCAACCTTGGAAGAAGCACCATAGCCAAGAGCACGGATAGCCTGCTTGGTACCCCAGGACAAACCGGCATCTCTTAGCTCCATGCGCTGGAGAGCAGCGAGTGTGGTGCTGTTGAAGATAGCAAAGTACTCCCTATCCCTACTCTCGACCTTGTTCGTCTTGGAGTCAGTTCGAGTTGTTCTAATCTTCATTCCTGTATACGCATCAGGTCCGCGCTCCCGACGCAGCGGAACCTGGGCATCGATCGACTGGACACGCGTGTTGTATTCGATGCGCTTTTTGGCCTTGGAAGCCATCTTCTTGGCGATCTCTTGGGCACCGCCGTCGATGCACCACCAGTACTGGACATCCTTCGTGTCGTCGGTGTGGAAGTCGAGTTCTTCCAAAACACATTCAGTAAGGGACTGGTTATACCAGCCGGTACCGCTTTCAAAAGGTCAGCTTTTGCAAAAAAGGTGTGTCGCGGGATGGCTTACTAGGTCGCTGTCTCAAGCCATTCGATAGTGTTGAAGTTGTAACCTGGGCCCAATGGGACGGCATACTCCTCTGATGGATGAGTCTCTCTGTGCTTGACCTCTTTTGGTTGACCTCTTGAAGTTTTGGTCAGAATACATCTGTTGCAGGACGAATCATTAAGAGGGAAGAGCACTTACGAGCCGAGAAACTGTCGAACGCTCATGTGGTCGGCCTGCATGAGGAGCTCCCATAGGGCCTGAGATTTTGTACCTCTCACCTTAGTCTCCGTCCCTTTGGCATTCTTTGCCGGCGACTTTCCGTCTTCCTCCTTTCTTTCTTTGATGGCCTCTTGGAACCTCCTCTTCACCTCTTCCATGAAAACCCCGAGGGCTGCACTCACGAGATCGTTGGGATCGGTCTTGAGGAGGCTAGGGAGTGGTCAGAACTAGGTTCCTCGTGGCACGGTGATTGGGGGTCATACTCATCTGGAATTTTCCCACTGTGGGGTAGGCCTCTGTTGATCTCGTAGGGATCATCGGGGTTGTTTTCCTTGGCCCAAACGTTGCCTTTTTTGGACACGTCGTTGAAGTAGGAGGGGATAACGTTCAGCTTGTCAGCTATGTAGTAGGGAATCAAGCCCGGCTTGCTTTCCTGAGTGATTCCGATGTACTTGAACAGTTGGAAAGTCCTTGGCTATGAGTCAGCCAATGGTCCCGTCCAATTCCCGTTGTTACATCTGGCTTACCTCTTCATGATAGAGTTGTTGGGGAAGCGCATAGCGCCGACATCATAGTAGTCATGCTCTTCGTCAGTGAAGTGGTGAGTGTACAGTCTCCCACCGAGCCTCTGAGCACCTGCGGCTTCAAGAACGTCGTAGTCGATCCTGAGACCCTTTCCCTTGAGTTTGGGATGATCATTGAGCCAGTCAAAGAGTAAAGCAGCGAACAGGCCAGCAACACCGGCGCCAACGATGCCCACGTCGATCTTACCCTGCTCCTTGGGGACATAGCCGCCTCCGGTGATTTTCTTTGTCTTTTCTCTCAATTCACCAATATTCTCATTCCCACTGATCGCGGGGACAGACTCCTTCACGAGACCGATGGCACCCTTGAGATCGTAGTTCATCGTCGCTTTGGCGACATCACGAGCCCACAGGTGCTTGTAGGACGTCGTAGACTGATGGACTTCGATCAAGGGGCCTTCTGAAGACATGACGGAGATTTTTATGGCTGTAGTTGAGTTCAAAAGTATGAGGTAAATGTTTGGAGAAAGTCTACTTCGATATTTGAGGTCGGAGTCTCGCTTATATAGGACTGCGCCAATATTTGTCGATAGGTAAGGCTTCGTCACTCTGATAATAGTCTGGAACTCTTGTGTAGTGACTTACACAGCCGTATCGAACGAGGCTGCTTACGCATGTCTGAGAAAAGAACGCGAAGGTGGATGTGTGAATCCCACCGCTTTCATGAACAGCATTCCTGCATCGATAAATCAGCTGCCGCTTTCATGCAATAATTGGGCAATAGTTGAGTACTGGCTCGCTGACTTGAAATCCTGCTCAGCTCTTGACCTTTTTGGGGCAAGCTGCCGAGAGCTGGAAGGGAAGCTGACCCCTCATAGGGCGCTTCCCGCTCGAGGAAACCCTGGATGAGAAAGGTGGCTGGCTGGCTGGCTTGTGACAGCGCTCTTCTGAAGCCATGGCCTGCTTGGCTCATGCAGATCCCCATGGTAGCAGTTTCTCGCTTATGTACGATTTACTGGGAAAGGTAGTAGTCTAACGGCGGATTCAATAAGGCTCGGCAGGTCTCAAACGTCGGCGAATCCCACGTTTGCTATTTGCATATACTTGCAGGTGGGTCTCTACAGCATGGCACTAACAGAGCCAGTGAAAACGACACGGACAATTGATCTAAGACATAGCTATCAATAACGCGGTCTCGAGGCGGGGAAGATATTGAGACTAAACCCAGAAATCACAAATATGGCGTCGAGGGAAACAGCTGAAATACCTGCCCCTGCTCCTCCATACGCAGAATTCTGGAATGTGACAGTGCGTTTCAGTAGGTGCTCTTGCGGCTGAAGAATAGTATTATGCACCGAACGGTCTGGTCTTGGGATATGAGACAGCCTTATCACAATGTGACCTAACGAGGCTGGCTGACTTTAGGCCAAGCCTATAGTGGATATTTCTGCATCACTTTAGTTCGAGTTCCTACGGCATTGCCAAATCAACGCTCACAGCTAAAGAGGGTTTAACCAATACTTCTTATTCGATGTGACATATCAGTTGGGAAGCTCAGCAGCGTTTCTACCCCGCTCACCAGGTATGCGGTATCCCACTGCTGGCGGCTAGCAGAGACGTCGAGGCTGAAATACTTCTCAATCTCATAGGCTTATGGGATTTCTTATGGCTTGTAGATAGACTGGAATTGCCGTTGCGGGGTTGGGATTAAAACACTCGCATTCTGACATTCAGCTCACATTGTTCTAGGTTGTTACATCGGAACGGGGTTCCAATCTCAGCCTCGAGGCAGGGGATTGCTGTGGGCTTTCCTGGGATTGACATCCCCGTCGCATCATGGGTTTGCTGTATCCTCCGCATTTGGGTTCTAGACTAGACGCTTGGCGGCTAAGGTGGAATCAAACAGCTGACTGCCATGGGTCACTGTCGTCCACAGGAATTAGAGGCGGTTCAGGTTGAAACGCGGTTGACTAGCAACCGACGAAGAGACAATCACTTTGCTTTTATAGCTACTGCCATAAACGCATATAAAGTTGACATGGATCCCACTTCATCTAAGTCAATCCTACTCAGCAGTCTATCATCCCGATCAACCCCCATCAAGTATCGCGTTCTAATCACCATCGATCATGGCTCCATCTCTTGAGGACCTTGCACCCATTGCTCCCGCCGTCAATATCGACGTCCCAGAAAGCTTCAACTATGGACCTTCTGTTCTCCAGCCAAATCTTTACCTGTCTGGCCAACTGGTCAAGAACGGTAGTCACGCCAGCACTGAAAAGAATGGTGTCAACGGTTCCAATGGCACCGACCTCAAAGGCCCTCCCCCTCCGCCTCTAGACGCCCTGGAGAAGTTCACAGGGGCCTTCCGCGGCTTCGGTTTCAACACCATCTTCCGGCCTTCCAGCCGACGCACCAAAACCAAGTTCGACAAGCCGCCAACCGACCCTAACGACGATAACCTCCTGCAGCTCAACCTGACTAGCGAAACCCAAGTCTTTGGAGAGCTGCTTACTGAGGTGCCCAACCGTGGCCTGTTTGATCAGGCTGATATCGATCTTATTGGCCTGCCGTATACGCAGACTATTGCTGATGCAATGCCGCCGCGGGAGGGGGAAACGCCACCTGAACACCCCCCGACCATTCACTTCGAGCCCGGACTTTGGATGCGCGTGCCGCAGATCAAGGAAATGCCGAAACTGCCCATGTCTTTCTGTCGTATGGGATCTATCCCTCATGGCACAACCATCAACGCACAAGGGTTCCAACCTTCCATCACTTCCAAGGGCGCGCCCGACATTCCTCGCACTGACATCACCCCAATCGTCCTTCCTCTCGGAAATGGTCCCCAGAAGATCGAGATAGAAAAGGCAAAGCAGAAGTTCAACAGTCAGAGCGCCCACGACGACACATCTCGTCGCCTTCCCCAAGACTTGACTGATTTTATCGCCAATGGCACCATCACGCAGGCCATTCTCGATGATCCAAACAAGATACTGAGAGACGCCAACAAGGACAAGGACATCATCGAGAACACCATGTTTATTGTCTCGACCAATGCTCCGGCTGGTGCCTTTGGCGGCGGAACGACTAACATTGGATTCAACATCGGGGCTGATGCAGGCTTGGAAGGCGCCTCTCCCGAGAAGAACAGCGGTAACGCCAACGCTGTCGATGTGATGGCCCAGTACTGGGTCTCCAAGGTCCGTACTGAAGTCGAGCTTGACCCGTCAATGGAAGTTGGCCAGAAGGTTTCTCCTATCGCTCGTGGTCCCAGAGATGCCAGGCCCGAGTTCTTTCTCGATAAGCGCGTTACTATTCCGTCGCGCAGGAAGACTGTTACTGTTGCCTATACCCAGATTCAGTATTCCCAAATGGTATTCCTCGATTTCAATGGCGTCAAGTGGCCACATGTCACTGTTGCAACACTTGCTCCTATCGTCCATCTTGAAAAGCCGACACTTTCTTCAGCAATGGAAGAGGCAAGGATGTAACTTTGGGTATCCTTATCAAATGGATCTCATGATGTATATTTCTTTTGTCTTGCTTAGTTCTAGATTTTCTTGTCAAATCCTCTACTAGTTAGTTTTATTCAAATGGATCCAGAGAAGTACAAGTATATTCCAATAGAAACACATCATCAATCTGTCATGCCATACTCATACTCGTCTTCGGTTGTCGTTTCCCAGTCAAGATCGGAGCCAAAACTATTCTCACCATCCTCATCCAACACCACGCCAATTTCAAGAAGACCACGTCTGTCGCCACCGGATATTGGCCTAGCCAAGTCCCTCTTCACCTCCTTCATTCTTCTCTGCCAATATCCTTGGAGAAAGTCTGCTACAGATTCGTTTCTGCGCTGGATCTCCTCTTCGAACTCCTCATCTAAGGCATGAAGTTGCTCGATCAAGAACTTATCCTCGTCAAGAATTTCGCTCTGTTCCTCCTTACTTGGAGTTTCAGTTAAATTCTCTGTCCAAATGGAGCGACCTGAATCACTGAAATCGTACATTGGCAAGTGCCTTATACCTAGGAATCGCACTGTCAGGGCATGAGCTGCACACCTGGACAGGTACGTTATTTCTAGATCCGGTGCAGCGGCTTCTATCAGACCGATAACAATTATCATCAGGTTGATGGCTCTTGATGGGTAAAGGTGGTGACTTGTACAGCCAATCAATCCAGACATTAAATGTGATAAAGGTCGATTGAACGGCTCTGGAACACAAGGGCATGGCAGATTGGACTGGGACTGGCTGTAGCATATCTTTGATAAAAGGGTGCTGAAGTCGTCTGATGGCGGGTGAGGGGCTACAGAACATTCGAGGTGATCACATCTTAACCTTAGCAGTGACCCCATCAAAGCTCCAAAGCGATGAATAGCTGACGTGTGGAAACCATCGATGGTATACTCAATCTTGAGCTTTTGCTGCAGCAACCAATTAATGTATTTTAATTGTTGTTCCATTTCCTCCGGATCTCTGTAAGGCTTAACTCTTGATAGAAGTGGGGGAATTCCACCTTCATCTGACGGTGGAAATCCACACTGGACCGCCAGCTCGGCCTCCTGAACTCGGAGGCGAGAGGTAAATAGGGGTTCAAATGTGCTGTAGTCAACATCTGGCCGGAGACTATAACTCATCTCAATCCCTTGCCGGGTCAGATGTGACCGTAACTCAGTCCAAAGATTCTTAGCGTTGATATCAGGCAGAGATCCGGCTGTTATGCCGTACCTACTTATGATATCGGCAGGAAGGCAAGCAAGACACATATCGCGTAATCGCTCCCGTCGGTTTCTGAGATGCTGGAAGAATAGAGTTCGGGCTTTTAACGAACAATCTTCCATTATTCTGGACAAATCCCACCCTACAGCCACGGCGCAGTCGGCTTCGAGGAGTAGCTGAGCAGATAGAGTACAATTACAGTCGTTGCATAGAGTCCACTGGTCCGGTGACTTGCAGATCATCCGGCTATGTATAAGGGCAAGTTCCATGGGATTGGTGCGGGATGTTAACGAGATGCCGTTTAGTACAGGTAGTATCGCCTTGTGCTGTAGCAGTAGATCCAGGCCTGTTGGCCAGCTGACGCAGATATGGAATACCGTTCGTCCATAGAAGTCACTCTGCGAGATGCCTCTAGGAAGGTTGCTGTCTCTCAATAAAGATTCAAGCTTTGGTTTGTCTCTTTGCATTGCGGCGAGGAAGACGTCGGGGAAACCAACGGCTTATTGACCTTATTAGTAAATTGTGTTATAAGCAGTAAGTCCAAAAAGAATATTACCTGTAGAGAGCTCAGGATGCTCAACCCAAACGTTCGTATTTTGAAGCCATTCTTCATTTGGACAAATATCTCCGTTCGTCTGCGGATTAAGAGCATTTTGAGTGGCGCAATAAGTTGGATCGCGATTGGTGATCAAGTCATAAAGCCGGGGCAGCATCCATAAGAAATCACGCACATACAGGGAAAGGTCTAGGATGTTGCTGATGCGAGTGAGTTCATGTATAAGTTGTTATGGATTCGGGGTCCTTACTAGTGGTGAAAATTGCAAGCACTGACTGGAACACCAATGTCAAACATGTAAGACAGAATCATGCACAAAGCTTCAACCCTGGTGTCTTGGCGTTGCCTACCTATGTGAACTCTCAGAAACATGAGATATGTCTTGGCAGATTGTTTAGCTCGATGCGAGTGTTGTTAAGATCACATGATAGGATATTACTCACCTCCATGTATTGATGCGCAATATTGTTTCCATATCCATCCACATCGAACGGTGACGCCTGCCCAGAACTGTATATGATTGCCAATTTCTGAATCAACATTTCAGTTGCTTTTTTGGTCCGGATTCAAAAAAGGTTAAAGTAAATGTGCTATGTTTAACAATTTGTTCAAAGGAAAAAAGATCAAAAGCCGGACTTGTTTTGACGACGTTGCAAGGTTGCAGTCCAAAGGAAAGACTATACGCCCCTGCTGGATACTCTTGCGTCAGTGAAATAGCAAGAATACGAGAAAACATGTATCGAAGACCAAGGTAGGTAAGTGTGGTTTTTGATGATCCTCTGGGTGCGTTTCTGTAGAGAATACATCCCGGGCAATGACTGTTTTGCGTTTGTGTTTGTTTTGAAACAATCAGCCCTCCCCAAGCCTGATGAAAGCGGCTCGAACGATCGTGGACTGATTTCTTCATGGAACTTGGACACGTGCATTCCATGGTCGAGAGATTGCGGCAAATTGCCTTTTCAGCCTCGGAGTTTCGCATATACAAAGGCTGCGGCCCTCGTAGACCAAGCTCACTGTCCGTCTCTGTAGCTTGGTCCTCAATCTGGGTAAAAGATGTGGCCAATCCCAAGACAGTGGATTGGCTGACGGGGTTGATGGTGTCAAGTTGACTCGCAATTGTTCTCAACATGGTATGTGTGACGCTATCATTTGCATGGAGATCTCTCTTCAGCACTTGCAAATCGTCACTGATGCCGACGTTGAGATCGCTGTGCATGGTTAACAGAAAAGCCCAACATGTTTGCCATGGAGTACCCACAGATTAAACGATTGCACGAAACTGCTGAGCGTAGAATTTGCCCTTGAGAGCTGCTCCTGTAATTGGAACAGCTTCTTCTGATCGAATGGATATCGAGCGAACATCTTTTGCTTCTGCCATTTTTGCTTCGCGCCCGTCAAAGTCTCAGCACTGCTCAAGTCTTTGACAAAGGCTTCTAAAGCCTTGAGCTGAGTCTCGCAGTTCTTAAGGCCCGCGTTGACTCCGTTGGCGGCTAGAGCATGGCGATGACCGAGCTTTAGCGTGCTCGATTGAATGATGCAGATGTTGGACTGGAGAAGAGCGAGGCTCTGAGTGGCAGCGTCGATGTCGCTGTGTCTGTCCTTGATGGCGCTGAAGTAAGTGTGGAGGCCGTCGCAGAGAGTCAGGCCTAGCGAGACCAGGCCAGCAACGCCGCTGGCAATCGATAGCGGATCAGCCATAACGGCGCAAGAGGTTGGAAACAGGTGCAAGAGACGTGGGGGAAATCACAGCGGGGGAGCCTTTTATTTTGGTATGCGTTGCCTAGAGCCTGATATATGCAATCAGCCCAATGCAGGCAGGCTGACAGGCTGCGGTAAGGCTCACTTCATGTATCTCTAAAGCTTTGAGAAACAAGCCAATAGCAGCGTGTAACCTTGATGCTCGGGTTGCTAAGTCATCTGCTCTGCCACACGAAACGCTTGGCCCACTCTAAAACACAAAGATACGGTAACCACAATACTAAACTAATTCAATTATAATAATAACGGACCTTAGACAGTGTATTAGCACAGCGCTTCCTCGCGTCAGTCTTACTGTTTAATGAGCCCAGATATTCAAAAAGTATGGTAGGGTAAAAGGAAAATTAAACCCAACGACAAAACTAAGGTCTCGGAGGGAGTCGAACCCTCGCTGGCGGAATCAGAATCCGCAGTCATAACCGTTAGACCACGAAACCAATAGATTGATCATGTCTCAGAAATTCTTATTTTACTCCTAACCTCTTTGTGTGTTCTTATCTGTGAGCAGAAGTTGTGATCTTTTTCGGTGAAGCTTCAAAGCGGAATTAAGGGAGGTTTCTTTTAAGCATAAATAACATACATTGACCTTAATTGTTAAATTGTTAAACTATGATTAAAACTATAAATCACAGGACATAGATCATAAAGCTAATATACTTGAATGGCCTATTAAAGCTGTATAAGATCGGGCTCCACCACCAGTCGGGTTTGTACACTGTCGTTGGGAATCTTAACGTGCTGCATAAAGACTAAACCATGTCGTGAAAGCAATGTCGGATAGAAACAGGGAATAATCAAATAATGAGTTACAAGAGTTTAAGGTACAAAAAACACAGTCTATGAGAATCCCTTATTAGTAGCAAGCAACAGCACAAGCTACCCTATGGTGTCTTTATGACCTGCGATTTATAGATATAAACCTAGGGTTAATGTTGTTATCTCACCGTATAATGATTATTGACACCTGGCTCTCTCAATTTAAACGAGTTTCACGTTCCATGTGACTTGTACTTGGACCCTTGTTACTGGCTGGATTTTGATGCTTCCTCGTCCATTAAGGTGGATGCTGGCATGTCGAGAAAATATGCAGGTGATGTGCCGTTCGGGGTCACTAAGCTAGTGTTCTTTCGCTGTATCTCAGGTGCTGGCTCGTATCAGCCAGAATACTGCGGTCGTGTTAATCATTAAAAATAACACATCCATAACATGCTTCAGACCTCATACCAAAAAGTCTACGTAATTCCCTAGATGAAGCAAAACACTTTCCCTGGACTGTTTCGGCTGACACTGCTCCCACGTGGGTCAAGATGACTCCACTGGGCTTATCAAACAAAGTTCTTCCAGTTATAACTTCAGACCAGCTGTTTAATCATGATATTCGACATCATATAACCTGAGAATCCTTTGTACAGGCCAGACAACCAGTTGGCTTTACATACCAGTTAGCCTCAAGCGATCACTACTGGTGAAAGTTTTCCCGGGATGTTTCTCTCGCAGTAGCCATGTAATAATGCTCAGCCAAGTAAGGATCTTTGCTGCTGGCGGGCAGCTTATGTGACCCCGCTAAACTTGAAACTGACAACAAATGATCTTAGCACAGACCCCTGTTCAGCTGAGATGGATTAGACGGGGCTCGCTTCACCTCAAGCCAAGACACTACCCTAACACGGCACCAATCACGGGCATTAAAATGACTTTAGACCAAAAGTATTATTAAACAAGGTATCGAAGAGAACCTAAGTAATTAACGTATGCGAACCCATCTCCCCACAGCCTCCGTGTCTTAAATTTGCCGTTACAGTTGGCATACAGCGCCAAAGACAAATATGACCTATCAACAGGCTGCGTCCAAATCCGGGATCTCGAGAAGAAAAACACTTTTCTAACCCAACAAGTGGATCTCGCTCAAGCATGGAAAGAGTACAGCATCACAGCCGCAAAACCCACAGCCTTATGAAGAGTAGCCCAGGTGATCTGACCGCCTGCCGCACGTCCTGTGACTACGACTGCCGTCGGGGACCCGGACACAGTTCCGGTGTGCCGAGAATCTGAGACCTCAGGAGCTTTGGATGATTTGGGGGTATTTGCCGAGTCAGAACCTTGTGGAGCATGCAGGATTGAGTCCTTGGGTGAATCCAGTGAATCAGTTGGCTTTGTGTTACTGACGACCACTGACTCGCGACCTAGAGTAGTGACAGATCCGGTCAGAGTACGAATGTTATCCTCGTCTGCATCTGCAGCAGTGGAGCCAAGACCACCCTTGGGAATGTCGTCACTGCCTGATCCCTGGGCAGCTGTGGCTGACTCGATAGGGAGAGTCAAGACGGTGGTAACTGGCTTTTCACCACAGGCGTGGCAGATAACCGTCGTGGCCGTGAAACCAGGCGGGCAATTGCCCGGAGCAGGACGCACACACTTGGACGAAGAGCAGGGGGCGGTGATGGTATAAGTATGCAGCCCTGGACCATCTGGGCCAAGGGTCGGGTAGGCGGTGGTGTAGACAAGGGAAGCACCGCCTGTCGCCTCATGCGGTGCGCCATCGCCGACAGTAGAGGTTGGATGGATGCTCGTGAGTGTGATGGGGGATAGAGTGCTTGTCAAGGTGCAGTCATCCGCGTCTGCTACATTTCTTGGCCTGATGGGTAGCCAAGAAGCAAGACCGACGGCGGGGAAGAGGAAGATGAGCTGAGTGAGCAGCATGATTGATGAGTGGAGTGGTGATGAGAGATAAAACCTTCAAGTTGAATCGGTCGAGGGAGTATTTATGCTTTTTCTCCGTTGCGTTGGTAGTCCCACATGAGGGTAACTTCATACCAAGGCAAACTGTCCTCTCAAGAATGATCATACCACCATCTCAAGATAGCCTGATCAATCACAGAAACTCTCTTCACCTCGCTTATGCCTTTCATACCTCTCTGCAATAATCCCTGCGTCAAGGCATGATCGCTCGACGCCGTTTCCCTTCGCTTAACCAGTACCTGCCAATGTCTTTCCGGATTATACCTCAGCTAACTCGCTGATGTGAAGCTGAAGACTATTTCCTGGAATTGTTGAGCGACCTGGACAGCTGAAAAACATTTGTATCTGAAGGTTTAACCGTCCCACCGGCGACCTCTCCTTTCTTGTTGAGCACTCTGACTCGACGCTTTCTGGTCGTGCTGGTACACCCACCTGTGCACCGCCGCAGTAACTACTCCCGTGAGGAAAGAAAATTGTCTTACTTACGGTAGAGTTTGAACTGCATTAGACCTTGATCTTTGCTGTCTTGGTTCATATTAAGGGTCATGTGAAGACAACCAACAGCTTCGAGCTGACAGGGCCTTCCGATGCCGACAAAAGCGGCCACAGTCTAATATGCCATCCAAGGAATTTGGTTCCGTTCAAGAAAATGAGAAAAGAACCACACATACTCCCTTACGCGAGACCCTAATTCGCTGAAAATAACTTCACAGTAGCTCAACTTCTACTTCTTTCTTCACATTCCAGACAACCCGACTCTACTCAGTCAGAATACCATGATCTCCCAACAAGACAAACTCTCTCGAAGCGAGCTCGCTGCCTTTTGCGATATGCTCGCTTTGGACACGTCGCCCGGAAAGAGCTTGTGATCTGATATTGTAGCCTACAATGCATAAATACCAGGCCCTTTCTTGAGATATCTCGACATCACCAACACTCCCATCTTATTCCAATACCAATCCTTCAAAAAGTCTCTCGTTTTCGCAATGCATCTTTTTCGTTACTTCCCTGACCTCTTGCTCTTAGGATCAGCTTTGGCCCGAGACATCCCAGAATGCCCCGGCGGGCAATCTATCGTGGAGATACAGCCTGAAGTTGTCGTTGAGCTTCAGCCAGTTACCATCAGCTCTGTGTTTAGTGCCAATACGGTGCTTACGGTTGGGGGCACTACAGTTCCTATCACCGATGCCCCGACTACCTTGGTGACCTTGTTCACTGTCACAGAGACCAAGACTAGATACTTGACAGGGTAAGTCATTTCTACTATCCTCTGCTTTCAGTTACTTAAGCTAAGTGGTATACTTCAACCTAGTGATCCGAAACCGTACTTCGCCGGTCCCTATACCACTGTCACGAATGTTGGCCCTCCTGGCTCCCCCCCTACCACTATTGTACAGCCTCCTTCCAGCCAGGGTTCAACTGGGACTGTCATCGTTGTCCAGCCGTCAAGCGATTCAGGCTCTAGCTTCGGTGGGCCTTACACGACCGTTACAAGCAATGGCTCTGGTGGAAAGCCAAGTACTCTGACGCTCCCTCCTTCTGGTACAGATGGTACTGGAACTGTCATTGTAGTTGCTCCTTCCGGATCGTCTGCTTTCAAGCCGTCTTGGTCGGTTGGTACAGATGACACAGCCTTGCCAACCAGGGACTCATCAGGCACCGCTGCCATCCCCGACTCCAGCTCCAGCATGCCAACTAGCCATCTCACCGGCTCCTTCACCACCATCACTGGAATCAATACAGGAACTGCCACAGGGGTATCGACTCTCACATTGCCACCTGGTGGAACAGATCCCACAGGAACCGTAATTGTGTTGGAGCCTCCGTCCTCATCCCGAAGCTCTACGTCCACCGGGTTCACTACAATCAAGGGGACCAACACAGGTACTCCGACGACCGCCTTGACTGAACCGTCCTCTGGAATAGAACCCACTGGTACTGCAATTGCATCGGAACCTAGCTCTAGTCCCTTCGCTCCAGGCCTTACTCGAACGAGCGATGGCGCTGCAGCAGCCTCATCGGCAGGCCTTACCTCTGACACCCCGCAGAGTCGATCTAGTTCTGCTTCCGGGGGCTCTCAAGCTTCGTCAGATTCTTCGCCCTCACCAGACTCTTCTGCTCCGTCAAGTTCCTTGGATTTGTCGTCTGAAACGTCTGTAGAGGCCGGACCTACAGGCTCAGTCATCCCAGGAACAGAGTCTAGTTTTCCTTCAGCTACTACCACCGATGGTGGCTCTGGTAACTCCGACACTACCTCGACAGATACTCCATCTGTGACATCCGATGACCTATCGAAAACTACATCGTCGGGCCTGGGCGCCTCCGATACAGAGTCGAAGCCTAATTTGTCGACAGATGCGATCACTAGTAGCTCTGGCGCTGCAGCTGTAACCACTGGCGCTGTTACGTCAGGAGGGCTCTCGGAGGCGTCATCTTCTCCGGAAACCTCTTCAGACTCTGCGGCGGAAAGCACCACTAGGACTTCTGGTTCGCCAATCGCTCCTACTTCCAGTCTCCCGGGAGCATCCTCGGAGAACTCATCGTCAGATCTGGAGACTTCTTCCACCAACTCAGCCCAGCTGTCAGAGACTTCCAGTAATACTATGGTCAGCAGTTTACCTGAAGGGAGCACCTCTAGCCCTGCGACCACGCCGTCTGACGTAGAGACTTCCACAACCAATGGTATTGTGGAGACATCTTCTGGTCCTGGGGAGACTCCTACAGCCTCCTCGGATACACCTGAGACTACCCCAACCGATACTGAGGCCACTACCTCAGCAGGCGTCACCTCGGACGCAGCCTCAGCATCGGAGTCGTCTCCAATCTCCTCGACATCTCTTGACACTGAGACTTCTATATCAGAAGAGTCCTCGACTGCGACGGCCACAAATACCGACGATAGCTCCACATCGGCCACAGAGAGTATTCCCGAACCCTCAAACACCGAGCCACCGGCGTCTGCATCTTCTGATGAGCCTACTTCAACCGTTGCCAACCCTACAACATCCCAAGCCCAAACCTCCTCTGCCACTGAATGCATCCCATCCGCAACATCGACATCAGCCTTCTGCGATGTCGCGCTCCCTAGCGGCTGCGAAGCCCTAGAGACAACCAACGGTCTGCTTCTGGTCCCCGTGATCGCAGCCTGTACAGTAGCCCTTGGCCCCTTTGCAGCTGGAAACATCGCCACCTGTCTGGCAACCACACCTTCACTATTCACTGTAGGGGCAGACATAGCCGATTGCATCCTCACTGCGCTGGAGGGGAGATGTATCACTACTCTTCCACAGCCTTGCGTTGATCTAGAAGATGCCAATGGACTGGCACTCATTGCAGACGTTGCTCTTTGTGCTACTGCCCTTGGCCCCTTCGCTGCTGGGAGTGCGGCGACTTGTCTAGCTACTGGATCTATTACCGGGTCCACCCAAGGAACTAGCATTGTTGAGTGCTTACGTATCGCCTTTGGCTTTGACTCCGGCACTGGGACCATCACAGGAAGTGCGCTATGCGAGGAACCACAGCCAACACCATCTCCGCAGAACCCCGTCTGCGCCTCGATTCCTCAACCATGTGCAAACCTCGCCAACACAAATGGCCTTGCTCTTCTCACAGCTATTCCTATCTGCACTGCTGCCCTGGGCGGCTTCGCAGTTGGTAACGTGGCAATTTGCCTGGGCACGAACCTCATCACTCAGAACAGTTTAGGCGAGACTGTCGTTGAGTGTCTCGAAGACGCCCTCTCCGAGACGTGCATCACGTCGCTTCCTGGGCCTTGTCTGGATCTAGCTGGGAACTCGGCTGCCCAGCTTCTGATCAATGTGCCTCTTTGTACGGCGGCCCTTGGTCCGTTCGCTGTGGGAGCAGCCGCGACTTGTTTGACATCGGGGCTGACGAATGGTAACTCGATTGTGGAATGTCTGAACGATGCTATCTTTTAGACTATTCCTGAGCCTACGAGGTGAGCGCCTTTATATTGGTTGCTGTCAGGGAAGAGAGAATGATTCATGTTGGGAGTAGATGTAATTACTTTGCCGATATTCGTTACTTCTGTTTTTTGAACCTTTTGCATTTGGGTCAGAGATAAAAATCTCAGCGTTATCTTACTTTCACTGGAATTATTTTATATTAATTTTATTTGATATGTAACCCAAAAGTGTTTACCAAGTTCATGACTCTGCATTTCTTAACTGGGAAGATGTGATACTGACCATAAAGATTAAAAGTGACGTACAGGGTTGGAAGGACCTGAAAAGTCACGAATATTAACCACGTGCCATTGTCCATAGACTGGCAATCCGAGATAGGAAGCAATATTCGACCGCAAATTATCCAAACTCAATATTGAACGCACAAGCACAGAATACAGAATGTCATTGGGGGATCCACTCCATCTCCATCAGGGGAAAAATGCAAAAAGAGTAGGTCTCGGAGGGAGTCGAACCCTCGCTGGCGGAATCAGAATCCGCAGTCATAACCGTTAGACCACGAAACCACGGTTTTGAGATGAATACACATTTTCTTATTCTAGATAATACACTGAATGAAATCAGTTCCCGACCCACAGCCTGTGTCGACCACCTTGTCCCATGATCGTGTAATCAACGGAGTCTAGTACCGGATGGGCTAACTCTAATCATTATAAGTAAGTGAATACCCGCTAATCGATCATCCAATCCCAGCACAATCCCTCTTGTAGCTTCACGAATAACAGCAACCTGGGACAATGGAGCCAGCAGGAAATGACATACTAATGCAGAGGGATTATTGTCAAGTTTCGCTCTCTCACTGGAAAGTGATTACTTTAAACCATGAATGACACGCATATCAGGATTTATCTCCCTGAAACCTACAGCATAATAATCAAGACCTTATTTTCGGACAGTGGCTTCAAGCTACTATCCGCTGTTCTGCCGCTCCTTTGTCCTAGTTAGAGTGTCTGCAACAGGACAATGAGGATAAGTAGCAGCATGCACAAAGAATTAACCAAAGCGGTCATGAATTCCATTAATGCTTTAAGACTCAGGGGAATGGCTATCTACATGCAGGGTCTTTTTGAAATTCTCAAAGAGGTTTGACATGCCATTATAGTGTTCAGTTTGCCCACTGCCGCGAACTTCATCCATCAACCCTTGACTGCTGGAACGATAATGACTCTTTATTATGATGAGGATTCAATACGTTTGACCTTGTAGGACGCTTTGTTCATGCGTATCGTGATACCGGCGGATTTCTTTACAAGATAATGAAATCGCGCCCATATGATAATTCTATGAGATGGCTTGCGTATATCATACAATATCCCGGACAAAGGCAACGCCTACGGAACTGAATCTCAGGGCTCAAAGGTTGGTGTATAAAACGAGAGCTGCTCCTGGGTTCTACTTTAATAACCTCTCGGCATCAAGAACCTGCAGCTGTACACTTAGAACTCCCCAATCAGTACACTAGATCACTATCACGAGACTCACACCCTACAAGCGAACCACTTTGCCTTCACACAACTCTACCACGATGTCTGATTCCACTCAAGCTCAAACAAACACTGCTTTCGGGAACGACCATCGATTGGATCATAACAATGACCAAACTTTGGTTGAATGGCGCCACGAGTCAAGTCAGGTTAGCCATTCTCTCAAATCGCCACCCAGCTAACAAGATAATACAGTTCAATTTTTCATCCAAGCCAACAGTAAAATCCCTATTGCACCCCGGAAAATGTCCTACGCACCAACAACTATGGCGGAGAATGAGAAACGTCAGACTAAATCTGCCAGCAACGTTACAGACCTTGAGGAACAGCGGCTACCAAAGCAGATTCGAACTGGTCCTAATAGGTCGAACTTTATCAAGAAGAGGGATTTTGCGAGAGCCAATCTCATAATCGAGGGTGGCTCTGTATAGATGGGACGCTTGTTGATCGAGTTGAAGGGTATGTGGAGGGCGATGCTAGGTGCCGGAGATGAGCAAGATATCATTGTTGATCTTAGCCAACTTGAGAGCACGTACACAGGATACTGGAAGGAGACAGGTAGGAAAGAGAATCTCATGGTAAGACAAGAGTCTGACAGTAGTAGCGGAGAGATCTTGTAGGTAAAGAAACGTGAGACCTGCAGATAGTATATAGCTCAGCGGCCTCAACATTGCCCAGGCTACTTGGACTAAGTGAGAAATTGTACAGTGTGAGTTAAGTCTGTAATCTCAGTAAAGGGATACAATGGGACTAGAATGGGAGCTACAGTCGCCTGGGTGCAAATTTAGGCATGCTCCAAGAAGATGCAAATTTTTGTCTGAAGGGAAAGGTAAGTACAGTTTAAGACAAATGGTTCTTTTAATTATAGGAAGAGCAATGTATAACACATCTAAGCCACAATTTGGACCTTATACCTTTAGTCCAACTATTTATTACTGCAAGTGTAACAGTTCAGAAACTATCGTATCGTCTGTTGTTTGGAATTGTCCTTTATCCTACATTCCACTTCGTCTCGTCATTTGCATTTGCTTCATCGCACCAGACGGCTCGCCCAATTGGCCAGAGTCCATCCGCCAGCATTTTACACAGGTTTATGAGCCAGTGCATGGCTTTATAGAAACAGCATATCCCGAGTTTGCAGAAAGAGTGACTAATAATATATGCGTCCAGATTGATATTGTGACTCCGAATCACAGCTCATCCGAAAACCTGACGAGGTGTCTCGGTGATTTTTCCCCGGCGAAGATTACTTTGGGAATCTTGATCCAGGCTTAATTAATTACTTTACTTGGGGATTGATAGGAACCATTGGCTGGAAACTGGCGGAACTTAATAGCAAAGTTTTGTCTCCTGTTCTCGGGAGCAACCGTCTCACCCACCTCGACGCGCAGAAATACGAAGGGTTCCGACAGCATCAAGAACTAAAAACAACATAACAACGTCTACTTCTAGTTGCGGTCCTGGCCAGTCTTCCCCGCAAATGCCTACAGCTAATGCTGCCGAACATTGCCCCTGCAGGAGAAGCCATTACAGCTGACGCGTCTTCGTCGCTCTGCGTACAAGCGGGATCGATTGTTCCTTTCGGTTGGACAAACACAAAGTACGAATATCGGGGCCTTTTGATGCTGCAGGGTCCCCAGTAAGTGCGAGCGGGTAGATCGGGACGGATGTCACTGCCGAGAGTATGTGGGGGCTGTGATACCGGCAACGCGGCAGTTACTGAGGGACGCCATCCCAGTCAACATCGTCGAGATTACGACGGCAATCTAAGCTACCATTCTCTTGACTGGCAGAGAAATCATTTGATTGGCGGTAGCGTAAACTCAACACCAGATCTACCATGCGTTAACAGAATCTTTGAAGCAGCCCCTGAGGGCTTGACCTTTGTGGGGAAATTGGATACGAGCTATCATGGTGTATGTTGCCGGCCAGCCGTTTTATTGTCTACCACTAGTGAATGCAGGAACCAAGCCGAGTTCCGAGGCGGAAAGCATCTCCCTTTGGCATTCACAGAGTCTGATCACGAAATGCTGTAAGAGCAGGAGAATGTGAGATCACGAGTCCAAATCGTCCTGGTGAAGCACTGGAAAGTATTAATAAGACTCGAAGCGTCTTGTTTGGAACCTCATCAACTCACCTGCCTTTCACTTCCCATCCTACCAAACCAACCTTCCACAGACTCAACACTCTTGCAACTCCTTCATCATGCACTTCAACCAGCTCTTCCTCGGTGCTCTGCTCGCCATCGGCTCAGTCTCCGCCATTCCCAACCCCAACGCCGAACAGGGCGACATTGATGTCGCAGCCCGCAGTCTAGTCCATCACTGCGGCAAGCACGCTTCCTACGACAAGACCAAGAAGGCATGCATGTGCCACGACAGCGGCAAGATCTTTCACGAGGACCATAAGAAGTGCGAGTGTCCCAAGGGCGAGAAGTGGGACCATTCTGAGCACAAGTGCAAGAAGTAGCGCTCATGCTGAGGATGTCATAACTTCTCAGCCCCACCACAATTCGATTCGGATCTACCTCACGAGCCGCACTCTGCAGTTTTTCTAGAAACGACACTTGCGATCGAAAAACCCCTCAAGTACTATGGAGCGTTTTGTGGGCAGCATCATTGGGTTGTTGGGATGGGGATCTGAGTTTTGTTTGGTAGCAACTAAATGGCAACTATTAAACCAATTACTTCCACGAGTTCTACAGCGGCTTATAAATCGTATCAAAACTCTTGTAACCTTCTCCCTTGACAAAAGTCTGCATCCAAGGGCCCTGTTCCTCAGACTGAGACAAATCCCAGAAAAGGTCCGCATGTGCATCTCCATCAACAACATACTTGGGCGCTCCATCCGCCTTTCGCTCATCGGCATAGTAGAATCTGGAAATGCTTAGCGTGATTCTCACTAGAATTCCCAAGGAATGAAACTTACTTGTATCCGCGATCTTTGTAGGCCGCTGAAGCGGTCCAGATCATGTGTGCGGCGGCAGACTTCCCAGCTCCCTGGGCCAAGAACCCCGGGATCGTAGCCACGTTGAGGACGTTGCCAGTGTAGATGAAGGTGCGGGATGCGGATGGATCAAGTTGAGCGAAGCCGGAGACTGCTTGTTGAGCCGCGATGAAGAAGCTGTTGACATTAACGATTTGATCGTCGCTGAAGTCGGCGAAGCTTAGTGCAAAGGGATCATCCGGTGGACTCCGGCTCGATCTGCTAGCTATAAAAAGTCAGCTAGGCAACATTGTACCGAAGAGACTTGAGAGCTTACCATTGTAGATAACGACACTTGGAATGCCGAATACGTCCTTGACCTTATCGAATACGCTGATGATACCGTCTGGCTTGGTGAAGTCGCTGGGGATATGGAGTTGGTCGTCGGTGCTGTCGGACCCCTTGAGTGAGCGGGATGCAAGAGCTACTTTGTAACCCTTTGAGGCAAACTTGCGGACGACGGATTGCCCAATATTAGGGCCTGCCCCTAGGACGAGAGCAACGGGGAATTTGGCTGCCATAGCTTGGTCCTGTGTTAGATCGGATTGGGATATTACGTGTCTGTTCGTTCAAGTGCGTGTTGAATATCGGAGTATATGCAAGCAGATACCCTTGAATGTAATGTCTGTCTATATACATATATATATCTGATCGCGGGAATGATAAATCAATCAAGATCAGCAAGCCACATCTTATCAATCAGGTTGATCAACCAAACTTTGTATCCGACATTGAAGCAAATCTTACAAGTGCTCATGATACACCATACATAAAAGGGACTAGGCTCTGGGCTTGATATGCAGACAAAGTCCAGTCCATCAAAGTACAGTCCAACATGCAGTGCGTAGTCAGCCGGCGTCTTCCAAGTATCCGATCAGAACAATGTCAGCACTAACAATTTGTCAGCGCCAATCATTTGTAAGCCCAGCCAATTGGTCAACTGGAGAGGAAGAACTATCTTCCTTTCGAGACAACAGATGATCAAGATAAGGTTCTCAGTTATTGATTCTTATGGGGCGTAAGTTAAATGTCTTAACTTACAAGCGTCGGCCTATCGCACCTGTTGTACGTCCTACCTAATAGCAGGTCCCATTCATTCTGGTGCCTGGCGTTTTGGGTATGTTATTTCTCGAGGCAGGCAGTCTATCGAGATCCTGACCACGGCGACAACCACTCTCAGCACATTCCTAAAGTCGGAAATAGTGTTCCGAGTTACCAGATCCAGACGGAAGTTTGGTACTGGAGGTTGGTCAGACGCTTCACTTGCAGGTTATGGCGATTGGTCTGAGCAAGACCTGAGCTTCATCAGAGCTCTTTTCCTATTCGCCAAACGGATATGCCCTGCTACAGTCGAAGGATTGAGAGCCTGCAGGATTACAATGGTGCCACTTCGGCCACACTATCTCCTGTTGGTGGGGCCACAGTAAGCTTGAACAAGAAACTAACCGTTGCCAAATGAATGGCATGAGATTTTGACCGGCGATTAGTTGCTGTAGACCGTTGACCTGGCCCTGTATTGATCGTTTGTCACAATAGTAGCAGCTGCGTATGAGTGCCATGGCAAGACATCGAATTGTGGGATGCACGGGCTCGGAAAATAAGGTGTTTAAGATAGAGTGGGCAGGAAGATTAAATACAGGCGCTGCACACTATTCTAGGCAGGTGGTATCAACCCCGCGCGGGTAATTTAGTTAGAGCCTGTATACATCTTTCTCTTCGGGTGGCTGCTTCGGAACCCTAGCTACTATCCACCCAATCCTACGCTTCAAACACCGCAGGACCGAAGGATTCGATTCCAGCGGTCAACATCCCCTTGCCGATTTCCTATAACTATCAGGAAGACCCTCTTGCGGAACGTATGCTGCGACAGAGATACTGAGACACACGCACCTCACTTTTCAACCTCGAGATTTAACCAAGATGACCAAAGCCGCCACTCTCCTTCTCGCCCTCATCGGCACCGCGGTCGCTCAGATCAGCAGAAGCTGCGTCGACATCGCCTTCGACTCCAAGACCAACGTACTATCAGGTCGCTGCCAGCCCCGCGACAACTCAGGCTACGTCCCAACCGGCCTGGACCTCAATAAGTGTTTCGGGTACGACGGGACCGCAATCAAGGTAGGTGGTACCATCCGCAAAGCATGCGCAGTTTAATTGACGATTCAGGCTACCTTCAACGGTAACTTCGGCACAAGCTGCAGTGATTGCGAACTTTACATAGCGCCCTCCCCTGTCTATGGCGGCGACAGTTACTGGATCAAGTGCACCTGCAAGGGTCAGAGCAGCAAGGTGGCTGTCGCTCTTGGTAAGTTCAAATGTCTCGCGTGATGCACATTGATGGCAGATGATTAACTACAGATACAGAGGAGGCATCCGCGCATGAGTATGTGTCAAACAAGGATGGAGTACTGGATTGCTAGATGGGGGGTTACGCCGACGGCCGAGGTTCGGATTCATGATTTGAGATCTACTTGTGTCGCCAACTCCTTGAAGTAGCCTACAGTCATGTAACGAAGCATAATGGGGATCGTGACAAGCACTATGACCCGTATGACACCCTCCGATATGGAATATTGCTTTCTTGATATATATATCTACCGAATTCCAGTTAAACTTAAGTTACTCTACAGTTTTCGAGGCTTATCTTCTTGGTTCCAGTAAAGCTACGCGATCCATTGTTTAAGTTGAAAAGCTTACTGGAAGCTATACTTTAGGATAATACGAAACAAAATCAAGATTCAAAAGAAAAAGGGTTTCCCAGGAATACATTTCAAGTCGTAGTGCCCTCACGGCTATCGTGTTTTTTAGCTGCAAAGCGATGTTATTAAAGACCTTGTGCTTTTGGGGCGCTTCGCATTTGATATCCAACGAGGAAAAAAGACAAGAGGAGCCACAATTCCAGTATTCAGATAAAGCAGTTGGAGATATTTTGAGTCTTGTCTATGCCAGAACCTGCATAATCGACATCGGTGAAGTAACCCCAAACTACCCTGTGCCGGGGTGATTGTCGTCGATCGCTTTTCAGGCCACAAGCTATTCCCTGTTTTTGAGCCTTGAACAGAGTCCCTTGATTGGATTAAAATGAGTGGGTGGTAGAATCCTTGTTTTCCACCCAAGCATCCGGAGGAGGCTTAGCATGTTGAAGGCGCAAGAATCCCACAAAGTGACATTCCACTGGGCAAGATCCCGCTCTTCCCGTCCATGCTAGCTTATGCAACCACAGCCATCCAAATGCAAAGATGCTGAAGTAGCCTTTGTTGATGTAAAGATCATGGGGAAAAGGCAAAAAGAAAGGTCTCGGAGGGAGTCGAACCCTCGCTGGCGGAATCAGAATCCGCAGTCATAACCGTTAGACCACGAAACCGGTTGAATGTCGGATATCAACGTGTATCTTTCGCCACCAAACTTTGTCTTATAATTTTAACATTGAATTGATTGATGATTCGTGAATCAAATAGTCTGGTGAGAATGCCATGTAGAGAAAGTAGGTCAGGTGAGATTGAATCTGAAGCCCAACACCGCAGTGTAAGATCTGTGCATCAGACTAACACCAGGGGAATTGCGAGATTACCACACCCTAATTGAGAGTTTAATTGAATCAAATAAGGATCATCGTGCCACGTTGGCCACTGGTAAGCTCTCTGATACCGAGAAGCGGTATGATTTCCGAACTGGAAGAGGCAATGGCAGTATGGACTCAGTAATGGCGTACACACTAACCAATCAGGCGTCTACATACGGATAGTGAGGATTGAGATCGCTGCCGAAGAAGGCTTAGCGGGACCTTCTTCTGCAAGTTCGGAACAACGGAATGATATGGCAATCGGCGTGGTTTTCTCTTCACCTTGTGGGCGCACAAAAACGTACACCATGGCAGCGTTAGTTCCTTATACATGTCCCCTGTAGCAATTTAGCCAACTTCCTCCAGCCAACGCGAGCAAAGGAGGGCTTCTCTTAGCCTTTCTTCCCTTCCGAACGAGAGGTCTTCTTGTGTCTCCTTTATCGGGCCTCCTCACCCAACTGATAGTTCGAGGGCACTGCTTATAACTTTCCTATAACAAATTACTTTCCATTCCCTCCGCAAACAGGATATTGGAGAGACCTAACATCAGAATGATACATAATCGATTAGTGATGCGTTACAGGCAGATTTGTATCCGCTGCTATCCTTGCTTCCTAGGCTAGTACTAAATCATGCAAGATGGCTCGGAACCTCGGAAAGGCAACATTTGTGGCCAGCCTTACACCAGACCTTAAGATACCAGGACTTACTTTAATATCTGCTCCAAGGACTTCATCTCATCGCTCAAACTGTCTGGTTCCTATATTTAATCATAGTACACTTCACCATTATGACATCTACAAATGAGGGCTATCTCTGGGACGGTGGCAGGCGTACTACTGGTCTCGTGACCGACTCCGTTGTTAAAGGTACACCCGAAAAGCTGATCCAAGACAAGTACGATGTCGCTGTCATCGGAACTGGATTTTCTGGTCTTATCGCTGGAAGAGACCTGAGCCTTTCTCCTGATCTCAAGGTTCTTCTCGTGGAAGGCCGCGACCGCATAGGCGGAAGAACATGGACCGCGAAGGCTCTGGGCGAGGAATTTGAAATGGGAGGAACCTGGGTTCACTGGCAAGTATACTGGTTCCTGAATATTGCACCGGTCTCCTAATGAAGGCACTGCAGGAATCAGCCCCATGTATATTCGGAGATACACCGCTACAATCTACAAGGAAATCTCAAGACCTCAGCAGGAACGGCAGACGTCAAGAGTACATCCTATACAGCAGCCCACGCAGGTCCAAGCCAGGTCAATAATCTTGAGACGAGCCAAGCAGTGCAACGAGCCGCCGACGCTTTCTTTTCCATCGAAGGCCTTTCCAGTCGCGAGCTAATGCCCTTCCCTCACGACCCGATGCGACCACCAACGCCCTGGATCAAATACGACTATCTCTCTGTGAAAGACCGCCTGGATCAACTTGATATCCCGCAGATTGAGAAGGACCTATTTGATGCAATTATCAGCTCATTTGGTGCTGTGCCTGGATCCCAATGCGGGTTCACTGAGGTCTTGCGCTGGTACGCCCTTGGCGGGCATACAATGGCTGGCGTCTTTGAACATGCTGGGCTGTTCAAGCTTGGAAGAGGTGGCATGACGTCGCTGGCGCGGTCGATCCTTTCTGAATATCGTGGTCATTTGATTTTCGATACGACGATCGATAGAGTTGAGCAAGATAAGAGCAGGGTTATCTTGACTGCAAAGAACGGCCGGCGTATTGAAGCGAAATATGTGGTTTCTACTATACCTTTGTAATTCTCAACCCTTTCTCAACTATTGACCTAAGATGGGCCTCGAAGACTAACAAGTTGTAGGAACTGCTTATCAGACGTTTCATTTACACCGCCGCTCTCTCCTTTACGCCAGGAGGCTGTCAATGCTGGCCATATCAATCAAGGTGCCAAAATCCACTTCAAACTGAAGAAGACCGAGCCCGGCTGGTTCTCAATGGCAAGTGGCTACGGGGAATCGCCCTGGTGCTTTGCCTTCTCTGACCACAACGGCACCAAGACCCAGGACGATGGCACATATTGCATTGGCTTTGGCTACGGTGGTCATCTTACTGATCCTCGCGCTAGCAGCCAGATTATCTCCAGCTTCAAGAAACATGTTAAAGAGGATGCAGATGTTGCGGCGTACCTTACACATGATTGGATGAACGACAGCCTTGCGAAAGGGACTTGGAGCTGCTGGGGGCCTGGTGCCATGAGTAAGTGGCTTGTGGAGCTTCAGAAGCCGCATGGCAGAGTCGTCTTTGCTAGTGCGGACTGGGCTGATGGCTGGAGAGGGTTTATAGACGGCGCGATCGAGAGGGGTGTTACTGCGAGCGTAGATGTTGGCCGCTTGTTATCTCAAGAGCACGCTCTCTCCAAACTGTAGGGTTATATACGATTTGCCAACTTTAAATTCCGACGAGTTGATACGAGTCATTTTATTTCGTCCTTGGTCGCGATGGACTGAACCTGCAACAGTAACCCCCAGCACACCCTCAAGTGAAGGCTCCATACTTCTGATAAGCCAGTCATTGAGTCACCTCTGGTCATTGACTACTGTTCTGTTCCTGTCACTGTAATAGTGGCAATCGACAGCGTATCTAAAGCAGGACCTCACTCAGTGTTCATGATGTCGTCGCAATCTGCCCCAATTGGCCCCGTAACTCACAATACATCTCAAATGAACACACTCTAAAACTGGCCACTGTTTCAGGGACAATGCTCTATGCGGTGTATTTCTACTGACTGACGTCAATGCCTGCCTCAAGATAAATCCGTCTCGTAGACTTGGCGTGTAAGCAAGCAGACTTTTGTGGCTGTCCTAACGTGAGACCTTTTGTGTGATGGGATTGCTGTTAATTAATAGGCATAGTAAACCCGTGGAGCAGCGTGTATTTAAGCATGTGGATTCGACTGAACCCCTGAATGGTGACGATATACCTGCCGAGCCGTGTGCAAGCTAAAGGCCAGGAAACGATAGGCGATATCGGTTAGTTTGGCGTCAGTAGAAAAGACCTGCACTACTCTGCATCCTTCAAGTGTTTCCGAAATGATCCTTGCCCGAGACCATGATGCTCCAACAAAAGTCCACAATCAAGCTAAAACCAGCCGGTGACTTGGAAGTTGGCACATAAGACTTCCGTATCGCAATAGCTCACGGTAGAACGAGACTAATAAGCAACTCATTACGGCCTACCGGAATTAAACCTCCTTACACTTTACTTCATGCAGCTGACCATCATGACTCGAACGAGTCTACCCAGGGGCCTAGCGCGGCTCTAAAGGCGAACCGTCCAGACGCCACCACGTTTTCAAACTGTTTTCCATTGGCTACTCAAGTGTCTATCACACCCTAAGTCTTCCGCGGCATCCGACTAAATGAAGAGGCCCTGAGTATTCGTTTACCAAATGGGTCATAGACTCAAGCACAGACTCAATTCGACACCTGTTTTGCCCGCAGAGAAGCTCAATCCTTACCGGAAATCCACAGAAATATCACCAGGCGGGGACACTGATCGCCAGCCAGGAAAGACACGAGCCGATGCGGTTTTAGCAGCATCTCTTACATTCCCGCACCTTGAGGGTAGTGCGTTTCAACAAAATGATCTACACTACCCAGCTTCCCTCGTCTTTCCCTTCCCACGTTTCCTTCCACCCTTGTCCGGCAGATATTTCTTGCCATGTCCGTGGATCCCCCGCGACCAGGGAGTTTCTCGTTCTTCCCTGACCTGCGCGCATGTGAGGTTGCATTATGAAGCTCGGCGTTCTGAGCATTGTGGTTGCTTTTGTTGCAGCCGGCGCCACAGCAGGCCTTATCTCAGATGTGATTGACGTGGAGGCAACTGTCGCTACGTTTCCAGACTGTGCGGTAGGTCATGTGACTCTTGGGTGTTTGATGCTTTGGCTGACCGTAGAAAGCAAACATGTCTTGACGCGGCTCTGGAAGCTGATTGCCAGTCGCAGGATGCAAAGACGTGTATATGTACCTCTGTTGACTTCCACACGAACTGGACCTCTTGTCTTAGAAGTCAATGTCGTAAGCCTGCAGTTTTTGGTATGTCGCCACCCAGCCAGTGCTCACTGCCATCCACTGACTCCCGTGCCAGCGTCGCTACGCCAAGTAGACGAGATATGCCAACGTCCGCGGCGGGACCGCAGGGACGATGCGTGGCCCTACATATCCATCCACATTCTTTGTATTTTGTGCGTTGTTATTAGGATCTACACGAAGGCTTTCATCGTGAAGAAGTTTTCGCCAGAAGACTGGCTATCATTAGCTTCCTTTGTTATTTACATTGTCTACTTTGGCATTGGGCATCATGGTGAGGAATATCGCAATTTCCATTCTGGCAACTAACTAACACTACACAGCCCTGATGTCTGCATTCGGTCAGGATATCTGGTGGGTAGGAGCGGAAGACCTATCCCACGCACTCAAGGTACGTTTTTTCTTACAGTCAATTGAGTATAGGCTAACACGATCAGCTGTTCTGGGTCGATTGCCCTGTATACAGCCTCCTTCTGGGAATGACCAAAGTCACCATAATCCTATTTTATATCCGCCTGTGTCACGTGTACACCGGGTTTTGCCAGATTTGCTGGCTTTGCATCACTCTAACCACACTGTACACCCTCATTCTCATGTTTTTAAACATCTTTCAGTGCACACCGATACGCTGGAACTGGGACCGGTTTGGAGGAGAGGACGTGGACTTCTGGTGTATGGACCTGAACAAGTTGACCTGGGCAATCAACATCACGAATATTATTTTTGACGTTGTGGTATTGGTACTGCCCATACCGCTTGTTTGGAGGAGTAAGTCTTGAATACATACTTGAGGGGTTCTCAGAAACGGGTCAAAATACTGATAATGCCGTAGCGAGATCGACATTGCGCCGAAAAATCGCCATCGTATTTATGTTCAGCCTGGGCGTCGTCGTACTGGTGGCCAGCTGCCTTAAAATGCGCTACAACATTCTTTACGGGCATTCGACCAACATCACGTGGGACTACATGGATCTGATGGTATGGGCCGGTATCGAAACCTCAGTCAGCATCGCAGCGCCGTGCCTGCCGACAGTCCGCCTGTTCCTACACAAAGTCTTTCCACGTTCCTTCGGACGGATATTTGCATTTGCCTCGCATGGCGAGAAGACGTTGGACGAGGAGATCAAGGCAGAGGAGGAGGAGGTGGCGCAATGGGCGGCGGACGTGGAGAAGCCGGGCAACTCTGGCATAGCCATTGCGAGACCGCGTCGGGCGGCGGTACAGATGGGCCAAGGCTTTGATCTTACGAACTGGGATGAGCGGCGGAAGAGGAGGAAACCAATGACTGAAGCAAGTCGGATTCTTAAAAGTGTAGACGCTGACGAACTACCACTGGCACCATAGACGACGGGTAATATCATATAGATCTAAATTCCTACATTACCCTGCTGGGGTCTATATTTGGGGAGTCGGTAGTTTTTCTAGGCTAATTTTCGGCTTTCAGGACAGGTTGTCCCGGTTGATGTGCTAGACTAGTATCACTGGAGTCTCTCTCGCAGTGCCCTATTTGCGCTTTGGCTTCCCTCAATGGACGATGAATGGTTAGCCCTAAGTCTTCTCGAGTAAGAACATCTATCTCATCAGAGAGAGAAACCTTTTCGAAGCTCCCTGCAAGCGACTTAGACCTCGAAGTGGGAGAACTATCAGGAGAATCATAGCTATCAAGCTGTTCGATAAGGGCTAAAGCTTCAGATATGGTCATTTCCATCGTGTCTTCGGGCCCGAAAGGGTTGTCAACAAGGCCCTGGAAAGGTTGTTGAGCCAACACTCGATAGCAATATGCACTTTCTCTGGGCTGTTGCCTGGGGCCAATGTGTCTAATACGCGCATGGGGTCTGGTGAAGGAACCCGCAATCTCATGAAGTTTACAACCATGAGTTGGTATGTCATAGGATTCAACTTCAGATAACAGTTCTGTGAGGAGAAATTGCATATCTACCTCATACGCCGCCCATGATGGATATATGTACTTATAAGGCTCGAATGCTTCCGAGCCTACTACAGGGATTCCTGAAGGAAAGCCAGAACCATGACTACTTTCTTGGGGTATCAGGATTTTCCGATGCCAGTCCGGGCATGTCTGTGCCATGATGTCTATGGTATCGAGGAAGCCTGTCAAGGTCTGTCGTCGATGCATCAGAAAGGTTCGATCCAATGCTCCTCGTAGGAACAACTCGAATGCAGTTACTCGCTGAGTCACAGGCGAGCTCATTGTGGGCCCTATCAGTGACAATGACGATCTGCCAATAACATGCGGATCTCCTCCTAGCGTGATGATCTTCTGGATCAGCATTACTGGGGGTTCCTTGTGACGGTGAGTGCTGCTCTCGACCGCTATTTCCCGAAGGGTGGCATTGATAACCTCGGGGGAGGCTGGGATAACAAAGCGAGTTAAGAAAACATCGTCAAAGCTGGGAAAGTGAACTGCGAGGAAAATCTGAAGGGATGAAGCCATGAACAAGCGCGCTGGGCCTTTCGCCAGAGCACCAACCTCCCAGAGGTCTTGGACGACTGAGAGTACATCCTGAAGGAGCTTTTTGCTAACTCCCTCATCCTGCAGTTCTATACACTGCTCGATTGGCCCACTGAAATCTTGCATGACCCCAATCTTAGAGAACAGGTTTGCTAAATATAGCCAAGACATAACCATTTTTTCATGTAGGTCAAGCGCTGTCATTTCATCGCTCTTGTACTTTAAAATGGCCTGCCCAGCTTCTGTATCAAGAAAAAAGTCGTGCGCTGTTCGATGAATGAACCGCACTGGCCGTGTAAGTGGGTAGATCTCGGGTGGAAAATCAGGGCCATTGCCTCTTGGCTTTAGAACGGATTCTTTGCCAATTTGGAGCATCCCAGCGCACCGAGTTCGGATATCGTCTGCTGTCCTTTGGCATAAAGTATTCAGCTCAGTTAGAGCTTTACCATGCGCTTCACCATGCGCTTCACCATGCACTTTGGGAGGAAAGATGACATGGCTTTCAACCTTCGACACCACTGATAGATGGGCCAGGGTAGGATCGAAGCTTGACCGCCAATCCATGCTCCAGTCCTTTTTGGTGGATTTCAAGTTCCATCCTTTGGCAATGACACACCGGAAGTACCCTGCGGCTGTCTCGCGGTATACCTTGTTATTGTCGTTCAATCTCAACCACATAGCTTCGTAGAGAGCTTGGAGCTCGTCAGGAAGCTCTTCCAGCCTGGCGAAAAGGGTTCCCGCATTATCGCCGTTCTCGATTCCAGTGGTGAGGCTCTTTGTTGCCAAAACTAGCCAGAGAAAGACGCCTTGAGCTTTTTGAAGAAGAATAGTTGTAAAACTTCCCAAGAGAGCGACAGATATATGTTCTAGATACTGTTTGAGCTCATTATGGATATAGACCGCCATTTCGGGTCTGGTAAGATCTTCCAACCGTAGACTGTGCGCCCCAATGGCTTCGAGCCTGTTTACTAGTTGTGTTTCAGGCCGGCTCGATACGCAGACTTTGACTTTCGGACATGATATCAATTTGTCCATAATATCCATAAGAGCCCGAAATCCATCCTTTTTGGAGATCTCATCAAGACCATCGATGAAAATGCAGGTTGAACGGACTTGATGGCGCAAAAGAAAGAAGAGGACTTCCTCCGCTTCTTCAGCAGACCACTCCTTATAGAAATCTTTGGACAAGCAGAACGCGAATTGATGCGATACTTGGTCAACAGCATCACTGTTGTCGAACAGGATATCGTAAAGTAAAGAGCATAATAGACCCTTAATGCTGTTTTGCGGCTCTTGGCCAATCTTCCAAAAGAAGTGTGACAAGATTCTGGTACTTGAAGTGCTCGAGTCGAGTAAGCGCTTGGTGCAGTCGTTGTTTATGATAAACTTCATCAAGGTGCTTTTACCCGATCCCGGCTTTCCTTGGATCCAGAAAATGTTATCGCTCGACTGCAGCCACGAGCTAAAGCAGGCCCACAGCCTATCAATCTCATCCAGGTTCCCTTCGGACACTCCTCGATCATCCCGGAGATGTAGATCTTCCTTGATACTGCGCCAGGCTTTATGGTCTGGGTTTCGGGAGCTAGCACGTTCGTATGAGGCAAAGACCCTGTCGAAACAGGCATCTGATGGGGACATGACATCGTTGTACCTTTGTCTTATTTCCTCAGACTTGAGGCTTTTCAGAAGGCGTTGCCGTTGGGCGTCTGACACAGTTCGAATGTTGAGTGCCTTAAACTCGGAGGCGAGACTTGTGTTGATCACATCCCGCGTTGTCTTGGCTTCGTGTACCAGTAGACCCTCAATCTTCGTGTTGCCTCTTGCGAGCTGTGTGATTAGATTCTGTACGTCGCTCTCCAGGTTTTGGAATCTTTGGCTCTGCTGTTGTTCCACCGCAGCACTTTTGTCACTGTTGACCCCGCGATATTAGCATGGACCAGCAGAGCCTGAATGAAATTGCTTACCAAATCTTCAAAAGCAGCTCTGTTTCCATTACTTCCTTGCACCTTTTCAGAGACTGATCCAAGTCCTGGATCTTCTTCCTCTGTTTATCTGTTCGAAAGGCCGCGTAGACAGCTTTGAGGACTTTGCCCTTTTGGTACCGCTTGGTGATACTTTGAGTTTCTTTCCTCAACCTCTCAGCTGTGTCAATACATTCTTGAGCGACCGCAGACAGCTTCTTCTCTTCTGGAGTGGATTGTGGCACTAGCTGGTTGCGCGTCTGAACACGTTTTGCCGCATCGTGTAGTTTCGCTGCGTAGTCTTGGAGCTCGTTCTCGTGCGTAGGTATACCATCGTAGATCCTGAAGCTGAGGGAAACAAGGCTCCCAGCGAAGGAGATCAGTTGGATGACAGCGCTAGCAGCTCCAACAGCCTCCAGCCCGGTTGCCATTCTGAGTGATGATCGGTGCAGAAGCTGGAAAGGGGGGGGAATGCAGCTGTTTTGCGGACTAGTTACATAAGAACTAGCTTGAAAAGCTGAATTGAAACTGAGAGTTGAAGTCGGGCATAAAGAATGACGGGTGTGCATGGTATCAACCCCTCACCAGGCGACCGCATGTGCGGCCCAGGTCTACTCTGCTGGCCAATCAAGTGGTCCTCAAGGCTGACTCGTGGAGGGCACAGCATTTCCTATGTGATCCCCCAGAGGCATTGGCTGATTCCCACATACCCTTACCAGCCGACTTGATCAGCATTAAGAACCAATCGTGCCAAAACTGCGAGTCCCCTAATGTTGTCACAGCTAGGTAAATCCTGTATCCTCTATAAAACTAAACATTTTAATGTTCCCTAGAACTGTCCTTGATGTGACTGTCTAAGTCCTTGTATAATACCGGTGGACTACTTTTTGTATATTGCATCGCCTTGCACGCTGAGGGCTGAGCCTACAGTAACCTGTGCATAGCCGATCTACCCCTGTAGTCAACCATATCACTTCTGATATGAAAACAATGCAGCACTTGATAACTAACGGGTTCAAATTGATATCTCGATTGCCCTGTTCAATACTATGCATCCCCATTTTGATAGAAAGCTGAACATTTGTTTACACGTTATTTGTCGCATCCCCTACCACGTTGAATGATTGAGCAATGCTATCAGGACCGTTTTCCTCCTCTTTCTTCTCCGTCGTACCTGCCAACAGTTTTAGATGCCCCATCCGGCCGTTACCTGTCTTCACATGCTGTTCATCCCCTATTCTCGGATCATCCCCCTCTGACACCCTTGGCCCTTCATACCAAGCTGATCTGGCTCGCTTTTGTCCAAGGTTCATCCGCATTAGCTCAAGCGAATGAAGAGTGAGTCAATTCAATTAGTGATTTTGGAGTGCGTGGGTCCAAGATACTGGACGCTGTGATCGTTTAAAACAGCCTGTTTGGACATGACGCTTCGATGTTGACTTACATCATTGAAGTCCATCGTGGTCTTTCTGTTTATGGTTCCATCTCCCGCTTCTGCCATAGCTCGATCTTTGCGAGGCTCACGGCAATGTCTCCTTTACCGCTTATAGAGCCCTCTGAGCTCGTTTGCATAGTTTTCTGGTGTTGGTAAACGCTCGATAATGGACTTTGTCCGTTACTTCTCCCATCACCTCGTTGCTACTCTCAGCATCCCTCTCGTGGATCAAGAACTTGGCCTCTTTCAGTATGTCCTCACCTCCGGCGTACATCTGAGATATGACCAGATCGAACAATAGTAGTTCCAGCACTCGGCGCCTTCACCGTGGTACTTTTATTTAGTCATCTTTGCTAATCCTATATCATCTTACGAGAAGCCCTCAGTTTTGTGAAGGCCGCAAGGCAAGTGTATATACTATTGCAATTATTAGCGTTCCTTATCACATGGCAAGTACTGAGAATTTGATATGTTCCGAGTCCCTAAAGACGCGGGGATAAAGGTAGGTTACTGTGTTTATTTTGCCATGTGCGCTTTAAGTCCCTGCTATGGAACTGCTTTGCGGGGAAGGTTGATAGGGCTATAATTATCCTGGCTTATGCAATCCAATGAAAATACGGCCACTACTAGAACAAACACGGTGGAAATTACTTAACATAACGCAAGGCATAAATCACCAAGTGACCTCAGTTGCAGAACGCGAAACCCAACAGGGGATTCAGCACCGATGGCCTGTGAGTTGTCCCCTGCAAGGTCGCGGCACATCCAATGCTAAGTTTTCAGCTCTTGCTAAATGGCGGGGATGATCGCTGTTTCTAATCAGCCTTATGCGAATCGATGTAACCCTAGCATACCCGTCTAAGCTATCTTGGGATTGGAGTGCGAATGGGGCGGCAAGGGACAATAAGAATTAATGCTCAACTGCCTTTATCAGTTAGTTGAGACATTCGTGTGGCTTGCAGTTTGGAGCCTCGAACTGCCTGGTAACGGCGGAATTTTACACCGTTGAGGTCTGGCGGTGTGATATAAAAAGGCCATTCCTGGGCTTCACTGCTCAGCAGTCACCAACATTTAACGCCAGATTAAAAATTAAACTTCTCATCAATCACCTCAAGCCAAACTGAACGCATCCATACTACATCACCACCATGAAGTTCAGCGCCGTTGTTCTCCTACTCGTCCCTCTGGCCATCGCAGGCCCCGCATCACAGTCTGCACAAGGACTCCCAGACCTTGCCACCGCTGGCGAAGGCGGCTACGAGTTCTCATCCCACGGCGAAGGCCTACAGCTTGCCGCCAAAGTCTGCCCTGCCAAATTCCCCAGAAAGTGCTCTATTGGCAACTTCTGCTGCCGCACCAAGAAGTGCTGCAAGAAGGAGTGCTGCAAAAACACTGCTAGATACTGCAGCAACGGACGATGCTATAAATAGCTGGAAGAGGGATTATTCTGAAATCACGAGTGAGTATCCTAGTAAAAGTCCATTCACATGATCAGTACTTAAATAATATAGATAATAAGCCTGGAAAGACTCAGTGATGAATTATGAGAGGGAGCTACAGTAGCCAATGAGGTGATCGGACCATCGAATATTGCGCTTATATATTAAATTGATTGAATATGCTGATAAACCGACTATTTACTTGATAGATCCTTTTTCACATGCGTCATATGAAAATAATTGTGAAAGGGACGTGTTTCAATTATCGTGAGGTATAAAAAGGAAGACAAGCTGTAGGTGAAACTCGTGAGAGGATTAATGCAAGCCACTCACTCCATGTAAGTGATGAAGCCTCCGGCTGTTTTTGATTATGACAATGAAACCACAACTCCCACATGCTTATAGGTGCTGGCCTCAACATCACATCCATTGCTACGACATCTGCCAATCAAACGGCCCACGACAGTAAACGACCCCGCTCCCAACTGTGACTGTGATGTCAGCAGGTGCCTTACAAGCATTGCATCAATTAAATCCTCGCCATCGTAACAGCCACAACGTCATTCCTGGCGTTTCTATACTCTCATGTAAAGCGGCTTCTTGTTACACGAAATGCCGACCAGCAAATCGAGTACCACTCCTGAGAGCGACAATAAGTCACAAAATGCCAGTGATGTCCCGTCGTTAACGTCACGGCTGTATCGACAGGTTGGCTTCTCGGCCAAGAAAACTTGGCAGGACAGAGGGGACATCGTTCGCCATTCAAAAGAGCTCTTTGCTGTAGGTTCAGGCCTTTCCACACGTAGCTCAACGACCAGACTCCAACATTAATAACCTTCAGGCCGCGCCCCTAACAGGCCTCCCCTACTCACCACTACCCACTGCGTCAAGCATACGGCTCCTTGATGTCAAGCCCGGCGCACCCAGTGAAATGGTTGAGTGTTCTCTTGAAATAGTGGATCTATCAGTCTCTCCCGAGTATCAAGCCTTGTCATACATATGGGAGCTCGATCCACCTAGCTTTCCTTACGAGCTTGGCTATCTCTCACACAATGTTCCCATTGTTTCAAAAGCCGTCACCAGCGGGATGGACATAGTCAACCATAACATTAATAGGCTGATGATCTCATCTCAGGCTTGGACAAAACGGAAGCAAGAACCTGAACGGGAGTCGAAAGAAGACTTAAAACAAGACTCGAAGCAATCTAATGAGAGAGATAAAATCTTGTGTGATGGCCGAGCCGTGTACATCAAACCGAATCTCTACCAAGCTTTATTGCAGTTGAGGAAAGCACGTCCGGGGCTCTATTGGGTAGACGCTATCTGTATCAACCAGTCCGATACTGCCGAGCTTGGTCGACAAGTCCAGATGATGGACCAGATATACAGCTCGGCGGCTCAGTTGACTATTTGGCTTGGGTTATGTCCTCAGATATTCTCGCCGGGATTCAAAAACCTGCTGGCAATGGTTAAGACAGGCTTCCCTGCCGAGCCTGGAAAGACAAGATCCAAAGACTTCATATACTCCAGAGCTGGCACAACCTCTGTCTGGCATCTTGTACTCTGCGTGGTCTTCCTCGTGACTCGCAAGTGGTTCAGAAGACTCTGGGTTCTCCAAGAGCTGTGCTTGGCTAAGGAAGCCGACTTTCTCCTGGGGGAATACCAACTGCAGGCCGATGATATTTCCGCCGCCTTTATATGGATGCGCCGTGCTCTTCAGGCCTGGAACACGAGTGGTTTACACATGGTAGGTCAAGTATTAGCCGCTCTTGGCGATATGCCAGACCGGGCTATTTCGCTATTGAACTCGCGCCGAACAATTTCTCAAGGACAGAAAGTCGGATTGCAAGAGTGGTTCAGATTGGTGAGGGACCGAGAGGCCAGGGATCCGAGGGATATGATATATGGCGGTCTTGCCGTGATAAAACCAGAAACACTCCGGATGGACCCAAGCATCAAAGAGGGTCTAGAGAGCTCACTGAAGTTGGCTGCTACAAACGAGCAGGTAACATTGAGTATGCTTCCCCATCCAGGAACACAGAAAGAACCCCTTCCTGAGCCTTCGGATACCAAGGTTTCGTGGCCGAAGCTTCGAGCCGACTATGAGATCACCTTTCCTGGACTTCTTGAAAGAGTCGCCATGTGCTTGTTGTCTGGGCCAAATCCAATGGATCTTCTCTCACTCGCCACAAGATATCGCAATCCCTACTACTACGACATGTCGAGAGACTCTGTTCTGGAGTTCTCACCAATCAAATTGGACAAGCAGTCTGACTTTGACGCATCGATTCCGTCATGGTATGTAATCCCGTGGGTGGAAAACTCGCGAGTAATGAAGCCTCTTATCTGGCAAAGCGGTACATCATTTGAGCACACTACCAAGCTAGGCAACAAGCCACTCATAGCAGCCGATGGCGATTCACTGTATCTTGATGCAGTTTACTTGGATACTATTGAAACCTGCATTTTATTCAACTTTTATGGCGATCTGGCACATGATGTGGAATCCATGGTCATTCTTGGCACCGAGACATCGGAGGCAGCGGAGTCAATGGTCAAGATGACTCAAACTTTCAATTATTCGCCACCGTTTCAGTTACTCGAGTTGGCTATCGAAATGAGCACGTATCAGCAAGCACCTCTCGAGTCTGTTTGTGACCTCTTTCTAGCTGGAGCATGGGATCATGAGGAAGCTAAAGGTAGGCCATCGGCAAATGACAAGATGATTGGGTTCTGTCAATGGCTCGACGATTGGGTATACAAGTTCGAGAAAGATCACAGAAGCAATAAATCAAACGCCAAAAAGGACATTCAGATCTTCCAAGAGTTCCTCGAGGGGAGAGAGAAGATCATTACCAAGCTTCAAAGCGACTACATCAAGTTAAAAGCAGCTTATCCGGATCAACCGTGGTCAGACAATGATCGGAAAGCCATATCCGAAGAACGGAAAGCGCTGGCAGTACGTTTTTCACGAACCCTGCAGACGGTTCAAGGTCTCCGTTGTCTTTTCAGAACAAAGAAAGGCATGTTCGTGCTTGCTCCGGCGTGGGCGGAGAAGGGAGACGTTGTGATGGGAGTAAGAGGTGGAAGAGTTCCTTATGTGTTTACTCCGAGAGACGAGGACCTGCGACGGAAGATTGCTTATAAAGAGAATTATAAGAGTGGTGTACCAATGACTTTATTGAAGGAGCGGGTGGGACACAAAGAGGCTGATATATTAGATGTGAGCTATTTACAGAGTGAGATCGGTCGAAAGGATTGTTATATCCTGACCGGGGAAGCTTATATACATGGATTGAACCTCGCGGGGCTGGAGGGAGAGGGCCCAGAGTTCAGCAGGGTTGAGGTTATTTGAACGAATATTGCTCGAGAACAGTGGCTGAGGTTTTAGATTCAAAACCTTTCCAAGGACGCTAAATAATATCAGCATTTAGGAGGAACCTCTGGCAGGGTTTGCTTCCTCTGTCTGATTGTTGTCTTGGGAGGTGCTCGACTCTGAGGACTTGGTAGTACTAAAGATATATTCCAGAGCTTACCGGCTTCTATCAAAGTTATTAGCCGTAATCTCCCTTCCTCTACATCCAACAATCTAACTTGAATTGTGAGTATAGGCTTATTTGTACAACTCTTTTTCAATGATGTAAACAAAATAATAGGATCAGCCTCGCTGCTTGGTCGCCCAGGCGAAGTTGGGCTTCTGGCATCGATCCCACAGCCTGATTAAGGGGCAGTGACCAACAAAAGAAACCCTAAAAAGTGCAAGCACATCCCTGTCCCTGCATGATTCTAGGCAGACACGTCCAGGATGTGATAGCTCATCATCTGTGCATTGGAACATCTTTCCTCCGGAGCGTGTGCTGAATTTACAAACTTGTTGCCGCATACTTATCCGGTTTGCGCGGGGTATTTTGACTGCGTTTTCAGCCTCACCACCATCACCGCGTTTTTACATCACCTCCCAAGTAATGATTTACTGACACGGGACCCGATCGTGACACTTGGTCTAAGTCATTTGGCAAAAGACTTGTAAAGATGTCAACTGCGAAAAGAAGCTACGCCGATCGAACGGTCATCCTCAACCCTAGAGACTACTTAGTCGCCTGGATAGCTCCACTCGAGATCGAAGCCAAGGCTGCTATTCATTTACTAGACGAACGACACCGTGGTCGCTTTCCTGTCAGCACTGGTGATGACTACGTTTTTCAAGCCGGATCTATGGGTGGCCACAACGTCATCATAGCCACTCTACCAGCGGGCCAAGGGTACGGGACAGGGTCAGCGGCTGCACTCTCTAGCCAAGTGAAGAAGTTTTTCCCCAATCTCTGGTTTGGTCTGCTCGTCGGGGTGGCAGCGGGACTTCCAGACATACCGCGTAAGCGCGATATTCGACTCGGCGACGTCCTCGTCGGTCTTCCAGATGGTGAGAGCGCTGGCTTGATTCCCTATGACCTCGGCAAGGAAACAGAGGACGGGTTTCAACCGCTCCGGGTTGGCCACAGCCTCGCCATGACTGTACCTATCGTCAGATCAGCCATTGGCAGCATCAAGCTCGAGACGCCCAACGAAGCCGAGATCTTTCTACAGCATTTTGAGAAGATAGTCGATTGCAAGCATGCGACGGGTACATTTGCCGACCCAGGGCAAGACAATGACATTCTCTATAATAAAGATGGTGAAAAAGTCCAACGTCCTCAGCGATCGCAACGCACTCGAGTGTGGTATGGTCCGATCGGTTCAGGAGATAAACTATTGAAGAATGCACAAAAGCGAGACGAACTGAGGGACCGATACGGTATTATTGGTCTAGAGATGGAGGCGGCAGGAATAATGAACAGAATTCCAGTTGGCGTCATACGAGGAGTGTGTGATTACGGCGATCGACAAAAGAACAAAGACTGGCAGCCATATGCAGCTGCAATGGCTGCCTCGTATGCCAGAGCCTTACTTGATGAGGTTCCTCAGAATGACAAAGACCGAGTGACTGGGATATCCTCCAGTTGCGAGTCTGCCTCTGAACCAGTATTGACGAGACAGAAGGTAGCAATTGGTGAGTTAGCATAGAGATGAATTGGCATAATACAAAAGGACAATTACTGATCAGAGGCTAGCAGAGGCTCCTAAGCAATATTGCAGTATCCCACTTGCTGAAAATACACGATTCACTGGCCGAGAGAGTATTATAAGTGAGCTGGAAGAGAGAATATTCGGCCAGGAACAACAACAAAGAGTGGCGCTTGTAGGACTCGGCGGCATTGGCAAAACCCAAATAGCCTTGCATTTCGCTTATAAGGTCAAGGAGAGACACCCGGAGTATTCTATTTTCTGGGTACCAACTTTGAGTGACGAAAGTACAGAGCATGCCTACACGGAAATTGCCAATGGCATAGGGCTGCAGAAGAACAAGGAGGACGACGATGTGAAGGAGCTAGTTTGCCAACATCTCCGGTTAGGGAAAGCTGGAAAATGGCTTCTTGTTGTCGACAATGCTGACGATCAGGACCTGATCCTTGGAACTGAAGACAAACCCGGGCTGGAAGAGCACTTTCCTCATAGTGAATACGGCCATATCCTATTGACGACACGGTCTGGACACGTCGCCTCGCAATTTGCTCAATCCGATGTGATAGATATTGAGCAAATGGACAAAGAAGAGGCAATCGATCTTTTCAAGAGCTCTCTCATTCAGAAACAACTACTTCAGGACGAGGCATTAGTTGTCGAACTCCTCACACAGCTAACATTCCTCCCACTGGCTATCACGCAGGCCGCATCGTATCTCAATCAAACCAAAGCGCCCGTACAGAAGTATCTGTCACTTTTACGAGGCGCCGAAGCGGACGTTTCCAGGCTTCTTGGGAGAGAGTTCCGAGACAATACCCGATACAGAAGTTCTCGAAATGCCATCGGCACAACATGGATTGTGTTATTTGAACAGATGCAAAAGTCAGACCCGCTCGCTATTGATTTATTATCGTTCATATCTTGTGTTGAGCCAAAGGCGATTCCGCAATCAATTTTACCTGATACCGAGCCTGAAGAGTTCGAATGGGCAATTGGCACACTCTGCAGCTATTCATTCCTGACCCGCAGAGGAGGAAGCGATGTGTTCGACATGCACAGCCTTGTACACACTGCAACACGAGGTTGGCTTCAGAAGCAAGACCGGGAGAAGGATGCGTTAGACAATGCCATACGCCATCTTTCAGCGAGATTTCCCAACGACAACGATGCTCATTTTGATTTAAGAAAGGATTACCTGCCCCACGCCATGCGGGTACTGAATCTAAGTGTTGAAGACAAGACAGCTGAAACCTGTTTCCTGCTTGACAAGGTTGGAAATTCATTTTACGCAGATAGACGATATAAGGAAGCAGTGCGGTGCTTAGAGCGGGCTTGCCACTGGAAAAGGAGATTTCTATCTGAAACAGATTATTCTCGATTGTGTACAGAGCATATACTAGGAAGCTCATACCTCCGGACCCGACAAATCAGCGAAGCTATCGAGATGCTACGTCATGTGGTTAAGATTCAAACAGAGATATCCGCAGAAGATGACCAACGCCGATTAGCATCTGAAAACGCACTAGGACAAGCATACAACTTGAACCATCAAGGACAGGATGCAATTGAGATACTTGAGCATGTGGCAGCAGTCCGGAAGGAAACACTAGACGAGAAGGACCACGACCGATTAACAACAGAACATGCACTAGGGATGGCATATACTTTTAATGGACGAATTAAGGAAGCAGTTGGACTAGCCGAGCATATCGTTGCGATTGAAAGGGAGATACTGGATGAGAAAGATAATTCTCGACTAGTCTCTGAATATCTACTTGCAAATGTATTCCTTAAAGACGGACGGATCAAGGATGCAATTGGAATACTCGAGCATATTACTGCGATTGAAAGGGAGATACTGGATGAAAAAGATGATTCTCGACTAGCCTCTGAACAGCTACTTGCAAGTGCATACCTTAAAGACGGACGAATTAAGGAAGCAATTAGACTAGCTGAGTATATTATTGCGATTATCAGGGAGACACTAGATGAGAAAGATTATTCTCGACTAGCCTCTGAACAGCTACTTATAAGTGCATACCTTGACGACGGACGAATTAAGGATGCAATTAGACTAGCCGAGCATGTTGTTGCGATTGTAAGGGAAATACTGGATGAGAAAGATGACTTTCGACTAGTCTCTGAACATCTGCTTGCAAGTGCATTCCTTGAAGACGGACGGATTAAGGATGCAATTGGAATACTCGAGTATATTACTGCAATTAAAAGGGAGATACTGGATGAGAAAGATGATTCTCGACTAGCCTCTGAACATCTGCTTGCAAGTGCATACCTTAACGACGGACGGATCAAAGATGCAGTTAGACTAGCCGAGCATATCGTTACGATTGAAAGGGAGATACTGGATGAGAAAGATAATTCTCGACTAGCCTCTGAACAGCTACTTATAATTGCATACCTTAAAGATGGACGGATTAAGGATGTAATTACAATACTCGAGCATGTTGTTGCGATTGAAAGGGAGATCTTAGCAGATGATGACCCAGAACGGAGGTTATCAGTTGACCTACTGCTGAAATCGTATAGTAGATTAGAGGAAGCCAAGTAGATTGACTATTGGAGTAGACGTACTATATATAGTTTTTGGAGTTGCTGTTTCATTTATGATGAAGTATCTTCTTGGTTCAAGTAGCGGTGTGAGCTTGTGTTTTCCTTCGTTCATTTTCTGATCTCAGTGTGGTTAATCCGAAAGTGGAAAATCAGTATTTGATTAATCCCGAATGGCACAAGGTTAATCTTGTTTACAGTCTGCTAGTAATTATATCTCGCTTTCGTGATGACTATCTGGCCATTAAATCCTACGAAAATCGGAACACGGCGCAAGATAAGTCGCTGACGTGCTTATCATGTTACGCTCAATACTATCTTTGCAAAACTTGTCTCGGAAGAAGAACTATTTCTGACTTCAGAGCTTGTTCGCAACTTTGAGGCTACGCAGGCTCAGTTGTTGTCTTTTAACTTAATACAGTGATAAAGCCGAACCTGCCTTATGTTAATCCAAGTAAGCTTTTCGTTGCTGCCTACTAGAGCAATATTCGTCCGCTGCCTGTGATCCAGTGATGATCCAGGGAGTTGTCGCTGCTTTAAAAGCAGGGCTACCCTGCGATATGGAACTACGTCTCTGTCTTTGAAGAGTAAGTGTTATGATCGCCAAAACCTGTCCGTCTGACGACTAGCTTTGATAAGCAGACATTTCAAGACGGTAGAAGCACCAGAGATTTCCAATCCACGCATCTTGAGTAACACTTTCTTGGTTCTCACCAATGACTGCATTTGTCTTGAACTAGACACCCACAGCTTGAATTATGGTCCCGTTACAGTTCTCCAAGGAGGCCAAGTACTCCCGGGACAGCTTCCGAGGCACTTCCTGTGCACTTTCGATCCAGACTGTGATCCCCTAGCCTTCCCGAGCCATCCATCAAAAACCTAGTCTCCTGTCGAAGAGTGTACCTGCTGCGGTACTTTCACTAGGGTTTAGGGTGACGCCGACGGGGACGGGGACGGGTACGAAGGACGCGTGAAGATCAGTGTCCACGACTTCTTCTGCTAGTTCTACTATGTAATATATATATTTTTTTTAACATTTATAAGTAGCTTTTAATTAAAGAACTTAATTTAAGAATATAATAATGATATCTTGCAACAGACTTGAATATTAAGTGTACAAATACTTATCTAATATCCATACATATGTAGAACATCTATATTCCTGATTGAATATTTACAATCTATCTCTACAAAAGGCAATGCTGAATGACACAATCAAATATGTCCAGTTTTAGTAATTGCGGGTAGTAAAGATAAGCGATTGTGATGTCAAAACGCAATGATACCCCATCGCGACATGACATGGCAGACGTGTCGGATCCAATGATCATTGCCATCTACGCAAACCACTCCAAGTCAGTGAAACGCGACCCGCTAGAGAAGTAACCTTTAAGCTTAAAACAAATTGTTATGGCCGTGTGCAAGCGTCAATGCGCTCCGCTTGGTAATTTCACCTAAGATTAGCCCGGAACAAGTTGTCCGCGACTCGAGACAGGACAGGTTCTGTGCTTGTTTCGCTAGAGATTGCACTAAGATAAGGTTTTATTTAGCCGCTTGTATAGCGCTGGGTCACGTACGGCTTGTATTTATGCTTATCTTGTGTATCCGAACTCCGGAAGATAGTCCATCCTCCGGGACTGGACTCCTACCGCGAAGTACACACAACCACTTGCCATTTGCATTGTCCGTTCTGATGTTCTGCGGCAGTGTGCAGAATCACCATGCTTTGCTCCCTTATTGCGATCGCCAAGATTACCCCGTGTTGATCACAAGCGCCAAGGAAGCCCCAGACGCTTGGCACGCTGCCAAGCGTTTCGCAGCCATCTCCTCGCCACCGGCTCTGCTCTTTCTCTCCCCTATCAAGGGCAGAGAAGAAATGCCGGCGGGACGCGACATCTCCGTCTGAATCGCCAGCGGAAACATCGGATGCATCATAGGCAGTGAGTGATTTCTGGTCTCTTTGTCGTCATCTTTTTTTAGCTACTATACACCGAAGAGTATGGTTTCATGGTGTTTTACAGCCACTAGCTCAACCTCACATGTCGCGCTAGCTGGAAAATCTCTAATCTTGATTTCTGCGGGCGTTTATTAAGATGCGCGGCTCTTCCCCAGAGGAACTATCTAATTAGTTTGATTAAAGTCTCATTTCTACTCCATATCTCTTCTTCTCTTCGTAGGCTGGACCTCTATTGTATTATTGCTCGTTTCTTTTTTTTTTGTCTGCTTTCCTTTTTCACTTTTCCTTTCTCTTTCTGCATCCCAATTGCCCGTCATATCATACCCACGCGCCGTGACACCGCCAAGATGCCGGTCCTCAATCTCAGCGAGCTGAACATCGTGCTCAGCGTCTTGGGTACGTACCTTTGCTCTCCCACATCCCTGCGCCGAGGTTTCCGCTGACACTTCAGTATCTAGGCGCATTCACAGTTCTCTATGGAATCATCTCTGTCAAGATCAAGCAGGCTTGGTATCTTGGCGAGGCCCGTCAGTTACTCCCATTCCCTATCAGAACTATCACCTAACTTCAACAAGTCCCCGCCGTCTTCTTTGGTGTTATTCTCGGGCCTTTGGCAGCCAAATTTATTGATAGCGAAAAATGGGGTTCTGCAACAGAGGGTCAGACCAATGCCATCACTCTGGTATGTCACATTGGTCTTTCTTGAGGCTATGTATATGCTGACATTAGAGAATTAGGGTATCGCCCGGGTTATGATCGGTGTTCAGCTTGTCATTGCAGGCTACCAGCTCCCAGCCAAATATGGCCTCACACGGTGGAAGGAAATGGCGCTTTGCCTCCTCCCTATCATGACCGTCATGTGGCTCTGTACGACAGCTTGCATCATGCTCACGATTCCAAAGGTGACCTTCCTGGCTGCCCTCGTCATTGGCTCATGTGTCACCTGCACCGATCCCATCCTCTCGCAAGCCGTCGCCAAAGGCCCCTTTGCCGATAAATATGTCGCTCGTCCACTGCGCGAGATCATCTCGTCTGAGGCCGGCGCCAACGACGGCTTTGGCTTCCCTTTTCTGATGCTTGCTACGTACTTGATGCAGCATGCTGAGATTCCTGGTGGCTCGACCAACGCTGGAGCTGAGGTGGGTGAGTCTACAGCTCACGCTCTGGCGGCTCGGGCTGGCGAGGTTGGACGTCTTGGTGGTGGTGTTGGTGTGGCCCTCACACAATGGTTCGTGGAAACATGGTTGTATACCATCGTCTTGTCCATCGCTTACGGTGCCGTTGTTGGATATGGATCCTGCAAGATTGTTCGCCTTGCTCTCAAGTGGTAAGTTTGCACTGAGACAACCTCGTCTCAACTTTGTACTGCCTGATCCAGTTCTTCCGTTGTTATGCTTCTATTTGTTAATATTCTTCCAGGAAGTGGATCGACAGCGAATCCTACGTTCTCTTCCCTACCGCCTTAGGGCTATTCCTCGTTGGCAGCGGCGGCGCCATCGGCACCGATGACCTCTTGGCCTGCTTCGTCGCCGGCAACGCCCTGAACTGGGATGGCCACTACCTCCGAGAAACCGAGATCCGTCACGACGAAGTGAACTCATGTGTCGACGTCCTTCTCAACTTTGGTGGATTCATGTATATCGGTGCTATCCTCCCCTGGTCAGACTTCAACGACCCCACCGGCACTGGCATCACCTGGGGCCGTCTCCTTGGCCTGGGTCTCCTCGTTCTCGTCTTCCGCCGACTGCCTGCCATCTTTGCCTTTTATAAGCTGATGCCCGGTGTTTGCGCAAACTGGAAGGAGGCTCTTTTCATGGGCTACTTTGGGCCTATCGGTGCTGGCGCTGTCTTCTATGTCGAGCACGCCAGGCATCTGTTCCCTCATGACGGCGAGGGCGACGCGGAGGAGACAGATCTTGTCCGAGCTATGGGACCTACTGTTTACTGGCTGGTACTCTTCTCCATCATCGTCCACGGACTGTCGATCCCCGCCCTCAACATCTTCTATCACTTCACCGGCAAATCGCCGATCAAGGACGACGCTGTTGAGTTGAAGCGCATTTCCACGCAGGCTGCACTGCCTGTCAACGCGGTGGCGGGCGACAAGGAGACCTTCATTGCCTACAATCGGTTTAGTCGTCAACTCAACAATTCCGCCGTCTTGCCGCTTAGGAGGTCTTCTACTGATCAGTATTCTATCGACGACGATCTGGTCAAGGAACCGCAGTCGCAGAGAAAGAGTCGATTGACATTCATTTAAAGCTGGGGACGGTAGAGGTTATGGAAATTGGAATGTATTGCCCTAGTTTGCAGACTTTGTCCTCTCTTTTAGTCCTGAAGCGATGTTCTACTCATCGCATCTTAAATTATGTCACTCGTTTACAAAATTTGACTTGTCGATAAATTAGTCGTCGACGTGTTGATATTACGCAACTCCAAGCTCATCCAGCTTGAAGTCAAATCGCTGGAATTCGAACTTTGCTGCCTTGACTTGAAAGCAGAAACCTAGACAGAAGTATCATCATGTGGGAAGATAACTAAACTAATTTCTGTTAAACTAACACCTTCACGTAAATGTAAGAGCATTGCTGACTCACTCTTACAAGGCCACGTTTATTAGGTTCAGGCTATTTTGCATACATCTCGACTACGTGAGGAGAATATCCTCACACAGACCATACAAGTCAGTTTTGTCTGGGGAGGATCTTTATGGAGACATCGTGTGCTGAATATTGCTGTGCATAACGAAGCGGGAACCTTTTATCAAAACAATTGGTTTCTTCCATAAATGAGACATTCTTTCATTTGGAAGCTCTGTTGCCATGAGCCAACACACCCTGAAAGTTTATTCGCCAGTTAGGCAGCGAGATCAGAATCAAGGTTCGTTTTGCGCAAATTTTATTTTCTAGCTTTTGAGCGCGTATCTGGCGTAGTGGAACTTCATGTCTTCGCAATCATCTTTTCACGAGCAAAAAGTTAATATCTTACCTATATAAACAAGTTTAGAGCACCTCTACACCTTTTCATTCTCGCCCCAGGACATCATCTTTCTCGAGTTTACTCAAGCCTACATCTCACACAACTTCACACAAACCGACAGCTGGCCATTACCAGATTCCCTTTTCACGTTTATCAGCCAAAACAAACTACACAGAGTTACACTTCCAGTTCTTTCCACCACTACCCTCACCTATACCCCTACTTTCAGCCACTTGCTCGCAAGAATGAGGGCCTCGTATGAACCTGAAGTCCGCCTTCTGGCCCGCCAGATCCAATGCTTTTACAACTTCCACCAGCCTGGCAGTGGAATGCCCTTCAGCAGGAAGATCCCGGAGCACATCGTCGACCTTGCGGCTACCCTTGAGCCTAATTATAGCACATACCATTCCGGCGACAGTGCCAGAGACGTGTGGCCTGGGACTTGGACAATGAGGTCGCACGTGCTGACTGGTGCTTTGCGAGGCTTCGAAGCTAACGCAAAAGATGTGTTGGCGAAACGATACGAGGACGAGCCCGCCCCAGCAGAGCCACAAGAGGAAGTATCTCGTGAATACTTGATATGGAGAATGGAGAACAGGCGAGATGCCGTCTGTCAGGTCAAGGAGGTTGAGCCATACGAGGACGATGTCTTCCAAGTTATCACACAGGACTCACCGACTTTGGGCATAAGCTCTTTCCCAGAGAAACCGAGCATGGAAGTGCATCCTCTGTTTCTCGTAGAGGAGACAACTGTCGAGAAGCCACAGTATTCCTTCTGTCGGGTTGAATCACTTGAGTTGCGTGAGGACGATCTCATAACATTTGATTGATCTGGCACCACGAGACGAACTTGCCATGCCCATCAAGGTCTTTGCTGCCAGCGATGGGCTGCGCTCTCGACGTCTTTGACGATGCAGCATATCGTATGTCGTATTTGAGGAAGATGGTATGCTCTCTTGGAATCACGTTACTAAGCGACTCTGGCTAGTCGATATGTATCAAAGCAGATTGGAACAGACAACATACAATTAAAGCATGAACGGTGCGATATCCAGTCATCGCGATTTTGAGCGTTAGGGCTCCTTTTGATGGCACATTCTTGGACATATTTAGGAAATTATGAACTATTACCACGTATCGCGGGGCTTTTGTCATGGGGTCTTTGGTACTACGCTAATGGTTATGGTGGAAAGAGAATAGGTTGCTGGTTCTTATGAATCATTGGGCGGATACAAAAAGGGAATAATGGTGAAAGGGAATTCCGGGTGGTTTCAGTACGGACTCAGAATCCATAGTGGGAAATACACATATTCCAGATGTTTCGACAGAAACCGGTCAAGAAATCATTGTCAAAAGGTGATCTTTACGGCAACCTCAGCCAATGGGCCTAACACGTGTGTAGATAGTGTCCTGATTCACACAAGTATTGTGGAAGGGAGGCTTCACCGAGGGGCATCCCTTGGCGAGGTTATAGTTTGGGATAAGCCTGAAGGTAAAAAAGTAGAACATAGTTTTTCCATAGAATAGACATTATATCCCAAAGCCCTCGCAGTTGCAAGCTCTTCAGGGCTATAATTAGAAAAGAGGGAACCACAAGGAATTCGATACCCTTCTTAAAACGAGCAGAAGCTTTGTGAGTTGCAAGAAAATCTGTGAAATGACAGGGGTTCAACCCCGCCACTCATGTAATCCCCATAATTTGCACTTTTACCAGCATTCTTGCGTCACTTATCTGCTACTGCTTTAATGTCACAAATACAAATAAGCAGTCAGGCCAATAGTGCTATCAGTCTGACATTGCCAAGTACTCCCATGTATCAACCACTTGACCCTGATCAACGTCAAATTCGGACCCTGCACCTTTTGCCCGGCCGTTGTGACGATCCTGTCCGTTGCGAATTACACACCGCATCTCTGAAAAACAACCCAGGCTACGAAGCATTGTCGTATTCTTGGGGCGATGGGGATGTCCGTCATGTTATTGAGGTCGACGGTAAAAAGGCATACGTCACCATCAATCTGCATAAAAGTCAAACGAGAAAAGTGTCGACCACGTTACGCACATATATCAATTGCCTGTCAAATATAGCAAAAATGGCAAAAAAACATACAACAGCGGGGATTCGCTGGTCGTCACCGACCCAACTACTAATCCGCCGGTTAGTGGCTTGACTATGGGAGAGCGGACGGGATCCCGTATTTTCCACTACCTTTGGTCGTATGTATCTATTGTGGTTCCGAAATAGGTTAAGTACTGTTGTTGGATTCAGCGCCATACCATGAGCTGACCTGTTTACTCGACTTAGCGGGGATATCGCAAGGTTCGTCAGTTATTTAAACTCAGACTAATAAACTCAAGCCACCAAAAGGCAGTTCTGGTCGATAAGTGCTTGCCTTATCGATATGGTGCACGTGATTCGAAAAACGGTCCACCAACGAATTTTCATGTAATTCAGAAACAAGCTTCAAGATCAGCAGCACGTTTTTATCGCACCATGACGATTGAGGAAGATCAGCAACTCGCGAATTCCGAGTACTGGGATAGTCGCTACGTAACATCTAGTAGTGATGAGCCTACTCACGAGTGGATTCGATCATTTGATCATCTTCTACCATTTTTAAGCAAGAACCTCCTCGAGCAGCCTGGCCGAACAGCTAAGGATAACCCCACGATCCTGCACCTTGGCTCGGGCGATAGTGCAAGTCGCGATACACATCTGAGGTTATTCGCACGCTAATTATTATCAGGTCGTCCCTACTAAGCTCGCAGAACGGGGCTATAGGAAGCAGCTATGCGTTGACTTTTCACCAGTGGTTGTTGACATGATGACGGAACGCCACAAGGAAATCGCAGGCATTGAATGGGGTAAAGTAGATCTTCGCGATATGCCATCAGTCAGCACCGGCTCTATCGACGTTGCATTCGACAAGAGTACCTTGGACGCCATGATATACGGCAGTCCTTGGAGTCCACCTGTTGAAGTAAAGGAGAATACCAGCAAATATTTGAAAGAGGTAACTAAAACCGAAATCTACCGAAGAAGGGTCGCGGCTAACGACCTGTAGGTTCACCGTGTGTTGAAAGATGATGGCGTATTCCTCTGCATCACCTTTAGACAGCCACATTTCATGAAGCCACTGTTAAATCCGGATAATATCTGGGACATGCAGATGGAAGCCCTGGAAGGTGGTGGCATGCTTGGCTGTTATGGATACGTCATCAGAAAGTCCTAGTCAGCCTCCCAGCAGCCAACATCTAAGAAAATAAAGACAGTCACCATTCATTTGAAGATTGATTCGATTGACCTTATGTTGGCTCCTCCTGGTTTATTTCTAAAATCCACTCAATCAACCTCTCTGGATCAACACGACCCACCTTACCATGTTCTGGCTGGATGGATGGCACACGTGCCATCTCTCACTATCACAACCGTGTCCAAGGTTTTATCAGTATACATAACTTGGATTATGTTCAGGTATTTCATCTACACTGTTAGATGGCAAGGCTTTCGGTTGTCGCCGCGCTGCTCAGAGATTGGACTATAAAACGCAGAGAATCCCAACTTGTTGAATTCTTTTCTTGTTTCTGAATTCCGCAACGTCTGTCTTATAGTAGCCAACATTTCCTATCAACACAAAATTACTACCGACACACTCGGATATATCTCGCGCTCGTCAGTTTCCGTCATGATAGAGGCCAATCACCCCGAAGGAACCCATCCTTTAATATCACCAAGCCTTCTGATCAGACTCTAAATCGTTGTTTTGCCTTCAACGCCTTGCTTGATTCCCTATCGGCGATTTTATTGTAAGATGTTTTATTTTGTCTGGTTAAGGACTTATTTCTTAGTCCCCGTTTGTGTTTTGCACGTCTTGAGGATTATATAAAAGGTTATTTAAGCAATACAACTCCCTTGCCTCATTTCCTCGTTGCTAGCGAGTTAGTATTTCCCACTTTCTATTTGTGTATCATTTGATAACTTCAATTTAGCGTCAACCCCAATAATTACATTTGGTATCAAATGAACCAAATCTCCGATATTTGTAGGCTGTAGCATAGGGTACGGCACGTGAGGACAAATGATCCCACTAATCTTATACCCTTACTATTCCTCCAGTATTAGATCATCGACGTTATTTCCGTTTTCGGACCAGGATAACAGGATGCTAAGGGTAACAAACCGGAAAAAGGTCATACCGTAAAGCTTATTGCTTCCCCGCAATCTTGATATTGGAATTGCAGCTCGCCATCATGGCTTCCTTAACCAAACCGGCGTCAAAGCTGGTCGAGTTGCTGAGCGACAGGTCAAAGAACCCCAATTTGACCATTGTAGACACTATTCTGTTTTATCTTGGTATTGCAGACATCTATGCCTTACATGCGACAAGTCGATCATTGCGCTGGCTGGTCGATTACATGACTGATTCGCCACGTCTTCTGGATATCAACAAACAACTGGCACAGTTCGTGAAAGACCCAGTACGGTTCCGATATGAGCTAGGCAAATGCGACGGACTCCTTGCTGGAGAGTTTGTCCTGAATTTCTTCGAGTTCGGTCGCTGGGAGGACACCAAACTCGTTATTTATGCTCAGCGAGGGCCCAAATGCCGAGGCCTCACCGATTACCTGAATGAGTCCGAAGGGTATAAGACCGGACGAGAAGGACCAGACATCCTCAGGCGGGAGAACGTCCCAGCCTTGTGTGTCGTCATCAAGGACACAGCTTCTTCTCCCATCGCCGAGGTCATCAACGACGCGGGAACCACGGCTGATTTGAACGTGATATCTTGGAACAAGGCATACAGTCTTCTCCCACTCTCAACTATTGCGTCCCATAAATTCTACCCCTTGAAGTCTTTCGATAACAGCTTCGGGCAAACACTTCGGCAATATGCAAAGCGTGGCTGGACAACACGAGATATGCTTTGGCCAGACATGACCAGAAAACTTATCCCGGAAAGAGAATATCATCGAGTAGGAGATTCACGGTCTCTGGTTATAAAGCTTGGTAAAGCACCCAGCGGAGACTTCACTCCAGACTACGTCCTAGAAGGAAATGTGTTTTCGGTGCTGTGGGAGTCAGATTCGACCCATATGCGTCTAGTAATTGCTACGGAGCCCGTAATAAAGTCCTTGGCACTCCGTCATACATACACCAATGGTACAAAAGGAATCGCGTGTGGGTCGTGGAAGAAATTCTTGGACGAACGGCTGAGGCGTTGGATATATGTCGAGATGACCAAGATGGACCGCGAGCAGAGGCCAAGGGGGTTTTACTTCTTGAGCCCGGGAAACTACAATGTCACCATTCGGGATGATTACAAACCGCCAGATGATTGGGACTTTGCCGACGATCAGATGAATCCGTGGTTTAATGAGTGGCAGAGAAGTGAAGGAAAATGGTGAGAGGGTAAAAGACTTCCTGATAAAGAGCTGTTATCTCTTTCTTGGCTGTTCGCCCCACAGTGACGACAGGAAGATAGTTGCGTCACCTTAATTCCTGTTAATCCCTGAGCCCATAGGTACACATGATTTTGTGCTCAGAAGTATTAATCTTGATCAATCTCAGTATGATATCTTGGGTGTGAAGGTTTAATTTGAATCTGTCAAACTACCAGGTGCGATTTCCGTCCCGATGGAGGTATACGATCCGCTGACAGCCGGCCGAGCTTAAACTCTGGAAGAGAACTCCATACAACGACTGCAAGCCCTGCGTTGCTCATCTAAAGTACCACCTCCCGCTTAATGATCAACTTCGCATCCTCTCGCCCTTTCCTCTCCTTTATCTGTTCTAATTCCGCGTCTAATACTATTTTCTTCATCGCGTTACCAATTTTTCCACTACTCTTTTTCCCTCTTGCTACTACACCTGCGCCTTCCATTGCGGGCGCAGCTGCAGCCATGCCCAAGAACATGGTAAGCACGACAGCGAATTTCATTTTGGAGAAGGTGCAGTTGTACAGAGGTTTGTAGAGACTATAAGAAGATGGTGTTAGGGCGACCTGTGTTTCTATCTCGCGGACACACAGGGAATAGTCCGCTTGGGTGATCTGTCTCATACCTCGTCGTGCAGCTGATAGCCTTGTTCTTTATGTGTAACCTGTAGCTATCTCAAGGAGATGCTGGAAAAGCTGAGTGACTTTGTAGATGGGATGTTGGTGATGTCTAAGGAAAGAATTATCCAAAGCGTTTGCGTCGAGCTTAGGTGTATTTATACTGAAAGGACTCCGTGCTCTCTGCAGGGAGGGATTTTACACTCATCTGTCTGATTGCGGACTCCCCCAATATCTGGAGTCCTACGAGTCAGAATGCGTTGCTCATGTTGTTGGTCCGTAGTCGAAACCACCCGTCCCACATGAACAACAATCCCTGGCGCTTCCCTGCTGCCCAAGTCCAGGTTCTTGTTTCGCTTGTCAGGCTTCACTCTGGGCCGCAGGTCGTGGGCCATCAGAAGGCCCATCTACCACAAATTATGAGAGCACTAGAGTTTCCAACCTGTTGAGCCGATTGTGTCTTTTTTAAACCAGTAGCCCCGTGCTGTGAAACCCGCGGAATGCATTAAAGTAGAATATGGAGTTGGTCATCATGGCGGTCTACAAAATTGTAGGACGTGTGAAGATAGTGAGCTTGATTGGCTATGCCCCCGCAAGCTAGTGTGGTTGTTGGTGGAAGCTTGCATGAAGAATAACAGAGCCATTGGGTCACCGGACCTTTGCTTGCAATAACTTGCTGACCGTCGAGGAGAATGCAGGGTAATATAACATTCATAAAATCTTGTTTTCTATGTTTTGTATTTTCGCACGATCGAAGGGCAACCCTCTGACTTGTAGCACCCGTCAACAGGTATATTTGTTTTCAGAAAGTATTCTCAGCCTTATCAGGTAGCCTTACAGGGTCACCGATGAGAGATATTCCCCACTACGTACCTTGCACTTGGGACTACTGTTACATCCAAGGTTTTTACCGGGAATAGTACATGTCAGGTAACGTTGTTTAAGTACTCCATACCCTGCAAGGTCTGATGAGATTGAACGGTCAGGCACCGGCTGCTGGGGTGGAAGAAACATTAACGCCCTCAAGTTAAGACGAAGATTCTCAGTTAAATTTAGCGTCACTTTATTTTCTTAGTTATTTTTACCCCTTGATTCAGACACAGAAGTCATTCAACAACCCCTAACGCCTCACCGACAAAATCACGAAACAAACGATGCAACCTTGGAGACATCTTCATCGCCAATCATTCATCTTTATGTATTGTGCTTATCACATGGACCTGATACGTGTATTGAACGAGAGCTACTGGTATGGCATCCATTCCACTTTAGCCTGGCGAGATTCATTTTAAGCATGCTTTAGTACTCCCGCAAGTTTTACGTGACAGAAAGAGCAAATGGAGGGTTGACTACAGCCGCCGGGCGTAGCTAGCGTCCTTCTAAGGGTCCAGACCAAAAGGGTCCCCTGACCCCTCGCATGGAAAGCCAGACACTATTGATTTTCAACCCTCAGCTGAAAGCATGCACTAACCTTAACCAGTAGCGATCAGCGCCACGTCAAAGACTGACATGGCCAGTGGCGTCAGTATATTCAGATACACCAGAGCGATTGCAAGCGTTTATAAGGATATCAACATGCTATGCTGCAACGAAGCGGCAAAGTGGTGGAGTGGACTGAAGAGAGGCCGAGCACATCCCCTCGTCCTTACTCTTGAATTCTTAGTTTCGCATGTTGGTCAGACTTCGTGCAGATCCGCATAAGCTTCGACAATATGATTGACTCGTCCTCATCATTCCTCAAATCCACGATACCCTTGTATCACAATGCGGTCAAGTCAATCATTTTCAAATGCGCCGAGTTATTTATGGGTATTTTTGTTTTCAAGTTCTTCTCATTGATCGCGGCCAGATCCAACCAATTCACGTCGTATCTTATGTTCACAGAAGATTACATCCAACGCACACTCTACATCACCTCCCGAGGGCTGTCTCGCGCCGGACTGGTCGTGCTACTATTCAGTCTCCTCAACATTGTTCTGTCACTCTACGGTACACTTCTCTGGGCGTTGGATTCGCCGGGCTACATTTTCCAAGCCTCGAACGCGTCAATTTCCGACTATCAACATCAGCGCAACGTGAATCCTCCGTACATCATCCAGCTCTCTCTGGACCCAGATACACTGCAGGACACAACACAAAGACTTCCTCAGATCATAGGCGCTGATCTTTTCAATCCCGGTCTAAACTATAGCTTGACTGGCGAGGTGACCAACTATGAACCACCTGAAGTCGTCACACCACCAACATACAGAGGAGCCGGCGCGCGAATCTGGCTGGACGACGATGGCTTCTCAGTCACACCCGATAGTTATGCCATGGTACCTCCCGACCGCAACATGGACGGCGAAGTCTTCCCTGACAGCTGCTACATCTTCGACAACGGATCTGCCGCGTGGAACTGCACGTTCAGCAATGTATTCTCAACAGGCATTCTGGGGGTTGCAACCGGCAAACCTGAGGTTCATTGGAGTGATGCAACAGATGAGGTGGGTGATACGAGATACGTATTGCCCAACAGAGTGGACAACATCTGGCTTTCATTTGGTGCAGGCGGTGGCTCAGCTCTCATGAACCAAATCTTTACCGTTACCAAAAAGAGGAGACGACACACCTTCAGCCAGTCTACATTCAAAGCAACCATGCTGTCGCCTGCTGGGTTTATGTTCGACAAGACGGAGGTCATGGATCTCGTTCAACGGACCTGGAGCGCCAACGAAACCGAGAGAAAGAGTCCGCTCATCGGCCGCATCGTTGATCACATGATCAGTGCGCAGAGTCGTAACCTCAGCCATGAGTTTGGCGGCAACGCTGCCAATAATGGAAACAAGTCTGTGGTACAAAGCAACTGGGGGATGTACACAGTAGAGAACAATGGAAAGAGTATGTACTCGCTCATCAGCATCACCACCACCAACATCACTCTCATCAGATCAGAGACCATCGCCAAAGCGCCACTTCCTTTTCAGAAGTGTGACAGGGCGAATTTCCAGAATGAAGCCTTTGGTGGTAAGGTTACCCGGACCGACTGTGAAGCCTCTGTAGCCTCCAATGCCACGTTTGGTTTCTTCGGCCAGGTTGATACAGCTGCAGTCATGGTTGCTCATGGCCTGGGCGATGGCCGGTCAAACATCAGTGCAAAATCACTTGACAACGACGTGCTCACCTCGCTGAATGAGAATTCCGAGGTCCTCCAAAACCTCCTTGTTGCAAGGGCATACAGTGTCAGTATTGATGCTTCGGTTGTGCAGATCACTGTTGATAAGCTCATGGTGGCCATGTCTTACCTTCAACTTTACCTGAGCTGTCTAGCTCTATTCCTGGCTATTATCCTCTGGCTGGGTCTGATGATCTTTGCTGATGCGCACTGGGCGAGTTCTCTCATGGCCAACTTGATAAACACAACATCGGAGCCAAACAAGACCAAGCCGGGGTATATCACACGTACCCCGAATGTGACACTGCAGTCTGGGGGGCAAGCGAAGAAGTTTCTTGCTGTGGATGGCATGCCGGTTACTTTATCTCATACAGCACCTCCCGTGCAGCAGCGTATGGCGAGTCCAGCACCATACATGGGAGAATCGAAGAGCTATATGGAGACGGGGGTTCAGCCTGTGGGTTATAATGAGTCTGCCGCTGGGAGAGAAGGATTGCTGACAGGGTACGGGCAGGTTTATCCGAATGCACGATAGGCTTTGATCGTGTTTTATGGTTGATCCCAGATGGGCTAGTCTGCCTGAAAGAAGCTATCTCAGCGAGGTGTAAAACAGTTTTATGCTATCTTATCTTGATTATAATGATTTATATTACGTGTTATTGATCATATAAGAGTTTTGATTTTGTCTAGAAGATAGTTGTGAACATCTAGATCCGTTCCCCATTTCCCTTCCTCGGTACATACATACTTCTTCCACCCGATTCTTCTATTCTCAGATATCACATTGACCCTTATGATGATATGGGAAAGGAAACAAAACGGAGAGGTGAAAAAGGGTGGAAGCATTTATGCACTAATCTGTATGGACAGGCGAGTTCTGGCCTCGGGCAATAAAGCTTCACGTAGCTTTTTATTCTTAGGGGGTCTGAAGCTTGATCGACCAGTTAGGACGATACTGAGGATATTGAGCACAGTTTTGAGGTCATCAGACACCATGTGAATTGGTTGCAGTCGATGCCAACCTTGCCAGAATGGCTCACGACCCTTTCCACACCCGCTTGACAGGATACCTCCTGCCCGTCCTCAACCCCTGGGCCAATTTTCCAATCTTGGCTTTTTCCTCCTTGCGAAGTAACTTCCATAACAAAACTAGTCATCTCCGCTTTCACCACTCACTGAATATTGTGGATGCTGATTCGACGTAGTCTAATATAGAAAATGCGCTCAAGGAGACTTGCAACTTTTTCGATTCATAGCTTGTAGTGCGAATAGGTATGTAATGATCCACCAAGAGATACAAACTCCCTCTTAGTTCCAATCAGCTTTATACTACTGTATGCTGCCCCAAAGGATCAGGTGTTGTGCGCAAAGGCCTCATTCGGCCAGGACTTAGCAAGTAACTGAGTATGGAGGAACAGGCTTGTTTCTGTAGTGAACAATAGCCACGAGATCCGGGTGTCTGTTGAAAAATACCCAGGCCGTTCTGTAAGCTGAGCAAGTCGAAAATATCTCCGCAAGGAATTGTTGAAGATCAGCATTTGTGAAGGAGGCGGCCTGGCAGTTGTCCTACAGTGTAAGTAATAACGTTAGTATGAGGAAGTACATGTCTAGTTGTTGTCAGATGCATACCTGATTCCGAACAATAATCTCGACCCTTTTCTTAGAGTCATTGGGCCCTTGCCAGGTCCACTTGTAGCCGGCTTGATCGAAGGATTAGCGGCTGGTATCCAGGCTCAATGGTAAGAGGATGAACTTACGTCTCACCACCCTAGTTGTAGCAGGGTTCCATTGTGCTATCGTGTCAAAGACTGTTGCAAAGTCATTTCTATACCGGTTTATGTTGGCGGGGGCAACGCCATTATGGTCGAGACAATCGCCCCATGAGACCATTCGCTTATCTAGTCCCTGATCGTTGACATAATGTCCAGAGAACAGCGTTTCTGTACCCTCGGGCACGATTTCGTTCTCGGGAATCTTCTCGAATGTGCCAGGCTCACTGGGATCCGTCACTTCTGCCACTTTGGCCGATGCTGACGATCCTTCATGTGGAAGTGCTGTGACTATTCCTGTGAAGGCAATGATAGCCTTGAGAAGTACGACGGAGAATTGCATGGTGAAGGGTTCGATGCCGAGAAGCGTAAGTGGATAGAGATAGTACAGGTATCCCAAAGAACTTGGCAAAGCTATATATATTTATGTAACGATTTAAATTCGGGATCTTATCATATGATTCATTTGAGCGATTTGCTAAAACGTTCTGATTCTACCCCAGCGTTATTAGTTGTGGAAGCTAAACGTGATTAGAAAGCTGGCAGTCAGCAAGGCGATAAGTTATAAACAGCTTTGTCATTCAATATATCCACTTCTAGTGCCTGTAAAAGGAAGTTGAGTACTGTGCTGCCCTTTAACCTATCCATTGACGATGCTGGACTGCGGAGCTGAGGCGGCCGCCTCCTATGGCCTGGTTGAAGATACGAGAACTGCGCGGGGCGTCGTAATAATTATCCACTGGCTCATCGAGGTCACTACTAGGGTCGGCCGCCTGACGTTCAGACTTTGCAGTTAAAAATAACGTTGCAATACCAAGTATAACCCTTTCCACAGGCATTCCATTGACGAAGAGGTCCCCGATAGTATGCCTTTCCAGGTACGAGGTGATCCGTGCAATCTCCACCACAGACGGAGGGATTAATCTTCTGGAACAAAGTAGAGGTAATTTCATTCTGCATGACACCTACACAGCTAAGGCACTGTTTCACGACATGCTAACGGCCGCAGTTGATTGTGATTCCCTTGGCAACCTTAGCTTCGGATGGAGGACAGACTTTTCAGTTACATACTGAAAGTTACTTAAACTGGGTCGTGTATTCCCCATGGGTGAAATGTACAAAACATCTCCGTATGTGTTTGTATGAACCACAGATAGTAGGCTTTCCTTATAACTTATAACCTCCTGTTCCCCACCTCTAATATTTCGACACCAGAGGAATAGACTTGAAGTCTTCTCCGTCAAGCGCAGTGGCATCTCAAAGCCATAATGTTTCTGATATCGTTTTGCAAGTGATATTTACGGCCATTCGATTTTCTTTCTCCATATCAAGTTATGGCATTCTTTTCTTCAATTAAGGTCTTGGTGCGGGCTCAACCCTCACATGTTCGATTATTTTAGTGCTACTCTTTATCATCAGCCCGTTAGAGTCGTACCTGAATGATGCTCTTGTAATAAGATAGAATTCCTAGATATAAACGACAGGTTACCCGAAAAGGTTAGGAGTAAATGCGCTAGAGCTTATTGGTGGAGAGGCTCTGGTGCGTCATAGACCTTATCCATTCCAGCTAGGACTTCAAATCTTAGGAGGACTATGCACACACAGTCATCTTCTGAACAAGTTCTGCACCATCGTCTACGAAAAAGGTACCAATCGCTTTAATAGCACGCGATCAATCAACTCATCTCACCTAGATCCAACACAACTTGAAGACATGTCTACTTCACCTCCCCGAGCTAAGCGGCTAATGGACACCATAACCGAAGCCCATCACATGTCCTACCGCATAGGCCGCGGCGAACAAGGCGTCCTAACTTTCGAACCCTACAAATCAGCAATCCTCCCTCTGTGGCGCTTCCGAACTGTTCCCGTCGCTCAGAAAAGCGCTGAGGATCTGTGGGCGAAGTTTAAAGAGTTCAAAGACCAAGATGACTTTGTGGGGATGGACATGACACGCAAGTTCATCCAGATGGGAATGACTCGGGCAAAACGATATGCAAACCACGCTGGTGGACGAAAGTACAAGAAAGGCACCAAGGAGGAACTTCCTCGGAGTGATAAGCATCCCGACAAGGATGAGAAGGAGAGAGCGAGCATGATATTTCGACAGTATTGGACGCGGTGTAAGGAAGATGAGGATTATCAAAGTCTTAAACAGGAGTTCCTGAAGAAGCAAAAAGACTGGAAATGAAATATCAGTAAAGCGAGCAGAGCAAACTTGTTTCAGCTGTACAATAGTATCTTCCACGCCGTACCGAAGTAGACAAGAAAACCGAATGCAAAGTTAATGATGTAAACTACATCTGCGTCTTGACCTAATAACAAAGATTTGAAACACTCATTACGGGCTCACATGCGGTGCGGTATTATCGTTCTGTCGACTGTACTTAAATATGTCGCCGTTGGATCAACGCTTTCGAGATTTCTGTAAACCCCTACGGGTGAAGCCTCACAAGTAAGCACTTTTGCTCCAAAGCCTTAGTAAATCATATTCTCGTAAGCCGTCCTACCTCCCAATTATCCCACACCCCTCTCGCCGATGCCGAATCCTCAGCAACCCAACAGCCCTATTCCTGGTTTCGATGTATGCCTCCTGAGCACACACAATGGAAAGATCAGATACCAAACAGCGGTCAGGCAATTGTTTCGACAGTCCAACCTCTCTGTGAACCATTAATCTATGTGTGGTATTATGGTGTACTCAAAAGGCAGTGTGAAAGAACTTACCAAGGTGTTATACCTTCGCTAACTCTAACAGTGCTATCTCAGTTTCTCGTACCGCCTTTTCTCATCGTTGAGATGACCTGGAGCTTCACTGGCGCCATACATAGCTTCATTGGACTTCAAATGCTGAAGAGAGAACCCAGTCTCACAGTAGCATTTTGCTATGTATCAGAGGGGTATACGACGTAATCGATGGGACGCTGGCACACGGTACCGGGCATGGGATTTGGAGGTTGAATAGGTCGTAGCGTCTGGCCTCCTGGGATTATACATATTGTGGGATCACCGCAAATGCAGTATGTATTGTTGCAGCTAGAACATGGCATAGTGGTCGTAAGTCTAGGGAGAGCGACTTTAAGGAAGTTGAGGTAAGGAATTGAGCCAATATCTCTCTCAGTAAAGAAAGGTTGATATTTCTAATCCCCAAGTCTTGGAATCTTAAAAAGAGGCTTTTAGACCCTGGTACTCATTTATTGAAAGTGACATATCATTGTAATTTCAACCTAACCCCTCGTCATACAACGACAATGCCTGCCTTGTACGTCAGGCTGCATAGTTGTCTTCAAATCTGACCCAGTCATATTTCCAGGCTGACCCAGCGGTTAGCAAACATTTGATCCGTGGCTAGGTGCATTACAGTTGAACCAATGGGCAGCCTTGTTTCAAGTCATGAGTTGTGACACCGCCTCTATGGCCCGGAACTTTTGATGCTTCAAGAACGGTCTTCTCAAATCGCATCTTCCAGGTCGGGGGCAGTGCAACGTTGTGCCTTTCCATCGCCTCGTCAGTCCATTTACTTCCTTCGCTGTCAGCCTCGACGATCATTTGAATATATCACTTTCAAAAACAGCTTCAATCCTTTCCGTGGTCCTGTTCTCGCCACAACTTCTGAGAAACTCTTCAAGCTACAGCGATCGAGTTTCCTATTCCTCTCTGGGGCAGCCATGGAAGTAGTCGGAGCGGTGGCCTCAATAGCAGCTCTAGCGGAAATTGCCTTGAAGTCATACCGTGCAGCTTCGCAACTAGCCAGATGTTTCCACGATGCACCGAAAGAGCTTTCGCGCTTGGCTCAACAGTTAGACATTCTGCGATGCGAACTTTCACTACTGGCTGAGATCGAACATCAGACAAACAAAGATGACGATTTACTTCTGCTTCAGAGCGAGACCGGACTACTCGAGGTAGCACTCACTGCTGCGAGTGATCTGATTGCAAGTACTTGCAGAGAGCTTGACAGTCTCCAACCTAGGAAGTATGGATCGAAAGCCCGGCTGAGGTGGGCCTTGAGAGACAAATCGCGAACAAAGGAACTTATAGGTAGTATGGCACACGTAGAGGCCAGCATCACAAATGTCTTGTTACTCATTAACGTGTAAGACCTTCCAATATAATACAGTTGAATACCCTATATTCTCACTCATTCAAGAAGCTAATATTTTGATAATCCAGCCGATTAAGTTCTTTTTCTTGGAAGGAAACAGCTTTAACAAAAGATCGTCACGGAACAGGCGTTTTACCAAGCGGGGGAAATAAAAAAAATCCGAGAAACGAGCACGAAGAAAATTCATCTCCCTCGAAAAATGCACTATCACCTCTTTTTGACCAGAAACCTCAAGCCTGGAATAATTTCTACGGTTCGTGGCGGTCACCTGAGGCTTCCCTGTTATCCTGGATTGGGCTTCGTCTACTAATCACCTCGTACGGCAATGTTCTTCACACGACAGTGTTTGTGTCGGGGAGGCTGCAGCTGTGGGAATCCCCTACAGAGAAAGTTTTGCTGTTTAACATAGGACTTCGCATGTTCCCGCTGGCTAACTTGGGGTTCTCGATACTCCGAGGAGGCCTTGCAGTTAGGTCCATGGTGCCAGAACACTCCGAGCTCATGTCGGCATGTCGAAGAGGCGATGTAGCGACTGTTAGAAGATTGTTCGTTTCTAAAAATGCATCGCCTTACGATGTAACACCTTCCAACTGTGGCCCTTTACGAGTACGAAATATCTGGGCCCCTTCAACCTGATTACTGACATGGTATACATATCAGTTTGCTATCGAAAGCGGGTCTTTGGAACTTGTGAGGTTCCTCTGTGACAATGGAGCTGACGTCAACGGAACATTTGGACAGTTTGAGACGTGAGTGTTTATAAGGCATTTCTCACCATCATAGCTAACAGATTTTGCTTTCCAAGAAGCCCTTTGGAGTGGGCGTTTAGATCAAGAACGATTGAGATCGCACGATTCTTCCTTACAAGGGGGGCCAGCGTTGACTACCTGTGCTACCGTGGCTGGACGCCGGTCATGTTGCTTTTTCAAAAGAACTACGCCGAGGTTCCGGCCGAATTCTTCGAACTACTCTCTTGCCACTCATTCACCGATTTTGACGTTCAGGATCGCTACGGTTCAACAGCGTTGCACCGAGCTGCTTTATGGGGTACAGCAGCAGACGTGCATGCCCTTCTTGAACTAGGCGCGTCCCCCTACCTGGCAGACACTGACATGGGCTGGACGCCTTTCTTTGCAGCAGCAAGTACGAATAATATAGCTACGCTGAGAAGGCTGGCAGAGAGTACGTCCGAAGGTTTTGTTCATCACATGGATTTCAAGGGTTGGACTATTCTCCATCTGTCGATTCAATCTGGCAGTCTTGAAACGATGGCTTTGGTTCTGGAATTAGGAGCTGATCCCTACCAAGTGATAAGAGTCAATTCAGGAGTTGGCGATTTTCTAGAAGACATTTCCCCCCTCGAATTTGCTAGATCCCAGGGGGAAAGCACATACCGATCCTTCACCAGAGCCCTTCAGATTACAGGCTACAGTGTTTCGTCAGCAGAGGATGTAGATGAATTAGGCTTTTATTGGGACGCGTCAGAGCATATAACGGTCTGAGGTAAAGTAAGGTGCATGTGCACGTAGGGGTTAGTAAGCCGCGATCAGGAAGAAGTATGGATTAATAACATTGATTTACTCGCAAAGGTAGCATACAGGTCAAGGGTGCAAGATTCAGGAGTCCGAGATGGAATCGCTTAGCTGAATATGACGCAAAGACTGATAAATGCTTTGGCCGAAACGTATGTTCATACTCGTTCTATGGATAGACACGGCAGGGTACTTAGAGATTTAGGGCGTGATAACAGCTGACAGAGGGCGCTTCGCAAGCACAATGCAATTAATTGTCTTGTAATATCTTCCATTTGCCGCTGCATGATGTCCCACGGCTGAGCCACAACGGCTCACGTAAGAAGGGGAAAAGGAGATCTGCAAGGGACATGGGGTCCCATTGATCCTGCCGCAATAGAGTGCTGGATCAGCACTAAACTGCATCATCCAGTCAGATGCATACAAGTTGTACTTCTAAAAAAGTAATGTTTCTTTCTCTAACCGGCAGAGGTGACCCGCAATGCCTGGGGGCTATTTATATCACCGAGTACACTATTTTCACCGCTTACCAGTTCCTGCGCGGCTGCCGTAATTTATAAATCCCTGTGATTGGCATTGACTGTTACGATAAGTTGTCTCCATGTCTTTCTCATCTAACTAACTCAGGCCCTGAACAACATGGCATACCCCCAAAACACAAGTGCATCTTTGCGCTCACTCAAGGCTGGGTTCCACGCTCTCGGGGCGCTATCTTTCACATACAGTTTCTACCTCCTTACGACTTGGGACTCCATCTACTCGGACTCCTTCGGATGGTACTTCCAATTACTGACAGTCGTAGGCCTTGCCACGTCTCTGGTCACATTTTCCCTTGGGCTCCTTGCCGACCTTACGCTCGAGGATGTTTTCTCACGGGCTAGAGACGCCGCCTCTGTCCTCGCGACGCCGCTCGAGGTTCTCATTGCTGTTCTGTACTGGTCCATAAGGATGCACGACCCAGCCTTGCTAATGCCGGAGGACCTGGTCATCGACCCTCTGCCGGATCTCGGGTTCCATCTTGTGCCGGCAGTCCTCTTGGTGCTGGACTTTCTCCTGTTGAGCCAAGGAGCGACCATTACCACCCGAGGCATGATGTCGCTTAGTACCGTTTTGGCTGTGGCGTATTGGTGTTGGATCGAACTGTGCTTCTTTCAAAATGGCTGGTAAGTTGAAGTCATCGCCCTACATCTTCTTGCACGCGCTAACAAAACGGAGGTATCCTTATCCGATGATGGATCAGTTCTCTGCCACTCAGCGGGTTGCGATCTTCATCGCGTCAGCTGGGCTGTTGACGGTGTCGTCATCCGCTCTTCAATGGATACATGGCAAGATTCACGACCCTAGGTCGAAGAAGGTCAGAGTTGACTAGGGCGGTGGTCACTTTCAACAGCTGTAAAGGGCACCTCTATTTAGGAAGCAGGCTCTTTTACATACGTTTCACCCAAGTTGGCAAGCTACTAGTAGTGTATCTAGATTAGAAATATTGCTTTATCCTTTCATTTGCACAGTAAAGTCTTGGTGTCTATTCTAGTCGTCTCACATGAAACTTCTAGGTTCATACTATTCCCGGAACCCGAAACATTGTGCTCTCAGTGGCTTGCTCAGTTTGACCCTTTCTATTTGTAGAGCATCGATGACCGGAATTCTGTGCCGCATTATGCACAGTGGAGCTTGCTTTTTGGAGTCTAGAATGCGCCGGAGCGTTGGTACCCGATGGCGATAGCGGCCCTGGTCAATTGATCTGTGTCAAAATAGCACAGGCTATGCATGTTGCGAGCTACTGATTAGCGCGTCTATAGAAGGGCCTAATCTGCACCTTGTCAAGCTTTCAGCCCCCAAGCTGTCCTGCAAGAGAGAGACAGAGAGAAAGGTCCAGACTCTGCACAACGCTTGAACGAAGCATGTGAAAGCCCTAAGCTTATCTAACAGAGCTTTATCGGGTTGCGTATCTGTGGGAAAACAGACAAGCTGGGCCATTTCTCGGCGACCCAAAGTCCGAGGTTCCTTTTCGGACTTCGCGGCACCAGGATGCACTTCCATGTCAATCGGCACGGATCGCTTAGACAGGAAAATCAGATTGGAAGGCGCAGCGTCTATGCCGCTCGGGATGACGAGAGTGTATGTATGACATTGACGATGTGCGAATACATTTCTCACGTAAGCTCAGGTCGATCTTCGGATCAAGCGCGACAAGTGTTCGAAGATCTCAATACCACAACCGAAATATACTTTCCGCCGGCTTGCACACACTTTGAGTCAGCCCGTAGTGTGTTGAAAAGGAAACCCTTGGGATTGTCATGTAAGAACGTAGCGCTTTGTAATCCGTGGGAATGCGTAGCAGGATAATGTGAGACCACAAGCAACAAGGCTTTGAACCCTGGCGGCACTTGAGACATGCATTGAATGCCTTTGCTGACTGGTGGATACCACAGCCATCCTATTTGGTGGCGTCTGGACAGGGTCACCCCAGGCTTGGATGGCTGAGCTGGCCTTGTCGGATATGATGCTCACCCCAAGCAGTCGACGGATAACGAAGGATTCGTTTGTAGGATCTTACTGTGCAATATATCAATGAAGTGGTGGATATTTCTTTTGATTTTAGTTTTCAGATTCCACGATCAACATCGACTCCCGTTGTCAACAGACTGGAACAATGTCTACGACTACGATATTAGTCGTCGCTACTATATCCTTGACGATTGCCCTTAAAGCCATATTTGACTACTACCGCGGCCCACTTTCCTCCCTCCCTGGCCCGTGGTACACTTGCTTCACAGGCATTCCACTATTTTATGCTCGCGCAGTCGGCACGAGCCGTGAACACCTCCGCAGTATCCACAAACGCCATGGTCCCGTGGTGAGGGTTGGCCCAAAGGAGGTATCCATCAACAGCGTCGATGGCTACTACAAGGTCCACGGCGTGGGTAGTCGCTGCATCAAAGCGCCCGTCTTCGACAGTATCCGCTTCAGCCACTCGCCCATGCTGTTCACCATGCGAGATCCTCGGCTCCATGCGCAACGCAAAAGAATTCTCGGACGTGGCTTCACGGCTATGAGGGAGGAGCAGGAAACAAAGATTCATCGTTTGGCCCAGTCCGCCGTGTCCAACATCAAGAAGGAGGCCGAGGACGGCAGGGCTGATGTGTACAAGTGGTGGCGGTGCTTGGCGGTAGATGTCATCAGCGAGATGGCTCTCGGGAAGCCGTTTGAGTTGCTACAGTCAGGCGGACAAGACCTACCAGTCTACAAGGCATTGGGGAACGCTGGCCCGAGTGTTGTTCTACAGGTTATACTGCCCAATTGGCTCCTGTCACTCGTCAAGTGGTCTCCCATCGCCTGGCTTCGAGACGTAGGCCAGGTTACCGAGATCATCTTCAACCGCGTAACAGCTGCCCTCGGTGAAGTGCGCCTATCCCCGACATGCGGGCCTAGTATGGTTCGTCACATGTTGAGTCAGGATGAGATGAGCAAGAAATCGGCCCTGAATGACGATGAGTTGGGCTCCGAGGTGGCTATGATGTTGGTAGCTGGCTCGGACAGCACCGCTGCTACGTTAACATATACTACCTGGGAGATCATCAGAAATGCAGACCTACGAAGGAAGGTTGAGGATGAAGTGGCCACCCTCGATTCCAACTTTTCAGCCAAAGATGTCGAGTCTTTGCCACTCTTGAGCAGTGTACTGGAAGAAACCCTCAGGCTATATAACCCTGCGGCAGCACTTGTCGAGAGATTGGTACCTCCGGACGGTATTTCTGTCCACGGTTGGGATATCCCTGGCGGCACAATGGTTTATACCACAGGATGGCTTATCTCAAGGTTGGAAGAAATCTTCCCCTCCCCAGATACGTAAGTTGCTCGCATCCAAATGATATTGGAGTGTTCAATTGTTGACTCGATGCAGATTTGATGCATACAGGTTCATGAATCCATCGCCAGAACAGAAAAGGGCACACGTGCCTTTCAGCATTGGCTCAAGAAGCTGCATTGGGATGCACTTGGCACGGATGGAGATTCTTGTTACGCTCGCTATATTCTTTCGGGAGTGCAGAGGCTTACAACTACACCACGACATGACGGAAGAGATGATGGCGCAAGTGGGTGAATTCTTTATAGTGCCTCAAGGGGGCAGATGCGATATTAGTATTTGACAAGGCTAAAGGACAAAATAGACATTAGACTAGAATTTAGAAATTAATAATAGCCCTCGGATTAGAACTTAGCGATAAGTACACTCCGTATTATTCAATACCCATTTTCAACCCCGTCCCTGGATATATGCTTTGTTTTATTAGAAGTTTTTACGCGAGGTGGACGCTTCTCGGCCAGAAAATAAAGCCGGTCTTTGGAGTAGTCGCGCTGAATGAGCCACGGCTGTGGAGGTTTGGTGTCACTTGAGTTGGGCTGGCAATGGACAACCAGTACCAAGCAATGTTGCATGCGCTCCAAATCAATTGAGTCTCCTTGGGGTGGGAAAGCCTGTGTATGGAATACTACATCATCTCAGTGACAATATCTCTTCCGTCCAGCAGAATATCCTGTATACATGTGAAACATTCTCACATATCTATACAAAGCTATCGTCTAATTCTCACACCCCAGAATTGCGCTTCCTTCTATTTCAAAACTTGCTTCGGCTACCGATACTCTGCGTGGCTGTGCCAGTGGTGTTGAATCCGTATCACAGAGCCATCTTCCAGTGTAACAAACTAACGCCAACCACCTAATCAGCCGTAGAACACCACAATCGCCTCTTCTCATTCGGTCGAGTGGTAAATCTCAACAAAAATGTGTAGAGCGTCCCACCAAGTCCCCGCAATCTCCAGCTGATCCCCATACGGCCGCTAGATCTGCCGCCGAACCAGGAGCAGCGGGGCAGGCATCGGTCTCATAAAACGTCTCCGGGGCTGTCGCGTTGAATTCAACCTCTTCCGTTGCTTCTCGTTGTTTTGGATTTTGCAAATAAACAGGACCATAATTGGAGAGAAGCCAGCCGCTTCTGTTTCGCTTGCGCCGCTATGCCGTTTCTATCCCCTACTTCACCCGCTCCGACCATCTCGCTTCAGTGCTCCGCCTTTCTTGAGGCTATTCAGAAGCATGACCCATCGTCAATCGCAGTAGTAGAGAACAGCTCGGGCGCAAGCTTCTCCTACCGCTCATTGCTCAGAAATGTCGCGCATGCTAAAGAGCTTCTATCGTCTAAAGCAGGAAGAAGTGGTATCGCTGGCGAGAGAATTGCTTTCATGGTGGAAAGCGGTTATGGATATGTCAGTATGTATCATTGCGGTCGTTGAGAGTTATATTAGTGCTAAGAAAAGCAATAGCAACACTCTTGGCCATCCTCGCCTCCAATGCCATTGCCGTACCATTGGCGCCATCGTTTCCTGCTCCCGAGTTGAGATATATCCTTGAGAACAGTGGTGCTCTTGTTCTCATCTCATCAGCTGAATACGCGGCCAAGGCAGCAGAAGTGCTCAGCCAAGACCTATCATCGCCTCCTCTGTTCTGCCAACTCAGCGAAATGGGCGATATCTCCAAGGAGAAACGAGTTGAACTATGCAATCTCTCTGACAAACCTCAGGGCGGCATGATGCTCTTCACATCTGGCACCACTGCAAGGCCCAAGGGCGTTGTTCTCACCCAGCACAATCTCACCGCTCAAGCAAGTTCTCTCTATGAAGCATGGCAGTACACCCCTAGCGATAGGCTCCTGCATGTCTTGCCGCTTCATCACATTCACGGTACTGTCAACGCACTTCTCACACCCCTTCTGGCAGGTAGTACTATTGAGTTCATGTACCCTTTTAACGTGGACTCCGTCTGGACAAGGTTGGCGACACCGTTTCTTAAAGCAGCAGGGAACGATAACAGCGCTGCTCGCACAAACTGCGGCTCTCACAGCGTGACCAAAGCGCCTATTACATTTTTCACCGCCGTCCCAACCATATGGTCTCGCCTTCTAAGAGCCTACGAATCTCTTTCCCTGGAGATGCAAGAGGCCGTCAAAGAAGCCGTCTCGCCGACATCCCTCGGCCTCAACATCTCAGGCTCAGCTGCTCTGCCCAAACCCATTCGAGATGGCTGGATAGAGCTCTCTGGTGGAAACGTCCTCCTTGAGCGCTATGGAATGACGGAAGTGGGAATGGCCCTCTCGTGTGGTCTTGACGACATGGATCGGGTTGACGGTTCTGTGGGTTGGCCTTTGCCTTCTGTGGAAGCGCGTCTCATGGAGACTGACGACGATACTGGCGTCCAAACTGTCATCGCACCCGGTGAGGAGATAGATGCTTCTGGCAAAGAACGTACTGGAGAGATTCAGCTTCGGGGACCTACAGTATTCAAGGGGTACTGGCGCAATCCTGAAGTGACGAAGAAAGAGTTTACAACCGATGGATGGTTTAAAACAGGCGATATCGCCATTCGCCGTGCTGTACCAGATTCTGGTCTGGGCAAGTCCGGCCCATGGGCCCAAGGACCAGCGTATTTCATCCAGGGACGTCGAAGCGCCGATATCATCAAGACTGGCGGCGAGAAGGTTTCAGCTCTCGAGGTTGAGCGTGAGATTTTGGCACTACCTCAAGTGGGAGAATGTGCAGTCGTGGGTCTGCCCTCTGAAGCGTGGGGTCAGAAAGTCGCGGCCGTGATTGTTCTGTCTCGACGATGTCAAGAGCAAATGAGTCTACAGCAGCTGAGGAGTGCGCTAAAGCTTCGTATCACGGCGTACAAGGTTCCACAGGATATGGAGATCGTGGAATCCTTGCCGAGGAATGCTATGGGCAAGGTGAATAAGAAAGAGTTGCTTAGTAGTGTGTTTGGATCGGTGGAGAAGATTAGGAGAAGGAGTATTGATATCGGAAGGATGCGATAGAGATTGTATTGCCGAGACAGTTGAGGAATGTTGAAGGGTTATTTTAATATTAGGTCGACATTGTCAAGATATCAAGTTGATGTATTTTGCATGGCAGAGCATCTCTGCTAGGATCTTTGACGCTATGGCTTCTCTGGCAGGATAAGCATATTAAGAATTGTTGTACCATCCCCTCGTTCGCTGATAGCAGCGTACCCCAGTTGTCGAGAAGGGGTCCCAACTGCAGGTGAACTCTGGATAGTCTGCGTTGCAGGTGAGTGATTGCTGACATCGCCCACCCATGCCAAGGCGATCAATGCCATGGAGCAGACGATGGTGTGTTTACCAGCTTTTGCACTGAGAGGAGGGAGGAGGACTGGACGACCTTTTATGAGCCTTGGCTTAGCTTCTCAGATTATGACGCTCCGCAGGAGCTAGAACCGCTTCGCTTTCGGTGGCAAATTGTGGATGAAGTGGCTGGATGTTTTAAGTTAACATTCATGAGGGCGTACATCGCGCTTCCCATTGTTCGGGTGAATGCGAAAGCCCAGGTAACAAGCACGACACCACATTCAATTGCGCTACGTTCTGGCTGCGTCGCGAAAGCTGGATTCATTGACTACGTTGCTTGGCATTTCGTGGACTGGTGAGACAGGGCTGGCAAGGTGCGGTTACATCAAAGCAACATATCTAGGACATTATTTGGCATCGAAACCTGACCACTGTACGACATGACTCGGTGTCCAGCAGGTCGATGTAGAGAGCTATTCCAGATTTTCTAAACAACAGTATCGCTTCCATGACACGCTAGGTCGAATGGCTTCCCGATGATTAGAGATGGGAAGGGTAGTGCCACCGGAAAGTGTCTTATAGCCGGGTTCATGGATATCACGGACTTCAGATGACGCCCCGGCTCGGGAATGATACCGATATTTCAGATCCATCTACGTCTTGACCCTAGCCTGTAAAAAACTGAGTTTGTACAGAAATGCGCTTATGTAGCAACACCCGCACATTTTCAGTGAACAAGTTTTGCTGACCTTGCTTACCAAGGGAAACACATCCCAATGCGTTTTATCCAGAGTGTCCCAACGCCACATGGCGCTGACCTCGCCAAGGCATTCGACGCCTTCATCAACGTAGCGGTTCCTCAAAGCTTAATTGTGCCTTTCCTAAAAAGTCCTACATCCGGGTGGTATGGGCCAGCGGACAACATTCCAGCCCCTGAAGTCCTCGTCTGAACCAGCTCTAGCTTTAAGTCAAAGGGGATCCCATCCAAGACAAAATACCAAAAACAGTAGCCACACCGTACCTACTCTTTAAGCCTCCCTTTCTCTCGGCCGAGATATCAAATCCGCTGCCCCTGGTCCTGGAACTTTGCCAGGCGACGTTGTCTTCACATGGTTCGAAATACAGTCAACCTTACTTCCGATATCCACCATGAATATCACCGCCGAACAAGCTGAGAAGTCGCAGGAAGACAAGTCTGACTCGATGGTTCGGTTGGACGCCGGGCTGATGGGCCTAGTGATAGTGATAGTAGGATTGCGCTTGTGGTGTCGCCGTCTTATCAAAGCATCGGGCCTTGACGACGTAACTGCTGTGCTTGGGCTGGTAAGACTCCGTGGGTTTACAAGTTGGGTTCAAGCTAACGTGCTCTCACGTAGGCCTGCATTATAGGTTGCGGTACCTCTATTATTGCGAGTACGTTCTTTTCGAATCTTTGAACCTGGCAGCGGTTGACAGGGACAGTGACCCATTATGGACTCGGCAAACACGACTGGACGTTGACTCCTGAGCAAATGGCTCTCTACGGTCTAGTAAGCCGACATCCATCAAGTCAGATCCTACCATGCACTGACCTCTCCGCTAGTGCTTCTGGATCTCGGTCCTATTCTACGCTCTAGCTCTCTACTTTGTTAAAATGACCTTCCTACTACAATACTACCGCATTATGTCCATATCGAACATGCGCTGGACTTACCTTGGCGCTGTGATCTTCCTAACGCTCTGGAGCGTGTCTCAAATCATCACTATGTTCTTACTATGCGCTCCTCTCGATGCTCTGTGGGATGCGAGAGTCAAGGGGAAATGCATGCAGCGTCGGACAGGTACCGCCCTGTGGTATACCAATGGAATCATGCACATCGTCTTGGACATTGCCATCATTGTCCTGCCGCTTCCTATCGTCTGGGGGCTCAATATTCCTCGGCCCCAGAAGCTTCTCCTCTCGGGTACATTTGGATTAGGTGTTTTGTAAGTCACGTACATCAAGTCTGCGCACTAATACTGACACTGTATCCAAGCACCATCGCCATTTCTATTTTCCGGCTGCAGTGGCTCACGCCCCAGCCAGATTTCACGTGGTGGAACGTCACGGCGGCATCATGGTCTCTTGTGGAGGTCGTCTCAGGCATTGCTTGCGCTTGCCTCCCAACCTATAAACCCCTGCTAGTGGGGATCAAGTCCTGGCTTCCTCGCTCTGGAAAGGGTGACAGTACTCTTCACCTTCAGGGACAGACTGGCGCAGGATATACAGAGTCAACATTGGTAGGGACGCAAGACGGGCTTGGAAGTAAGCCAGAAATACCTGGCAGCGTGTTTATATATGGAACACGGACAAGCATTACTGCTAACAAGGATTTGGAGGCTGAAGTAAAGTGTAAGAAGAAGTTTATGCAGCGTTGATAGTGTATAGAAGTACTGATATAGCGAATTAATGCATAACTGATCTATCCGAGAATCATATAGACGTATTATCTGATGCTCCCCATATAATAAGACCTTATTTGCACGCGAATTCACTCCACTGGTCCAGCCTCGCACTCAGCGTCCGATACTTCATCCTTCTCCACCATTCTACACTTCACCCATCTCCTTACGCCGTCCATCCAGTCGTCCCTGAATGAAACCTGATAAGACCCCAAAGACTCGGCCCAGTCGCCCGAGCGGAACTCAACAGTATCGAAACCATCGCCCACCTTAAACTGGCGCAGAGTGCGGAACATATCGAGGCCAGCTTTTGCATCCAATTGTGGTTCTAACGGTACAGTCGCATCTGAACCTCCATCCCGCATGTTTAGGTAGACAACCAAATTTTTCAAGTCGGGGAGATTCTCGGCGAGTATCTTGATCTCCTCTCGAGGCCAGTCCCCGGGGTTGCGGTGAAGATCAATGGTGAGGGTTTCCAATCTAGGTGCCCATTCGCCTAGGTTCCGGAGCTGTTCCTGTGATGGAACTGGCCTTGGGTTGAAGTTCATCTCTGAACTTGTCCACTCCAGATGCTTTAGTGACGCGCCGTGATACTTCAACACAGTATCGAAGACATCTTCACTGCACGTTCCACCCTCGATCCACTCGAGGTTATGTAACGATGGACGCACAGCCAGGATGAAGTCACTGGCTGATAGCATAGGGGATGCGGGCTCGTGTTCCGTCTCCGGGTCTCTCCAATCACCCCGTATAGTAAGGGACTCGAGACCAGTCAATGCATGGGGGAGATGTTCATAAAGGCCCTTCCCTTTAGGGACTATGATCGACTCCTTTATTCTCAGGGTGTGTACCTGCGTAAAGTCCATAGCTTCCAACCAAAGCTGCATGGCATCCATGAATTTTCTTTTGGCGGGCAGATATCTTTGGTCATACCACCGCCGAGCAGTTCCGTATTCTTGCCATGCAGAAAAGTCGAATTCGTATTCTTCGAGGGACAGAATATGCGGTGCTGAGAGATAGTGATCACTACCACTTACGTTGAGCGGCAGGCTAAAGCCATCAGCCCAAGCGACGCAGCTCCTATCACTGGCTCTCAAGGAAAGCTCGGTAATACTATCACACATCTTCATGGCCTCATGCACGAGTTTGAAGCTGCCAAACGGAAACCCGCCAGGGATTCTAGCGAGGATCCTAGTCGGGCAGGGATCTTCTGGGGTCCATTGTCGTCCATAGTCTGAGTCTAAGTCGACGGGTAAGCTCGGGTCCTGGATTATTCTCGCGCGGTTCAACTTATTTAACAGCCATGCAAAGACGAGAACCAGGGTCAATTTGAGGCAATTCTGGATATTTCGAAACAGCATATTGACAGAATGTTCTTGATCGATGAGTTATTTTACAAATTAAGAATAAAGAAAGTTAGAGCCAAGTGGTCGATATATAAAGACGTTTGATTCAACGACACAACGTTGCTTCAACTGCTTACTCGTGAGTCATAGTGGACGCTGCCTGGAAAAAATACGAGGTTGTTCGGAGAGGCCAGTTATCACTATCTCATTCGCTGCGCATCTTATTTCAAAACAAGAAGCCCGAGATAGATTGCTACTTCTTCTTCCTAATACCAGGTGCACTGGACACGTGAAATCCAAGTTCGAATTCAACCACCAATTTCTTTTATTTCCCTCTCTCCAGCGCCACTTTTAATATTTCCACAACGTCAAGCGATAGTTTACCAGTCTAGACCTCGTAGAAAACAAAAAGAAATGCCCAATGATCATGGTAAGCTTGTAATAGTGTGTCCTGCCGAGCTTTCCATAATATTTCTCGTTATCTGCTACAGTAGATCAGCTCACTCTGAGCTTACTACTGTCACCATAAGGAGGCAATTATAGCAAAGCATAAGACCTGGGACACGATAGAAGGATTTGTCGGGTCAGCTACCTGGTTGTGAGGTTGCTTTATATCATTTAGATGAAACATCAATACGCTTTTCATGTGCGTAATTGGTTAACGCCTAAATTTGTCAATAGAGTAATAATTTCTCACATACTAACTTTATAGTGAGTAACAATTATAATATTACTGAAGAACACTGGGACATTCATAGGCTGGAGTTGATGCGGTCCCGGCTATGACCTAGGTCTAGTCAGCCTAGCCTCAAGTCTGAGGAGACTGCAGGCTTCTATAACAAAAAGGGCTTTGGCAACTGTGGAATGCACATGGAGTCAGTACTTCTGGGAGCTTGAACCCAGTATCGATATCCGGGCTGGATGTCAGGATATGCTGCTTGATATTGATGCCATTGCTCTGGCTCCGATTGTCACAGCAGGCTATCTCTTTGATGCTGCCCTTAATGGTCAGGCTCTGATAGTTTTTGTAATCCCTCAAGTTAAACCCATAGCGAAATGTTTCCAATAGACTCTTTTGATCTTAGCTATAGTACTAATCTCTCAAGGTTCATAAACCCGGGCTGTTGGATACTAGCACTCTATCAACCCCCTCCGTGCTCAAGCAAGTGACTTTACATCACGACCCTTACCCAGTGGCACGCTTGTCGTGATTAATTTTGTGGAAATCTACGGTATGTGTAAGTGGTTGTAAAGAGACTGAATCTGCCAGGTAGTCCATCTTGTAGTGTGAAGACATGCTTAGAAGGTGCAAGGCTTTACCAATCGGCCAGCACAGCTTCATGTCTCACCGACCTAGCTTCCCGAAGCTACATTATGCCAGTCGGTTTCGATAACCGAAAGTTTCATACGTTAAGTAGGCATTCTTGCTTCTTAGCCGAGGTCTCGGTATCAAAATTGAGAAGGTTTCAACTCGGTATTATGCACGTATTGGGTTTGGGGCGCCGATGAGGCGTCAAATGAGGTTTATTGCAAGGGAGCAAAGGCCAAGTCAAATTAGCGTAGCCGTCCTTGTAGCCGTTAGCCTGTTGGTTAGTATGGCCGAAAGCAGGTTCTCGCATAATTCTAACTGAATTTACGATACAGCCAATGACTGGGTTACCTTGTTGGTGTATCACAGTAAAGCATCGCACCTAGTCTTCTTATCCAACAACCATTGTCAAAAACGTAGTCTGATCAAAGCATCTGACCTGCAAATGTCAGAGCGACCTGGACGCGGTGTCGAGTATCGACAAACCCAATGTTTAGACTGATCTGCCTTTCCCATGTGGGGAAAACTAACTACCTTGTGGAACTCCCACAAGTGCAATTAATATTCTGGGCGCAGAAGCCAGCTAGCTCGGCTGACACTCAACCGTTATATGAGCTGACGAGGTAATATGCTGCACGAATACGCATACGCTGGATGATCTTCCAAAAAGACCAAGAGCAGATGAATTAAGAGTGGTGGAATAAATATGCGCAGGGTTTATCTTATAAGAGCTATATACCGGGATCTATAATGTTGGGAACCGCAGTAGAGAGGGTTGAGATTGCGATCATCAAGTGTGAGTGAGTAGTGGGGACATGTGTGCTCTTCACTAAAAGAAGTGGATTAATGATTGCTGGTGACATTATTTTTAGCTTACGCACCTAGGATCGGCAGAGTTTAATCGCGGTTGCGTACTCTGTAACGACTGAGGCGAACGACTCGGTGCAGAGCCCCAAAATGGAAACCCCGGATGATTAGCTTCCTATGGATTTTAAGGGGTTCAGTTCTGTTCTCGATGTTGATGCCACTATGCTTGAGGCTGTAGTTTCGGGTGTATCATTCTTTTCAGCTAATATAGAAACGAACAATCTAGAAGGTCTGTTTGATGCGATGTGTAGTAGTGTTCGGGAATACGACCGTTTTGATATTACATTATTGGTCTGGTGTTAATAACGCTAAGTATGCTAACAATGATGCTGGTATCAGAGAATATCGGTTGACAATACGATAATAATTTTAGGTACGTGGAAGCAAGAGCCTCCGGAATTCATAGAAATATATCCAGCTTGAACGCCGGACTAGGCAAAGTCTGAGCCTCTCGTTTGAACAACCGTCTTTTTGACCAGGACATTCCAGCCCTTCTCAGCTCTTGGTTGTCCATTCTTGTCCGCCGCCGCAAGCTCCGATTGACTGCTGTTCCAACCCTGGAGGTCACCCACAGAATCGGACTCTTCGTCTCGGCTGCCGCGCTTGTAAGACTCGCCATTGGACTTGCCGTCGTCGCCATGGTCGATGACAGTAGTAACACCTATGCGCTTTCCGGCGTTGTCGTGAAGATCGAAGCCCTCTTCTCCGTGGGCGCCGACGCCGCGACTGCGAAGATAACCGTTGGAGGGGTGGTTGCTACCTGTTCGTTGCCAGGGGCGAGCCGAGTTTTCGTTTCCTTCGGCGCTGGAGCCGTTGCCGAGGAACCTGCGAAGGAGGGGACGGAGAGTGGCCACGGCTGAGGCGGTGATACCGAGACCTGTCTCGACTGTTGACCAGATGGCGACGTCGGAGGTGGAGTAGAGGAAGTCGTTGATGTCGGTCAAAGAGTAGAGGTAGGGGAATCGGATGATGGTCGCGCTAGAGGCACTGTGGGCTACAGTTAGTTCTTTGTTCCACAGCTGTCGTGGAGGAGCGGGAAACGTACATGGCGCCGGCAGCCAAGATACCAGCCACAGAGATCTTGGTTCTTTTGCTCATCTGCAGCTTCCAGACCAGGAAGATGGGAAGAATACTGTATGTCCAATCGGACAAGCAACTGATGGCCGAGTATGCATAAAAGGCGTTGGAAACCACTGTTGCGTTGAGACAGCTGCCGCTGGGGGGGTTGGAGGTGTATCGAAGCCAGAAGAGAGATGTAGGTCGGCACTGCAGCACGAAGAGCAGGAAGAAGAACAAGCTGTACAGTTCGGTGAGGCCGGTGATGCAGTAGATGACCATCCGGTGCGTGCGGGTCACACAAATTCGTAGCAGGAAGATGGCGATACTGGCTTTGATGGCCATGTTGGCCAGGACGTAGGTAGGTTCGCATGTCCACCACATCTGCCGAGTCGTTAGACATGTCTCATGGTGCAGTGCGTGGTTGCCGGATAACGTACCTGCATTGCCTTGGGGATATTCTCGGGCTCGATGTTCTTGATATGACGGCCAGTTCCATATCGAACACCAGTGATTTCGTACGAAACGAAGACAATGAACATGAACTTGTACACATTAGCAGAGTACCACGCAGGCTGGGCAGACAGTCGCATACCTGAGAGATGATGGCGAACCAATCATCCAACGCAAACGCCTTGATCACCACCGCTCGACAGTAAACTCGCAACAAGGTGGCAATTGACGACAGCACCAAGAAGGTGTAGCCAATGCCGGCAATCTGCGACGCGCGACTCTCGACTGCCATTGTGAGTGTTTTCGTCGTAGTGTATGCAAGGGAACCAAAAGAAGAACGAAGGAAGGCAATGAGTGGGCTCCTACCCGCAAGCGAAGGATGCAGAAACAGGGCCCGACTATATATGGAATGTAAGGCTCCTCCCGTCGCCACGCGCCAGCGGGCTGCAATCCAGACCGGGATGGCTTCATCTGTGGGGGGTTGTTTGAGAGCGGGTTCTTGGATAGGGGAATTTGTTTAACCTGGAACCGCGGAGCAAAACGACCCGCCGTTCCAGAGAAAACACGGGAAAACTATCTACACTACAGCAGAATTAGCAATGGCTGGATCTCGAGAGGCGAGCCTCTAGCCAGGAGCTGTCTAGCCCGTTCGCGGACGATGGGAATAACTTTGATCTAGCGGTCGGTTGTCGAGTCAGAAGGCGGCGAACAGCTCCACGAGTCTCCACGAGTCAGTTTCAGCCTTCCCGTGAACCAATCAACGAGACGAGAAAACTGGAAGCCCGGCACTACAGACGGCTTGGCTCGGCGAGTTCTCCATCAGAGATCTCATCTCGGACTAGCCCTGGCTTGACCATCCGGTAACCAATCAACAGCCCCCTAGCGTCGGATGAACGGAGGATCTGCCACAGGGTAGCCCATTCCGGCAAAGTATGAAGCACTACCCACGGCTTTAGATGCAAAAAACTCTGCAGGTCCCTTTACATCAAGGCTCACCAGTCAGTCTGTGCACGTAAACGGGAGGAACAGCTAGGGTAAGCATTTCCCAACGTAGAAACCCATTTGTCTTGGCTTCAGGATCTTCGACAGCAGAGGCAATCCTTCCGGCAGCTACACACGTGCTTGTTTCGTCTCGTATCCTTACTCCGTACATCCGGGATAGTGCTGTAACGCTATTGCTGCTAGCTAGATCAAAACGACAGGGGAGCTGCAACAGTGCCACGTTTCTGGGCGTTGCAGACACCCGCAGAATGCTACATCAGGTGTCTCATGTTTTCCCGGCCACAAACACCCATGCGTTAATGACTTGGCGATTTCAATAGCTCGACGCCCAAGCTGTGACTTGTCAACTTTCTCTAAATCGCTTAAACCCGGTGGCCAAGATTGAGTTTCCCAAGAGAGGGCAGCTTGAAGATCATGCCGGGTGGCTTTGAGACATGAATCAAGCGACCAATAGGAGCAGCTTTCTGTGGAGAACTCAAATCTTGGGCTAACTGAAGAATCCAGATCTTCTCCATATCCCCAATAGCTCAGCCTGCTTCCCCTAATTGAGACGGCGTCAATCAATATCATACGAGTTTGAATTCCGACCCCTAATGACTCGCTTGCCGTATCCAGAGCCGAGATAAGTAATTCAGGCTCTGGTAGGATAACGGAGGCTTGAGTAGCTTTCCTTTTGTCAGGCCATACGCGATTCGTGTTTTCCACGTATAGTTCTTATAGATTGTGGCAATCAATTGACAATATTCCACACGTGGTGAATCTCAGCCGCTGTTATCCTTCGTTTATCTGAGCCCTGCCAGATTTGATGCCAATGGCGTTTCCCGCCGGCCATCATTTCACAATGGAGGCGATCATGTCGATCAGCGGACTACCAACGGGGGAAGTTACCCTGCGTACCCGCAAGATGCTACTATATCTACAAGTGATCCAGCAGGTTACAAGGCTCGACTAGCATTACGCACAGATGAATGATCTCTGCGACGATCCTCTCAGCTGGATCTTGACACGGCTTAATGCGACGTGATTGGTCGACTTACGATGTTGTCTCATTCATATAAGAATGTTGTCACACATGAATAGCAAGGAGTCTGGGAAAAACACGCTGATCGCTGTTTTATCTGGTATTTCAGGTCGACTGGACATTAATAGGCAGGGTAAGCAGTCTCTTCCATTGATATATCGTGCGCTGGAGACAGAGCTTAATCGGCGCTCGACGCTCAATTGTGGTATATTATTATTACAGCGGAACCTCTTCTTTCTACTGATTCATTCAGGTGATTAATTCATGTAAACTAATTAAAAGGAGGCAGAGAGACGTGTCTATAAAAACATTAGCGGATTAATAAGAGCAAGTCACCTGGAAGTAGTGTACTCTCTAGAAGTAATCCCATAGAGGTTGTGCCTGTAAAATGATTGACAGTTTGCAATTCGACGAAAGTTGAAGGTATCTCAACCTAATTCTATCAGAGTATTGATCTCCCGATCCTGAACATCCCCATCACTTCCAGGTTCTCATCTCTTCCTTCTCTTATTCAAGTCTGACTCTCCTTCGTTCGACTGTCCCCTGTAATCATATATGGGGATCATTTCAATGTTGACGGCTTAAAGTTAGCTCCGGCGATAAGCAGCAGAGACCTGGGAAACCTTTCCCGGGCTCTCGCCACTAGTCAACCATCCTCTCCAGAAGTCAGTCTCGTGAGTCAGTGACATACATGATCAACACTGCTATTACCCTGTGGCTTGCAAGGATAGGATAATGGTGTTGATCTTATCTCATAAAGATAACGGATACATATCCGACACTGTCATGACATCATGCGTGGGCAATCCATTCAGAAAACATCACATGTAGATCCTCCGATTGCTTAAACTTGGCGTGTTCCTTCTATGTAACCCTAAACCAATCTGTCGGTATTCCCGACAAGGCTCTAGGTAGTCTTCGCTTAACAACCTGGTTACAGGATCAGACTGCCGGCACTGGATTCCATTCCGGCCAAAACATGAGAACATCCATTGTCGACAGGAACAATATGGGGTGTTGGCGGGGGAATAAAAGGCTCACAGCGGGGCTTCGTGTCTTTCGGCAACACCTGGCTGGTTTGATTGGGTTTTTATCAATCCCGGGAGCCAAGCTTGGAACTGCGTCATTATTCCAAATTTGTCCTTATCCTAGCTACAGGGTAATGCCATCGATTGAGTGATATTGTCATGAATTTCACCTCGATCATAAATCTTAACAATTCTGGCTGAAACGAACCAGTCTAGGTTAAGTAAAATTTGCATACACCAGTTCCACTCAAAATTGCATTCAACTCTCAGGTAAAGGGAGTGCGGGAGCATAAGACCAGGAATATTTCAACAGTGCCTGACAATCCGAGTTTTGCCAAAGCAGGCAATCGTCGCAAGCTACATCACCTCACCCAGACTTTTTCGCAACGACAACGATGGCAAGATAAGCTAAAAAAGAGGTCGGATTTGGGAACTTGTTTATTGACCCCAACAGCTACATTTAGTCTAACAAGAACGATGAATGAAGAAGTTCTCTCTTATGGGCGCGGTAAGAACTTAGGGTATAGACCTAAACTCGTCAACCTTTAACCAATCAAGTACAATGGCCGCGTGGCCTAATGGCTAAGGCGCTAGATTTCGGTCTCCTTTCCAATTCTCTAGAGATTCCAGGTTCGACTCCTGGCGTGGTCGCTCTAAGATGATTCAATCATCTACAAAACTCTTTTTTTGCAGATTCGCGTCATCTGGATTACTGCGGTGCCCTCGGCCTTGTAATGAACAGGGTTCTCGCAACTGCCCTAGAATGAATGAATAACACTCCGATATTTCTGGACAGCAAAAAAAAATAAAAGATATGAAAAAATAGTAGCTTTCATATTATAATATTTACACCACGTGTTAACTGTCGGGCTATTTGTTTACTAGTTATTGGTGGTGAGTGAAGAGGGGTTTATTCTTTCTGTATAATGCAAATACAACAGATGCTGTGACAATGATGCAAAAAGAATGATCACGCTGGGGATCGAACCCAGAATCTTCTGATTCGTAGTCAGACGCCTTGCCATTGGGCCACGCGACCGGATTATCAATGATGCCCGATTATTCAAAATATCTTTCTATCAAGATATGTCCACTGAACCAAGTCTCTGAGTATCTTTGCAGCCCAGATGAGACTGGGGACTCACCAAAGTATCCACCTATTCAGCTGTACGTGGAGGGGACTTAGAAGACCTTGCCCCGGCGACAGTCATCTTGGAAGGTTCATTTCCGCTCTAACAATGTACAAAAAGCAGCCAATAAGGATCACCTGCAGTTGCTTATGAACTAAAAACACAATAGTAAGTTCTATCGATCTCCAATCATGTTTCTATTCAATGTGTGTCCGAGGGTCGTAATCATCCTGATCAAGCTTATGCTCCATCGCCCACTCTTCAATCATCGACCATTTCCTACAAATATGAGTAGTGGTTGCATTAGGGAAGTTCTTCCCAACTTGAGGAGCCCAGTACCAATGAATCAGACTCAAATCAGCGTTGCACATCAGACTCTGTCGGATGGAGTCAATGCAGTGAAACTTGTGCATTGTCTGCAGCCTCTCCAAACTCCCCCCTGTTGAGTTATAGTCTCTCACCATCTTTCTGATGTCATTGAGACAGTGCAGTTGATGGTATACATCCAGACTGGTGATGTAGTAGTCTGGACTTTGGGAGATTTGGGATGTGGGGCGAGATATTCTGGCTGCTTCAGCTCCTGAGATTTGGACTAGATAGGGGTCCATGAGCTTCTTCCATGCTGCCTCTGCGTTGGGAGATGCACCGTAGTAAGGCGTCTGTCCCGAACTGCCAGCTTCATTAGCAACCCATCGCGGTTCGTATTCTCAACACATACTGATCTTCGGGGAAATCGGAGTTGAACGTAACAATCTCGTACTCGACTGCACTTTGCGCCGGAGCTGCAATGTTTATGTGAGTATGCAGGGACAGCACTTGGCAACTGGGAACTGACAATAGAGGGCATCTGGCCAGGGCGGTAAAGGCGATCGTGATCTAAACCACAGCCAGATGCAAAGCAGGGCTAGGACGACATTGCAGGTAAGCGAAAGAATCCCAACCGTTGTCTTGTAGTCTGACTTCCTCCGTCTTGAAGGCAGTCGGTTATCTTCTTCCCAGCCCTCCCCTTGACCAGCCTGGCGATGCTCTTTGTCTAAAAGCCGATCATGACTCTCCCGATCTTCCGAGGATGTCCTCGACATTTCTGAGGAAAGAAATCTCAGCTTAGTTGGTATCAAGACTAGCCAAACCTTCCCTGGATGAGAAGAGGAGAAGGTTCAGTCTTCACACACTGCCATATATGCTCTGCTGACTTGTTCATTCGGTCAAACCTGTACCGAGTCGGTCCGCTCCTCGTTGTATATCATTCCGAGTAGACTGAAGGTTGCGAAGAAAAGTAAATACTTGCCCTTTTGGATCTCATCCCCTCATCGTAGGATTTAGGCTACGCCAAGCATGCATATAAGCTGATGGGTTTCTCCACCACTCAGAAACCAGACTACACGCCATCAGGCCTAGCCAATCCTTCGAAGGAGTTGCCTAAATGGAATATGTGATAACGTGACACACCTTACATCTCGAAGCTGTTTCGAAGACTTCATCCTCCATACGACATGCATCTTTGTACATGCAGTGATCAATGCCTTCGGCCTCAGTCGTCCGTGCTACGGTCTAAGTTCTGAATTCCCACGAATAGGTCGAACCAGACGACCTCATTTCCCCGCACACGATGACACCGTTGTTCTTCCTCTAGTCTGAGGAACGGACCCGAATTATCAAGCTCGGTAGACATTCTGCCGAGAAAGATATTGGAAGACGAGGATAAAAGATCATATGAACACAAGATATTGTAAAATCTCTCTAATACTCAGACACAAACACTCATCTAAAAACAGACACCACCATTCTTTGCTGCTCAGAAAGAACCACTTCATACATCATTGAAAGCTCTTCCAAATATGAAGTTTTTACGTACTCTAGCGCTCAGCGCTCCCCTCCTTGCTTTTGCAGTCCCAACACCATCCAACAACGGATTGACCAAGAAGGCCGAAGCCGAAAGCTTCTTCATCCAGACCGATGTTGGCTGGTTCGACGGCGGGGACAAAAAGCGTGCCCCAGCTAAGCGTGCTGAGGAGGTCGCCTCGAGCGAGAAGCGTGCACCTGATGACGCCAAGGCGGAATCTTTCTTCCTCCAGACCGACGTCGGCTGGTTTGATGGCGGTGACAAGAAGCGTGCCTCAACCGATAAACGGGCTCCGGTTAAGCGCGCCGAGAAGGTAGCCTCGACTGAGAAACGTGAGCCGGATGATGCCAAGGCTGAGAGTTTCTTTATCCAGACTGATGTTGGCTGGTTCGACGGTGGTGATAAGAAGCGAAGCCAGGCTGATGCCAAATCCTCAATTTGAGAGACTTTGTTCTAGCTGGTCGAGGAATGGATAGCGGGGCGTGGAGAAGGACTCACATATGGGTAGCTTTTGCAGCACTATACGCCAAGTATCTATCTAGTTGCAATGTCCATAACGCCCAAGGCCAGATGCGGCCGTCATACAATGGGTAGAGCAGGAGAGATGGATCTCAATATAAGAGGAATTACCGAGCGTCACTGCTCAAGGAACTTCATTAAATTCGAAGGTGTGTTTAGAAGCAATATTGTACTAGAACCGTAGTGCCATTTTGTGTGCAATTCGTGATCAATATTATCTCAAGTCTGTCTAGCGTTATATATCGATACTAATGGCTCTGTAGAGTAGTATTGTATATAATTACTATAGGTTGCATACCTCTAGTGTAAGTAGTAAGGATGGGAGTTAGCAAGAGTCTAAGAGAAATGATTTCCGAAACAAGTTATACGAATCATATGCTCATCGATGGCTCGTTACCTGGCATCTGATGATCGCGATATTGAAATATACATTAATTAAAGTCAAAAGAGCGATATAACTATCTTGGCTGCAAACAAAGTGAAGTCAGGAGCTGTGGTGGGCTAAGTTATAGGTAGGGACACTTTTACAAGTTCTTGGAGCAAAGCTCATAAAGGTTGGCAAAGGACTTTCGAACAACACACTGCAAATACCACTCGTCTCACAAGTCAGTTCTACTCACTTAATCTTATCATGTTCAACCCCAAGCTAAACCAGAACCAATCCACCATCAGTACAAGTTGTGCTCCCAGATCCTCAGGTGGACATGCTCATTCTTTTCAAAATTAATGTCCAGCGAATGGCAGGAGGCGAGGCCGTTGGGCTATGGGTCCAAACATGGAGTTCTAACCTGAGCCCTGATGCCTTAATACTATTCAAGAGAGCTACTGCTAAGACTCACGGCGGCGGCCACGATATTCTCTGGCCATGGGCCGTTTCGTCTACGCACCAAGGATGTTATCCGTAGAAGTCGAGGACTCATATACACACTTGACTTGCAGATACCCCAGCACATTGCTGGTAAGTTACTGTAAGTCTTGAGAACTCTGCTTTAAGCCTGACCGGATATCAGACGCCCTCGAGGAGAAAAGAAAAGAAACCGTTGCGCAATTACTTATGAACCTGCAGGATATCGTGAGCGGTTTGAAAGTCGCGCATAGGCCTTGTATTTATACGCCCGTGTGTCAATGCACGAAGCTAGGATATCTTATCCTACATCTGTTCAACAATGGTCCCGAGCCTCCACAACATCCCTTTTTGGGCTTACTTGAAAACCCTGCGGGCGAAGGTGGTGAACTGCGCCGATTTCTGAGCAGGGAACTGATGCCGGATACTTCCAGATCAGAACCTCTTTCGTCATTTACATTCAACTCAGGCTGGCACGGTAGCGGACAGAGATCTTGTGTAAAAAGGATGACTTTTGTGGAGGGCTTACGTTTAAGCATACAATTTGTATTATACCGAACAGACCATTTTACCAACGATTTCCTACGCAACGAGTGAAAAACAGTAATTAAAGCGGCACAACTACCTGTGGACGTGGTTATCACCTAAACCACACCCAGTCGCCACCGCAGCAGTCTGGTGGCAAACCTTCTGCCTCTTCTGAGAGTGACCAAGACAAGGACAGTCACCACCCGCAGCGCCCTTGCTCCCGTCAGCGCAAACGCAAACCACAGTGGCAAACGACCCTCCGTCGGTACTGGGCCCCTGCGGCTGGTACCACGGCGGACAATAATCCGGAAGTGTAGGCGTGGTCTTGACCCTGCCGTACTGGTTCCCATCGGCGCTGTAGTCGGACGGTCCGAAGCCATCGAAGCGGATCTTCCACGTCATGGGGAAGGGCACGAACTCATCCCACGTGGGTGTGAGGTACGTGGTAGTCTCGGGCTTGAGGATGTGATCGGTGAAGATCTTATCCGCCTTGTTGTGGCCCAGACTCTTGACCTGCTCTCTGATCCAGCGGACGCGTCCGGGCGCCATGTAGTTGGCGTAGCCCTCGGGCGTGGAGTCGAGATGGATCTTCTTGAGCTTGCCCTGCGTGTCGTGGCCGCGGCGCGGGTTGTTCATCTGCGCGATGAACCTGATCATGGCGGTTAGTGAAAGCGTGGCGAAGCGACGCGGCGAGAAGACGCCGTATTTGTCGGCGATGCTGAGTTGTGAGGTGAGGAATTCCACCACGGCCATGTCGCCGTGGTTCTTTGCATTCTCAATAGCATGTGCCTGTGCATACAGTGTCAGTTAAAAGTAGGCCACTCTGCGAAACCAACCTGAACTCACAAGATCCATAACTACCGTCTCGCCCCGGCTGATGGTGACAGTACTCTTGGTGTCCTCAGACAGCGCCAGTTTGTACGTGTCCGTCTTCTCCGCCTTGCGCACGATAGGCAGTCGAACGGTTGTCTGAGCCATGAGCTGAACCTCGTGCTCGAGAATGTTGTGGGCATCGGGCTTGTTACTAAAAGCAGCTTCTTGGACCTCGATCCACTTGGGCTTCGACGTGAGAGTAAGTGGTGGGTGGTCAGCGGCGTTGTAGAGGTCCTTCATATATGCGTCCAACGTAGCCGTGAACTTCCACCAGTCAGCATCGTCACCAACACAGGAAGACTAAAGTACTTACTGAAACCACAGCGTTGTAGGCAAAGTCAAGACAGATGAGAAGCAGGATAGCGGCGGCCTTGCTCTGATCCTTTTCATAACTGAGAACCTGCTTCGCAACAAACACTCCAAGGTCGTGCATCGCATTTGTCTCCTTCTTGCCGAACAAAGCCCTCGTGATATCCCACTGGTTAGCCTCCCAGATGGTACCCTTCTGCGTCAGCTCGATGAGCTTCTTCATCGAGGCCCTGAACGCCTGGCGACGCTGCATCCACTTCGTCTCGTCGGCGTTGTACGTCAGGAAGACCTGGCAGTTGGTGATGTGCTGGTAGATCTCGTTCTCGCTGTATGTGTCCTTGGCTTGTGTGGGCAGTTTGCGCAGCTTGTTGCGGAAGCCAAGGAAGTCGGCGACGTAGCTAGTGACGACGGGGATGGCAAAACTAGTATGAGTTAATGGCTGTAGGCAAAGAAAGGGGACGATCTCGAACTTACTCTCTTGTAGCATCAATCTGGAATGTGGAGTTCGTCATGGAGATTGACTCTCTCATCACCATATGCGTCATCAAGTCGTTAAGATACTGGTTCAAATCGCCCTCAACATCCCCGACGTAGTTCTCAATAACGTCAGAATTCTTAGGCGTCTTCTGGCCAGGACCCAAAACATCTCTCACCACCGGCGGCAAGTTCTTGTGGTAGTAGTAAGCAGGGTTGGTGAAGTTGTCGCTCTGCTTCGACTGCAAGATAACCTTGATGTCGTCCCACTTGTCAAGAGACCACGGCTTCTTTGGCTTCTGCACTGGCTCCACAACGATGTCCTTGCTCTTCTTCGCCTGCTTCTCCGCAGTCTCCTTGAACTGGTCGCCATAGCCTTGCGCCTCAGCGTAAGCCGCGTTCTGCTTGGCTGTGTAGAACGGGTGGAAGAAGCGGATGGTGTCGGCGGGGAACCAGCCTGGGAACGCCCGCTGTAGCAGACGGTGGAAGACGGAGCTCTTGCATATCTCGTTATTGGGCGTCACTTCCTTCATGCCCCAGGAGGTCAGGGAGTTGGTGTTCCAGTCAACAGTGTAGAAACGGTCTGAGCGGACGAGGGTGATGGCATCAGAGAAGATGGCAGACCAAAGAGCAGAGCTTGCCTCACTTGGACCGGGATCTAAGCCCATGAACTCGTCCGACTCGCAGAAGATGCCCGGGTACAGCTCGATCTTATCAGGATGCTCATAGAGATCCCGCAGGGCATTCTGGATCTCCACGTTCTTGGTCACGCTCTCAAACGTGGCATGCCGAGGCAACCCGAAGAAATCTCTAAAGTCATTCAACGTGCCGCACTCCCACTTGCGCGCCTGCAGAATACCCATGATCTCAACGGGCTTGAGACACTTGGGGACATTGCGCGGACCGAAGTTGGAGATGGGATCGTCCATGGCCGAGGTGAGCTCATCCAGCATCTGCCTGTCGTCGAAGAGATTGGTGATGGCGTTTCGTGTGAAATGCGTAGACCTGTGTTTCTCTGGGGCAATTCCGTCGGGCTTTGTGCTAGTAGCATCGACGCCCTCCATAGAAATTCCACTGTCTGAGCCACTTCGCGGTGTGGAGCGCGAGCTACTACTCTCACCGTTGCCATTCGCAGGCGTAGGCGCAGGAGTATCAGGGATACCAAACGTGACCTCCCACGGCTGAGGCGACTTCTTGCCCCTCTTGGCATCCGCAATACCCTTCATCTTGATCGCCTCCATAGTGCCCAGGAACTCGGGAAGCGATGTGTTGTTCGGGTCCTTGAAACCCAGCATCTTCTGCATGAAATCCATGGTGTATTGCTCATCCTTCAGGGAGATGGCGCAGTGGAAGCGGTACAGCAGATTGAACTCGACAGTGACTTGGTTGCCGATGCCGCGGCTCGTCTTCTTCTGGTCAAAGTCTGCGCGAGGGTCGAGGGTGAAGTTGGTGTTGAACTGGTGGAAGCCCATCAAAGCGCGGAGGTAGTCGTGCACTGAGATCTGGATGTACATGCCGCAGGTGATCAGACGAGCTGTGTTGAAGAGGTCGTCGTCAAGCTTGACCCAAGCGGCCTCCCAAGCATCGTTGAAATCATTGCATTTGACTCTGAACTCTTCGAGTGCCTCGTTAGAGATTTCCTTAAGTTTCTCCTTTTTGTCTTTAAGGAGATTCTTGAGGTCAGTGGTCAGCCTCTTGAGCTCTTTGTTCTCGTGGGATTTCTCAAACTCGGCAATAGCTTCAAGGGCCTTTCTCCTCTTCTCCTCGGACTTCTCTCTTTCTTCTTTGTCGTTGTCGGTCTCATCCGCTCGCTTTGGAAGAGCTTCTGGTGCATCTGAAGGTCTCGCCGCCTCAGCTGCCTTCCAAGCCTTCTCATACTGACGGCAAAGGCTATTCACTTCCTCAGGAAGAGGCTTCTTTCTGCCATATTCATCCTGCTCAGGGAGGTACTCCTGGATCAGAGAGACTAGCCTTGTCTTCCTGTACTTCTCTGGAACTCTAAAACGGCCGTTCTCGTTGATTCGGAAGAGCTGGCGTGCAGCGTAGTTGTGGTATCTGTTGTACATAACTAGCAGGATACACACGCCAGGTGGCTGCCTGAGCAAACGATCTTCGGCAAAGGTGTCGGGCTTGAGGAGACCGCGCTTGTACTTGTCATCGCGAACCTTGTGCTGCATCTCTGTGGTGTAGCCATAAAGAGGAGACAAGTCGAGGTAGGACGAGCTGTCCGAGATATTCTTGTCGTTGTCATTTGTCCTGAAGATGTCATGGATGATAATGGTAGCGTGGTAGATCAGCATGGCAGACAGACCAGACTGGCTCTCTCGGCCGCCTTCTCCTCTCGCCATCAACTTGTCAAAAAGATCGGAGGGATCAGGGAGAGCACCGAGAGGAGCTGTTTTTGAAGGAACTGTTTTAGCGTAAGGGGCGCCTGCTTGGCCTAGATGAGGATTCATAGCGCTGTTGAACTTTCCATCCGCAGTTCGGTACTGGAAGGCATCGCCAAGGTACGTCAGTGGTGCTGAAGGAGTGTCAAATTAGCCTTTTGTTCTGGGCTGATTAAGATAGGTTGTAGACTTACGATGCAACATTCTGTCGTACTTGTCTTTGACCTGGTTGTTGATCTGATTATTCCGAAAAGTACTGTAATCAGAAAGACTGCCTGCAAGTTGTGCCGCACCTGGACCCTGCTCTCACTCTCAGCAAACAGTTCTTTATCAACACAACAAAAGAAACATGGACTTACGTCAATTTGGCCATTGAGGAGCATCCGCTTGATCGCTCCCCAATTACTAGGCTGGATAGCGGCCAGGAGATCTGCCCAGCCACCAACCTTGGGCGGGATATGATTCTGTGCAACGTCAGTAGCTAGCCTCGGACGAGATGTCATTTACTCACCCCGATGAGGGCATCTCCGTGGAACTTTGCGTATTTGGCGTCGTTTTCCTTCTTGTTTCTCAGCTGCAAGGTGCGCTGCAGCAGCTCTTCTTCTTGCTTGGTGAGAGGCTTGACTGCCGCATGATGGTTGTGTCCGTTCATGATGGCAGTCTTCAAAGTTGGCGTGCAAAAGATGATGGGAGTGGGATAGACAGACTAGCACGCACAAACTTGGAAGAGGATGCGTGAAGGACTGAGGTGATGGCTAGGGCTTAGAACATGGTGGAGGACGGCATCTATTATTGTACCCCAAGTAGAGATACCCAGCAGGGGTAGAAGCTGCGCCCGCTAGGGGCCACGACCGAGCTGCTATGGAAATGTCTTGCCAACTTTACCCTGTCGACTCTTACTATCAACCAAGAAGTGACGCGAGGTCTGGAACGCCGAGACGCATGTGTTTGACACGTTGTTGGTCCAACTGCCGTCGAGAGTTTGAGCTGATCTTCCCTCGAACGACGTGGCTGGCCATCGTTACATCCAATATTCGTAGCTCACGTAGTCGGCCGCTCCTGGACCCATTCATTGATTAACATTGAAATATCCCAAAAGGTAGAAATACTCACACTGTAGCGGCCAAAACGGGAACCACAAGTCTCGAGTGGCAAGCTGAAATGCCCATATCACATTCCTGTTGTAGTCACTGCTGATTCGCCGGTTTTGCAAGGATCATCAGAGGCTGGCTGAACCCTGAAATCTTACAGTGCAAACCATAACGGGAATATTCAGTCGATTTTGAGACAAAGTTCACAGCTGAATATGCACGTAGCGTTGCAGCGCTTCGACATCACATTCGTAGTTCAGTCATCGCGAATACTACTGACGCACACAAACAGGCCGTGGCTGGCTGAGGATGACGGGAAATTACTTTTTATCAGGAAGCTACAGCTATCTTGTCCACTGAAACTGCTGATACTCAGTGAGACACATCTTAAGGCCTCGCACGGCTCTGCAGGAGGGGCTCAACGCAGCTAAGGCAGACTAGAAGGGTAAGCTACGATAGCGAAGCGCTGATCATCACGTTCAGCTCCTGTGTTGTTGCGACATTGGCGAACATATTTCCCAACCTGTAGTCAAATGCTTTCCACCCCGGCTGAAAACAGTCTGGATAAATGCGGGGATGTTGTGAATACGTTGAAGTCGAGTGGACGCCACGTACTAAGCCCTACAATGGTGGCAGGGTGACCGCTGTAGTGAGTAGCTGGGAGGGGTCTATCTCATAGCTCCCCTGCGGCCCAAGGTCCGGTCATAGCTGTCCCTACTCCAATGTAAGCTCTCCCCCCTCCTCGACTCTTAAGCTGTCAAGTCAATTCAATCGCTTCCCACTTGACAAACTTCCTCAACCTAAATCATCTCACCTCTTTCAACTCACCCATTCACTCTTACCTTCACCGTCACAATGTCTTCCTCCTTGGCCGTCGGGCAATTCGCAGAGGCACCTCTAAATGCCAGCAGAAGTCCCTGCCCCGTCGTCAACGCCCTGGCCAACCATGGCTACATCGAACGTAGCGGCCGTAACATCTACATGAACGACCTCACCGCGTCCATGAGCCACGTGGGCATGAGCAAACTTCTCGGCTCTGTCTTTGCTGTGCCGACCTACTTCGAGTATCACAATCCTGCCAAGGCATACCTGAAGAAACCCGTCAGCACCTGGGAGAGAGTCTGGGGCCTTTTGAAGAACCCTTATTCTTATTTCGACTTCTTTGGCTGCTGGAATATCAACCAAATCAATAACGGCAAAAAGTATCTCAATCTCGTTGACCTTGCGTCTCACGGGGCCATTGAGCACGATATTTCTCTCTCACGTCGAGACATTGGCCAAAAGGAAGGCAACAACAATCCTCAACAAGATCTGATCGATGAGATGCTCGAGTACTCCTTCGACGGCGTGTCCATGACCATCGATGATCTGGGCAGGTTCATCAAAGCTCGTATCCAGCGACAGCTTAAGGATAACCCAGAACTAGTCTACGGTCCAGACCAGCACCAGGTCAACTGCGGTCAACTTGCACTCATGATGGGGTGTTTTGGAGATGGGAAGACGATTCCTGTCAGCTACGTGAGGGCTATCTTCAAGGAGGAGAGGCTGCCCATCGAAGAAGGTTGGAAGAGGAGATTTTGGTGGACTATGGGGCTCTTCGAGTTTTTCAAGTCTGTCCGTAACTTGGTCAGTGCTGTGGGTGTACAGTTTTAGCTTGGTACAGATTTTCATTTTTCGTTTGTTAGAGTGAAGCTGAATGTCCTTTATCGGATTGGCTGGTAAAGTCTTAATTTGTAAAATTTACGCGTTGATCTGATGTTTTGCTTGGCTGCTCGGATATGTTTTCTCTAGAGGTCTTTGAAAATCTTGCACATTGTACCATCTCATCATAGACACATCATTGACCGATTGAGCAACAACTCACACGACTTGTCTAGCGGAAGTCCCAAAGAGAAACAAGAGTCAATCACATGTCAAGCAGTGGTTGGCCTCAAATTTGCATAAACATACACCAATCCTATTCGCGATAAGGGACTTTGGGAGAAAGTGCATGTTTTCATCTACAAGGACCAACTTTCGGCATCTTCACAATGCAATGATCGGTCCATGTAGCCAGCCACATGTTGCCCTGGGTGCCAAGTGTATACGGAGGCGGGGTGGCATGTAAGCTGACGACGCGGGATGAAGGGTGGACGCCAATACCAATATAGCAACCCTCTAACCCTGCTCGTGCAGCAAGCCACCCAAATCCGTATTCAAGGCTGAAGCAAAGTCGTCAAGGGTCGGGCCACTCAAACCTCGGCAAAGAGAGATACAAGGCCCGCTAGTATACTCACCTCAACTGCCGCTATCTGTGAAAGGAAATAAGCAAACAGCTTCGACGTTTCGTGGCTTTCGATAGCGCAGGCGCCATCTGCAGCTAGAATGGGCCGTCAGTAGTAGTGTCTTAACGTGCATGTTTATCACACGAGCTGAAATTCCTCAGTCGGAGAATGGCTGGGGCTGGACTGATGCTTAGGAAGTTTGTCTGTTCGCAGGTCAACGACAGAAGGTGATATGTCGGTTTAAAGTTACAGCTACAGTGCGATTTTGAAGAGTCTTACGGATACGAGATTGTGAGTTTTAAGGCTTCATCCGCCAGCGTCTATTCAATGTAGACGAGAAATTATCTACTTATTATCCCCCATTCTTCTCAAGACCGACCGGCGAAGAGAAATCAGCCCTATCACTCCAATTAATACTCTTATTCACCTAAACACCATGTCTGCTATCGCCCCATACCTCCCTGCCCTCAAAGGCTTAGCAATTGCCGGCAGTCTCATCAACGGCGGCACCATGACATCAGGCTACCGTCTCCTTCCCGCCATCTATCCAACAGTATCAAAGTCGCCCAAAGACGCAGCGAAGCAGTGGGAGTACTTTTACTGGTCTATGTCTGCCACTGTCCCGTGGGTTGACTTGACCACCATCATCGTCATCGGCACGATTGCCTACACTGAGTACAAAGAGGACAAGGCTGGTCTGCCCTGGAAGATCTGGACTGCAGCGGCGGGAATCATGCCCGTGGGCTGGGTCTGGGTGAGGAAGGTGATGCTAGGGCCGTCGAATCAGTTGTTAGCTATTGCGGATACTTCTGGTGAGACGCAGCCACTGAAGGCTACCTCGCAGGAGACGCTGGATCTTATGAAGGAGTTTAATGCCCAGATGAGTCTCAGGATGATGTTTCCATGGGTCGTTGGTGGTCTTGCTTTGTGGGCTACTTTGGGTTTCTAAAATAGAGCTTCAAGGAGACTCGAGTGGCATGTCAGGGACGGAAGATGTGCCATCAATAGGAAAGCGAAGTGAGGGCTCGGGTGTCGTTTCAGAAAACAAACCACCATCTCACACTTTCCATATCGATTGTTCTACTACAGCAACTTTCTCACTCTTTCGCCAGCGTAATTGCACCACCCGACGCCGCAGAGAAATATGATATAAGCCGCCACGAAGCTAGAGCAGGCTTAGATGATTTGATATGATCTGATTTCTCCCTCCATACACTACTAGCCTCTAAGATACAAGTGCACCGTGAAGTATGAACTGATAAAGATAACTTTAGGACTACTAAATAAGTGTGATAATATACGAAATGATTTGCTTACTTTTCTATCCATTCACTTCTAGCCAAGTCGATGAATGCTTCGTAGCTGAGATATATAGGCAGGATATGATAGTAGCTTCAACCACTTTCATTGATAAGACCCAAAGAGGTTAAATTCTGTTCGGTTACCCTTTATTGGAATACTACCTAGAGTTTCACTCTAAACCACAGAGCTTCCATTTCTTAAACTCCCCTTTTTATACTAACCTCTCCCTTTCTGAACAAAATGCCATCGGTACGAGCCAAGAAACTTAGAGGTAAGAGTCCTAGCAAAGAAAAAGGTTTATAAGGAGACAAGGCAGGGAAACCAAAGCGTCTTGGGATGGAAGGGATATGTGTGGTATTCTTAGCAGCCACGGACTTACCGCATTTAAAGAAACAGAGCACTGCATGGATTTCAGACGAAGCAGTTTTAAACCAATATCAGGCTAATTCAGGCTGCCATCCCAACTGAGATTGCAATTCCTAGGAGTACCGAGTAGAAAGTACTGTACTTCGGAGCCGTTGGTCTAAATTCTACGCCCAGTGTCGAAAGTTAGGACTTATATTTTATATATACATTCTTCAAATTGATAGCGGTTCCCAGGAGACCTTGCTCTTAGTGCCAGGAGTCTGTCTGCTTCTTTCTAAAAGTCTTCCTAACTCACCTCCCGTTACAAACTTCTGCGTAATGACTACAATCTTTATGTCTATTGAACGCCACCACTGCAACTATTGTATACAGAGTACAATCTCCCTCGGTCCCACTTACGTTATATTCGAGAACGCATGGCACCACGCAACGAAGAGCAATTGTCTAACAGCAAAAATTTGCACAATTAGACAAAGGACCTTGGAAAGTGCGGAGGTCACCCTACAGATGCGTAAGTCTTGCTGGAAGGTCCAGCTGGTTATTGGATAGGACCATCGCTCTTAGCTGGCGTCTATCTAAACCCTGGCGCTAACCAAGTGACTCGGCAGTTGCCTCTCTGTTTCGAACGTCCTCGAAACAAGAAGACGGCAAATGACTTTTGGACTAGTATCGCCATTGATTTGGTATCCCCATCGGATATCTCTCCAAACTTTGTCGTTGAAGACACTTTCGATCAGGCTGTGCCAAGTCTGCCGCCTCACACACCGACGGATACCAACGTGATAGAGTATCATGTCATTCGGCACCGTTCATGCACTCTCCCTGATAATTTACCTCTCGCATCACATGTTAAAGGTTTGTAGTCCTGCTTATTGCACAGCCTTTGTCTAACTTCCCCAGCTAAATGTGCCGAGCGTCTATCACAACCGCTGCGTCGCCAACACCCTCGCTATCTTGCCTTAAGTCAGACAACTTTGAACTCTTCTTACGAAAAGAAACCAGTACGCAAGAAGTTGAAGGCTGATGGCTCTCGATCTGTGCAATGGAATGCATCTGGATCCAGAGACAGTGAGGAGGGCGATATTGGGAAAGATGATTGTACCATATTCACTAGAGGTGGATTTTAAAGAAGCGAGAGGATCAAGGAAGACTTGGTATCTTTGATTCTCGCCTACTCCGATCGCTGCGATATCTCATGGCTCGGACAGTCGTGGTGTGTCACCCTCGCCACTGGCCCAACCCTACAAGCGTGTCAGATCACCCTCCACAATCACTATCACTTGTGTCCCTCCACATACCGGCAAGTTGGGAGATCGGAATGCCAAAGTTTTCCAGGTGAGGGCAGAGGCCTGGACGCCCCAAATGGCATCCTGCTTATGTGTCGTATACGCGAGGCTTTTGACTTGCGGCTGGTCTCGATACACCGAGACACTGTGCATTCGAGCATTCGTTCCTCGCGACGTTGTCACACAATACGATGGTCGAAAGGCAATTGTTCCCATAATATGGACCGAGAGGCACTCCGACATCACTATGAAATGTGCTGCGTCGAGAACACGGCCGCTCAAATGCCCATTCTCGAGCACTTCTGACACAGTCGGCCACACATTAATGCTCTAGCTGCATCAGCTACTGGTGGAAATACTTTGCAATGATCTTAAATTCCAATATGCAACAATCCATCTGCGAGGAAAAGGTTGATAACCACTTCGAGATGCCATACTTGTTTGTGCAGGTAAGAGTGATATGTGGGTGCACTTGGGATAGTAGTTAAAAATCTTCCCGTCGGATGGGAGTTCAAGACTGCCGGTTTGTAATCGATACTATTGAATATAGTAGAGCATACTTGGTTCGAGCAAATGTTACATCGTTTCGTATTGACACAGATACAGAGTGGTTGGGCATTGTAACTGGTGTCGAGAGGATCATTCAGCTGTCGGATGTAAAGTTTTTGAATACGACATAGCAAAGCTTGTCTTTAACCAATTACCATCCGGTATGGTGTAGTGGCTAACATTTCGCGCTCTCATAACCTGAGAGATCAGTACCGCGGAGCCCAGGGTTCGATTCCCTGTACCGGAGTTTGTCTTTTGCCGTTTTGATCACCTGAATCAAAAGCAACAAACAAACACTTGCTCGTGATGTCATTTCTTTTTGCTTTCAACAGGGATTTCGATGACTTGTGAGAAAACAATACGCGATACTGGAAATAACTGATAACTCTATTCATTCTTTGTGTCCACGGAAGTTACCTCTAGTATTTATAGACTATTTGTATACTGAATGCCACTCATGCAGCGCACACGTTGCTCTTGCCTAGTGGAAGGTAAGGAGGAAGAAGGGAAAGAGAGAGAACGAAATCTATGAAAGTGCCATGGAAACAGAAACTGGATAAAAAGGGATACTGGGGAGTGATACTGAGTAAGGGATTGAGGCATGTGGTAGCTATTCTAGCACCTTGGAAGATCCTCAGACTACTGTTCAACAGCAGTATGGAACGGCCATATCGATTCGCACTCTCTGACCTTCCATTAAATAGGAACGCCCACATTTCGGAAGTGTTCAATAATGCCTTTCTTTGAGAAAAAGGTGCCGCCCGATCACAAACCACCACATTGAGCAAGCAGGGCGTGTTCGGGTCTCCTGGCAAAAAGTCCCCAAATCCATCAGCAATCTGCTTTTCGTTCTGTTCCCAGCATTTCACAGTCTCCACAAACAGGCGTGCTTTCGGGGGCTTTTGCCTGTTCACCAGCTTCTAAAAAGGCTCCAACTGTAATTCCGCGTTGTCGTGGTCAGCGGCTGATTGTGAATGTCGGCTAACATTGTTCGCCTGAGTACTCGTTCATTATCTACAGGCCATAACGGTGAGGCGAGATCCTTTCTCCCCATTGGCAAAGGATATCTTGCTTTTGACTTCAACTTGGGACCGGAGACTCTCGTCCATCATATATGTACGTTTGACTGCATGCTATTCTATCACAGCGCTCTGGTGGGTATGAGGGCGGGACTCACCCGCCAAACTGTTCGACAATTGACCCGGTTCTAGCAAGGCCGGTTGCGCCAGAACGAAGGAAATGTTTGAGCGCAGAAAATCAGAGATAGAGTCAGCGATATAATGGACAGAGGAAATGACGACCAGGCGGCCGGAACGAGCTCGTTGAGGGAGAAAGCAGGTTGTTATCCTCGGAACTTCTTTAAACCTGCGCAAGGTTCTTGTCGAGAAGATTACAAAACAAATGACGTATGCAAGCGGCTCTATAGGACTACGAACCCGAGTATTAAAGCAATCCTTCAAGAGAACCCGGGTGGAAGCTCCCACAGGCCAAGGCTAACGGTTACAGGCTGCCGTAGCGCAATATCTCGCATCGGCTGTGGCGTTTGACCCAGCCGAAGCACGGCTCCGAGATACCGACCTCCGATATTGGTTTCCGCATTGACCGCTCACCTGCCACTAGCTAAATCGTCGATTTCATAGACAGGAACAGCACAAGCAACACGTGGCGTAACCTCATGCTCATTCAGTAGTCATGGTGTGTGCGCGAGAGGTGTCATTTTTCTGTCCTTTCTTCTCCCCTTCTGGACCTTCGTCTTGCGTGTTCTGTGACTGGCGAATGTGGAGGGTGTGGAAATACTTTTGAGGTGGAACTTAGCTCCTCTACCCCCGCAAACTTAAGACTCCTCCTCTATCGGAATCTCCACATGACCTGAACGCAATCGAGATGATCCATTGAAGAGACAAGCCGATGGTTGAGATAAGACTTCTCTCACGGTAGAGAGGTGCTCCGACTTCGGGACGTCGTCTTGGCATGAATCGCCCACTCCTTAACGCTCGCTCCCCCGGTGTGCGGAATCTCGCATAAGCCACCTGACTCTCCTGCGTCTGTCACCTCGGTGAGTATTCAGTCCACATGACAATCGTCTCCCGATAGTCAATCGAACTAACAAAAACCTAAATGCAATGCTTTATCAGTCAATTCGGAATGAAAGCCCCTGGCCGTATGCACAATCTGCCACACGACTACCCCATGAGGAAAAGCCCAAACTCCCGCTGGGCACAAAGACACAACCGCGTCACTCTCAAACCCCACGGTCGTCACTCCGTAGCGGCCTCGGATCTCTCGGGTTCTGGACCCAACCTTGCACTGACAGTCTCGGCTTCTGAACCCGAGGCTACAGGGATCGGCCAATTGGCCAATGGCCGTGCAGACTGCTCTCCTTTATTTCCTGATGCGGCTGACAGAACCTGGGGAAGCCGAGTCTAAACCTGTTAGGGCCGAGTGCTTCCTCGCCTACGCCTACCGATGGCTCGGAAGTTGTAAGTCCAGCCTATCAAGACGCTGCGATTAGCACTCGTTGTCATGATGGGGCTTTCAGTTGATCTACAGTCACGAGGGCGATAAGCTCGACCTCACACCATCAGTGCCATTATAGCAATTAGCAGTGGCCTCTTGGATAAGCCTCGCTATCATCAACGTCTTGATGCACGGCCATGCTACCGACGCCCGAGGGGTTGGAAAACCCTCGGGCATCAAGCACTCGGGGGTGTCGTGTGCCTGAAATGGCTTGGCCAGACTCATCACGTCTATAAGAAAGCTGCCACGCCACCTTCGTGGCCCATTCTCACATATTCAGTTCTCTCAGACTTATTCTTCATTGATACACATTACCAACCTCAACCATAAGCCCCATCCAGAGATAAATCACCCACAACACGGCACAATGAACAAGCTTAGGGTCAACGTCGAGAGCGACAACTTCACAGAAACCAGCCACAGAACCCCCGTCCGTGCCCTACCTTCAACATGGTACACGTCACCCGAGATGTTCGAGCTTGAGAAGCGCGCCATCTTCTCCAAGAAATGGTTGCTCATCACCCACCAGAACAGACTCGCCAAAGCCGGCGACTGGCTCAAGTTCAACACGACCGGGTATGAGTTTGTTGTATCTCGCGACCGCAAGGGAAACCTCAATGCCTTCCACAACGTCTGTCGCCATCGTGCATTCCCTGTTGTTCAGGGCGGGACGCAGGGAAATTCGTCTATCTTTGCGTGCAAGTACCACGGTTGGTCATACGGCCTCAGTGGCAATCTTGCAAAGGCGCCCAATTATGACACACTCGAGGGATTCGACAAGAGCCAGAACGGTCTGTTCAAGATTCATCTCAAGGTTGATGCGTATGGATTCATTTGGGTCAACCTTGACAGTTCTGATAACCCAGAGCCTTGGACGCGCTACTTCGATGGCATCGATCAACAGGAGAGGCTCGAGAAGGTCAATTTTGAAGATTATATCCTGGATAATGAGTATAGCATGGAGGGTGCCTACAACTGGAAGATTCTTGCCGACAACTTCAACGAATGCTACCATTGTCCCACGACTCACCCGGATTTGCCCACCCTTGCGGATCTGGGAAAGACAAAGTGCGACACTGATAAGGGATGGATCAAACACTCAAGTGTGCAGACAGAGGAGCAGAAGAAGGACGGCCTCGGCCTCGCAAGTACCTACTTCTACCCCAACGCCTCCGTTGTAGTCTTGTAAGTATTCCCGTCACATTCTAATATCCCGACTAACGCAAACAGGCCGCACTTCATGATGATCCAGCGCTTCATGCCCACAGCAGCATCCCACTCAGCAATGCACTACCAGATCTTCCGCAACAAGAACTCCTCCTCCGAAGACTTCCATTTGATAGCAGACATGTATCGCCGAGTTGTCTCAGAGGACAAGGATCTGTGCATCGGCGCCCAAAGAAACCTCGAGGCTGGCATCTTTGTCAGCGGCGAGCTGCATCCTAGGCTGGAACACGGTCCGTTGTCATTCCAGGAGGGCCACCGCGAGGCCATCAGGGCTCACGTGCAGCTTGAGAAGGAGCTTGGAAGGCAAATTTGGCCAGCGAGACAGAGGCTGCCTCCTACGGCGGTGGAGAATAAGGAGGATGAGGAGTTGTGCTCTAGTTTGGCTTGTGGGAGTTTGCAAGAGATTTTAGCTTGGTAGACTAGGAAAATGGTGAATTGAAATGATGTTAAAAGTTCGTCCTCGATTTGTGCCATGGAGATTGTGAATGATTGGGCGATGATCTCTTCGTCTAGTAAGCCATCCACCTAATAAAACGTGATATTTTTACTGACATGGCTATCTCTAAATGGAAAGTCAGTCGGTGGCTCACGCGTGTATGTTCGCGAGGCTTGGGGCTCTTACAATTGACAGTGAATTTATCTTTCTAGTCTTGCGCTTGATCACATCCAAAATTTCCAATCAACTAGTGTGTTCTATATGCGAATCATTCATACCCATCAAACCCATGTGCACTTAGTGAATCCATCACTGCACCCGGCGGCTCTATAGTAACGGTCTTGCCACTTCTCCCATCCGTACTCCGGCCTTCCACATCTACCATCTCAGTAGAATCTCCCCCACGAGTATGTGTTACGAGCCCAGTCTCATCATCCCAAATACCCCATTTTGTATACAAGGAATGTGGAGGTCGTGGTTTAGATGTGTCATTCGTGTATGTGTGCACGGGAATACCATGGACGTTTATATCCTTCGATTTTGATGATTGTGTGGGTGTCTTGGTTCGGTCGATGAATCTTCGAAGGCCGGGGAGAGAAGCGACGATGACGGATGTGCTCATTTCTGCAGTGCATAAGATGTCTAGGCATTATGTTAGACCATTGGAACCGCAGGAGACAAGATGGGGACATACTGCCTGACTCATCCGCAAGTTCAAACTGAGTCACGGTATATGCTGTGAATCGTGTGATACTAACCATCAGCGTTATCGCGCCCAAGGAGAAAACGCCAATAAGACCGAGCTTCTGCTCCATGCGGAGCGTGAGGTGCCTCAACAGAAAGAAAGGAAATATGAAGGCTAGATGAGGGATTAGCCGTCAATTACAATGTTGTGAGATCGTGAATGTGAGTCCTGAGGATACCTAGTAGCTCTGTAGAGAAGTTAAGACACCACTGGATAATAAAGTCAGGGTACGAGTTCCAAGCCGACACCAACTGATTTTCGATAGACCTGTTCGAGGTTAATGCAAACTCTCGCAGTGGCGACGCATAGGAGTCATGCCAATTATTCGAGATGGGAAGGCATATCAACGTATCCGTGAGTACCGTCGCGACCAAACAGCAACCGAAATAAATCGAAATCAAGAGCAGGCTAATTCTGAATGATCCCATAAACTGTGGGATCAGCGTCCAGTAGAATACCGTAATTGAGATCTTGGGAAAGAAAATGCCGACGTCGAATAAATACTGGGCAACAAAGACAATCTAGAGGTCAACGTGTTAGTTATCAAAGTCCCTTTTAAGATTTCAGCCGCCACATACCTTCAAATATGCCACGGAATCAACGAGGTTTTCATCGCCAATCGGAGGGTCTTTGATGAGAATTGTCAGTGCAATCGATGACAAGATAAACCATCCTAAGGTGAACAGCCAGCCGAGCCAGGCGAAGATATCGGAGAGGTTGAGTAACGACTGCTTGGAAAGGTAGCGCGCCAGGCTCCTCAGGATGAGGACGAACAATGCCAAGGCAAGCAGAAGTGCCTGAATCGTCTCCCGTAAGTCAGTTCCCATAGTATAGGGAAAACGAGAGACCCAAGGTCTGGCAAGACTAAGAAGAAACTCACAATGGAAGTGACGACAGTCACCATAGCGCTGGGGTTGCTAAGGAAGTAGAGACTCTCATTCTCTTAGGCAGATGAGAGGAAATGAAAAGCATTAGACGGTGAAAATGACGGCTAGGTCGGGGAACGGTGTTTTAAATTAACAATTAAACTTTGGCCGTGTCGATGCTCAGAACACTTAAACGTAACGCCCACAGAGAGAGAGAGTTGCTAGTTTTCGCTAGTTTGTCCAATGCATAAGTCACAGCTACCAATGACCTCCACCACAAGATGTTTTAGGAATGTACCCCCCAGCGGTTGCATTCCTGAGCCGAGCCGTTCTTAGCGATAGCTCAGTTTTGTCTGTTTCCTGACCAATCTTTGATGCTGCATGAATTTAGCGTTTGCCCTGAGACATCAGCCCAATACCCGCATCAATTGGCGCACGTAGATCAGCCGTTATTTGCTGCCAGGGGAAAGTTTAAGATCCCCTTGGGATAAACCCAGGGTCTCTAGACCGATCAAGCATTGACCGAGGATTAGCCAAGCATCAATGATCGCGCTTTAGTCGAGTCTAGGACTTTGCCAAGGCCAATCAAGTGAGCCCACTGCCTGTGTCCTGTAGTTAAGGCGTTCCCGGTTCTGGGATAAAGCCGTAACCTGATGCGGTTGATCCAGGGGGAAGATCCGTAGCCACTACGGAGCACCCGGTTGCTACTCCGCAATGACCCTACTTAAAACGCATCAAATTTGGAATACGACAGGTGCTTGGTGCTGGATGTTGCGTGGTTTACGAAGCTGGATAGGAGCACGACATCCTTACATGACAACTTGACTCGAATGTTGGTGATAAGCTGATTATTTTATCATCTACCGATCAGAAATCCCCTCTATTATTGAAACTAATCTAATTGCTAAAAGCCTGCTGCGTGAGGAGGACTTATCTGTTTAACACTCTTCAAAGCGTTATGTAGAACCAAGATACTAAAGTAGAAGTACTGAAGTTACCTCTCATATCTATCTATCTATGCTGTCATAGCCAGATGAAAGGTAAGTCTGATGTACTCCTGTTTAGGTATCAAAGGATGCTGAAACTTTTACCCTGCTAGGGCAGTATACATATACTCCAAAAGTTCAATCGAAGGGTTCCGACAACGTCTCGCTAAACGGTGTCAATGTTTATAGAGGTTTCTATAGAGGCTTCTATAGAAGACCATATACGTTTTAGCATACTGAGACGAGGCGTAGTCAAGTAGCAAGATCGGTAGGTCCAGTTTCTCCTTATCTATTCCTTAGTGTATGTAGCTACAGTGATGTAGTCTTACCCTTAATCAAAACCCACCCACCAAGGCTGCCAGTAGTTGTGGACTATCTTGATAAATTTCGAGGCTGATACAGTGAACTGAATGGCTGTCCGTGAAGCGTATCTGTCAAGCTGCGTGCTGAAGTAATTGTTCATGGAAGGGGAAATAAGGTTTAACTCCATACCGGGGCCTCTTTGAACCCCGATGCCGGGCCATCTGTATTGCCTTATCTCCACGGCTGGACACTCACGTGGATCTGTCTCAGGTACGTACCGAGAACAGTTAGGTCTCGGTGGAGACGATAGTTAGGTCCGGATTTTGCGGAGTTGCGTTACTAATCCCTGATATTTGCAGCTATTTAATTCAATTCATGGACAGGTGAGTTGAGAGTTGACACCGCGCATCATACCAAGCGAACAAGGACCAGAAGAACACGCTTCGAGGTACCAGACATCAAGATGAAGGTTGCAATCGTCGGTGCCACTGGCGTCACCGGAGGATCCATCGTCAATGGCCTCTTGGAGTCCGACACTCGGTTTGTATGCAACGCCGGTCTGCGTGACTGGGGGTTGACTGACGATTGACAGGATATCACAGCTCTAATACGCCCTAGCTCGATCGAGAAACCAGGCGTTAGCACTCTGCGGGAAAGGGGTGTCAAGATTGTCGCTGTTAATCTTCAAGGCCCCCAAGATAAGCTGGTGGCTGCTCTGAGCGGCATCGACGTGGTCATCTCGGCTATCCACTATCAGTCTTTCGATGACGAGATTCCTCTCTCCAGCGCAGCTAAAGCAGCGGGCGTGAAGCGATATGTGCCGTGCTTCTTTGCCACTATCGCCCCTCGGGGAGTCATGGAACTTCGTGATAAGGTAAACTCCACCCTGACAAACAAAGGGCTAAGCTGACTTGTCCGCCGCAGAAAGAGGAAGTCCTCGATCACATCCAGCGTATCTATCTTCCATATACGGTCATTGACGTAGGGTGGTGGTATCAGATCACGCTTCCTCGTGTACCATCCGGTAAACTTGACCACGGACTCACCTTTGCCAACAACAATATCATTGCAGGGGGAAACACCCCATCTGCACTCGTTAATGTCCACGATGTGGGAAAATACGTTGCAGCTATCATCAACGATCCACGAACGATCAACAAGAAAGTCCTGGCCCACACAGAGACCAAGACGCAGAATGAAGTGCACGCGTTGGTTGAGAAGGTAACTGGTGAGAAGCCAGAGCGCACTGAGGTGAGTCAGACCTATCAGAATCGATACCTGAGCGGTGACTGACGGCAATGCAGTTGTCCAAAGAGCAGCTGGAAGACCAGCTGCTGCCGTTCAAGGAAACCAGCGAGCTTAGTGACACCCGCTGCATCTTGGACTACTGGATGTCTTGGGGCGTTCGGGGTGATAACACGGCAGAGAAGGCTGTGTATCTTGGGTATGCGATTGCAAGTGATTTGTATCCCGCGCTTCGGGGCGGAAGCCTAGAGGCATTTATCCAAGATGTCTTTGACGGAAAGGGGGAGAAGGTTTATTAGGATATATGATGCAGAATGAGCAATCAGGCATATCGAGCTGTGAAGATGCTTCAGTGTCGAGATCTCTTGCACGAACTTGTTTGACTCCCCTGCAGACTGAACAATCTGCGATTCCGCTGAGGTTTGTGGTCTGATTGCTTACTCCATGCCCAAACCCCAGTCAATACCCCAGTAAGCTTAACTTCGAAATCGCGTGTTCTTTCTGCGGCTCCAGAGCTTCCAGAAGGGGCACTAACTAATGTGTCGCGCATTAGAACAATACCACATCAATAGGCTATCTGAGATATCCATATCGATCTTCAGGTGTTGGCATCAAGTGAAATCCCTGAAGACATCAACCGATGACGGTTTCGTAAACGGGATCACGCGTTCAATCTGGTCAGGTAATCCCATGCGTCCGTATGCTCGTCATCCTCGTGACGCAACTTCGGTATAGAGCAGATTGGCAATCGTACCACCTCAATTGGCCACGCGCACCCTGGAGAGTGCGCTAGATTAGCGATGGCAGGGGTGATGCGCTTTAATTTACAGTAGGTGTAGGTGCCCCCATGGAGAGGAGTGCGGAGAAAATGACGAATCGCGAGAAGTCGGGACAGAATCGACTGCGGTTTCTACTCCGTGTTATTCTCGCGGCGACAGTTACTGCAAGCACCGGCGGGCACTATACTGTTCCTTCAATCAATGCTCTACCTGATATCATTTTAGTTGATGAACTAAGTACAACCGTTGATAAAGTAAATGAGATCCAAGGCGCTCAGAAGGGTTGAAACACCCCGAGATGCGTTAGATACAATCTGCGCTTCAAAACAAAACCATTCCTCAACCATGGTGCTATTCCCCGCGCATCTCTAACCAATCTATATCCCCCCCCCCGTGAAATATATGGATATATCAGCAGTTGTATTACAATTGGGCATTGACAAAAAGCAGCCCATGACCCCACTGTCCACGCCACTTCCGGCACCAGAATCTGGCCACTGTCAGATCCCGCCTGGAGAAATTAGGGGTTTGTGGCCTGACTTGGCGCTAACGGAACGTCCCGACTAACAATGCAGAAGGTTGCAAATAGGGGACGAGGAATTGATATAAGAGAATGGCTCATTCAGCTTGATTTACTCACATCAAATCATCTTCATCAAGAACTACTACATCAATCCAGTCTCCAGCGCAACACAGCTACACAAAACTCCAATTTCATAATGACAACCAACTCATTCGGCGGAGCTCTTCCTCGCTTCGACTTCCCGGCTCAACCAGCCCCAGCCGTCTCACGCATGGCACGCGTCTCCAAAGCCCTTCCCATCGTACTTGTCGCCGCGACAATAGCTGGTAAGTCACTCGCCAGAAAATCAAAATTCTATGCTAACATTCTTCAGCGGTCGCTGTCAAGACTACGCAAGAGAGTCGTTCGTTTGGACGCCCTTCGATGGTTCAGAATTTGGTACCGCAAGGGCAGGGTGTTGTTGAGAAGCGGAAAGTTGACGTGGGTTTGAAGACTAATAAATAACGCGATGGGATTGACTAGATCGATTTGCAAATGGGATGCATTGTGGAAGCGATTTTGGAGTTCAGATGCGTCATCTTGAGATAGTAGGGCTGGTCCCAATACAGATCATTATAATTACACATATACTCTTGCGATCGTGTTTGGGCGTGGCCAAAGAATTTTCAAGTGGTATTGATTATGTCAACGTAAAGAAAGACCCTTTGAATCAGGAATCTTTCTACAATATTAACTCCACGATGATCTGGGGCATCTCGGTTACCCCAGCCAGCGCGCCAGGCTCCGAATCGTACTACGCAACACCATAACTCTTAAAATCTACAGCTCCTCCTCACCCTCCTCAACCTCCCTCCAATCCAAGTCTATCTCCTCCTGTTCATACAAATCCTCCTCATCTAGCTGATCGCTATTCCCAAAAACATCCCTCAGACTTTGTACGTGCTCCTCAACACCCTTAACAACCTTCAGCTTCGGCAGCTTCTCGCCTTTCGTCGCGAGAAACTCATCAACATGCCCGTCGACATCCGGGTTCCACCCCCGAACATATCCATAGATGCACAGATGCTCTAGACTGGGCGGCAGGGTATCGACAAGGCGGAAAGGAGCAGGTTGGAAGAGCCGGAATGGTGGCTCGACTAGTCTATTACCCCAGGAGCCGAGGAGGGTGATGATGCCGATACTTAGGTGCGTAAGATGGGGAAAGTCGTGGAATGAGCCGATGGTGTGGCCGTGTTCTCTTGCGGGTTTGTTGGTGGGCTTGGGGTTGACGCTGATAGCTTTATCGGAAGCCATTCGGTCACGACCGTAATAACCTGTAGGGTATCCCCACTTGGGCCGGCTAGCCTCCTCCTCTTCATCATCGACATCTTCCTCTTCCTCTTCCGGGTAATCAGTGTTGTATAGAACCACCTTATCCAGGTCGACATCCACCACTCGCAGCGTATCTCTATGCGCAGCCAGAGCTCGTCCGACTTGGAAAGACTGAATATGAGGCAAGCCTCCATCTGTGCTCCACAGACCGCCCAAGGAAAGTTTGAACTCCTCGAGGAACTTGGGAATCGAGATAATTCGCTCCAAGAACCCGCCAGAGAGATCACAGTGCGTAATTTCCATTTTCTTCATGTTTCCCGAGCGAGGTACAAAGAACTGATGTGTCAGCTGATATTCCTGCAGCGCATCCATGGTCACCGACTCCAGCGCCGGAAGTCGATGGATCAATTGCATGTAGTGAAGGATCTCGAGGCTGTCGTATACCCTCGGGTCACTGCTGTCGCCGTCGCTGGTCATGAAACGGACATGTTTGAGTTTCTGTAAACTTGGATTCTTGATCTCTCCGTAGTTGCTCTTGAGCATGTACTCGACAAGGGGTGACTGATAGAGGCCTTCTGCGAGATACAAGGTAGTTATGTTCTTGCACAGGGAGAATAAGAGTGCGATGGCAACAGCCGCAAAATTGGGCGTGTCCTCCTGGCGATGGCCTCCAGGTACTTCCCAACCCATCACCAGGCGCTGCTTCTGGTCGACGGCGCTGATAAAATGATCGGTTGTGTCCTTGTCTAGAGCAAGACTGCGAATGTACTCTTGAAGTGCGGAGTGAGACTTGTTACTCCCATGCTCGATCTCTCGGGCTTGGTTCTCTCCACCCTGAAAGCGAAGGAGGTAGCACAACGACCATTCTTCGGCATCAATGGCGACCTCGGAGACGGCCTCTGCGAGAGAGGGTTGCTGGACATAGGTTTTCAGCAGTGGATAGAGCTTATCAACATCGCTCGTGCTGCGGATGCTTATCCGGGAGTAGGTGGGCATGGCAGGCATTGTCGTGTTGGTGCTCGGGGGAAACTGGATTTAACAATGCGCATTGAGAAAGTGTCCAAAGAGTCTTGTTTTTAACTTCTGATCCTCCCCATGGCATCGGGTGGTTGCCTGCTGTTACCTACTGAAGTGGTGGCCAGTGCAGCGGTTGCCTATTGCAGTGGGTAATGCTCCATTTCACGATCCCACTTCGTGATGGACTGACCTGTAGCATGCTCGTGCGTGAGACCATGCGCCAGGCGTGATCTTGACATTGTTATCATCATCATTCAAACCTTTGCTTTCCACGGAATTAGTTTGTAACACAATGTTTATTGCCTCTGACTGGCCCTATATTTCTGTCAGATCTTGCCAAAGTCCCGCTTTTGTTTGGACCTACTAATACTACCTTGCAGAAATGAAGCGTGCAGTTGTGGAGAAGCAGAGTGGCTGTCATTGGGGGCTCTTTCTTGTTGAACTCGTTGGTCAGCATCAAGGTCTTAGGCCGTCACCGGATTCTTTCTTGAACGTGACGGAAATGAGATATCAGCCACATGAACAACCCTTAACGTCCCTGGCCCAACGCATTCCACACGTGAACTCATCGCATGTGAAAGGCCAGAGAGCATCAGGCCGGCGCGGCGATATAATTATCCCGCCTCCCAACCTAGCTCCCTGACGCTGATCGTTTTTTACTTTCTTCTTCAACCAATCCATGCCGTTTATGACGTCACACCACATTCTCCAAAAATGACATTCTCGTCGAAATTTCTGCTCCTGGCCCTCGTATGCCTGCTCTTGGCCGACCGCGCCTCGGCCTTCGGCGCCGGAGAAGTGGCTGGTAACAGCGAATTCAACGGCTACGTGTGGCGGCACGGTGACATCGCCGAGGCTCTGCGCTATCTGCCCGTCAGCTTCGTCACACATTATCGCTTCTCGGCGCTCGAGCGACGCCAGATTTACTTTGGGAACTGGCTGCGTGACTTCTCGCAGATCATCGACACCACGGGCCTTGAGACGGTGCCGGAGCCTGTGCTGAGAGCCATCGTCAGCATCTTGGGCTTTCTTGAGTTTGGCTTCGCGACTGATGAGTTTGATGTCACGCGCGAACGCCTCGGGTGCTATACCCACGTGGAGCATATCGACAACCCCAAAGGATACCCCAATAATGCCAAGGATGTTGACAAGCGACTCAGAGGACCACTGGATCCTAGAGAGCTGGAGTTTGATGCAAAGACGGGCATGAAGAATTACATCGCCAACGCGGGAAAGGGCTGGGACACGTCTGCTGACTACGTGACGCGGCAACTGCGCGAGTGCATCAGGCTCGGCCGCGAGAACACCCCCAAGGCGAAGAAGGAGGCCTTCATCCATCTCGGCGCCGCGCTGCACACCCTCGAGGACTTTTCCGCGCACAGCAACTTCACCGAACTCTGTCTGCACGAGCTCGGCGAGAAGGATGTCTTTGCTTTTGTCGGTGAAGCATGCCGCGTCAAGACACCGGGCTGGAGGGGAAGGATGGTGCCGCCTATTGTGACAGGCACCTTTGGCATGCTGGACATCTTCCACAGTCTTCTCGGCGAGGCTGATGACATGGCTGTGCTGCAGTGCAAGGGCTCACTCGAGAATCTAGAAAATGTACGTTACGCGCTTCCCTTTGTTGACCAGCCGCTGAAGTGTCGCAGGAGATGAACATCGGCGAGATCGCGTTCCAGCATCTCTTCGACCTTGTCAAAGCCGCCATCACAGCCATAAGCAAACTCGCCTCCGACAGCACCATCAAAGACCCCATCATGCAGCAGCTTGAAACCATGGGCGTGCTGTTCCAAAAGGCTGAAGAGGACAAGAAGAGCACCACGGCCGAGAGCAGCCTCGACGCGAACCAGCTCTGGCAGACCATCGAGCCCGTCTTCTATCTTCACGACCGCATCAAGAAATGGATCCAGGAACGCACGGAGCAGCACGACGCCGAGCCGCTCTCTGAGGAATCGAGCTCGCAGTTGGGGAAGTACACGGATCAGCTTGTGTTCAAGTACTTGTCGCTCATGATTGAGAGCTCCATCATGCAACTGCGCAACGCGCTCAAGGCGGCCAAGGAACGTGTCGATGCGGAAGCTGCAAAATCCACGTCGGCCGAGGTGTACCTCGACGGCGATGGATCCGACCCCAGCCACTCTGACATCTCCAAGGATCACTTCAGCAACGTGCTCAACCAACCGGCCGGCCTCGTCTCGACAGTGACCACCAACTGGACGACGCAGCAGGTTGTCAAATGCTGGGATGACGAATTCCGCGACGAGGAAGAAACCATCCGCCAGATCCTCACCATCCTGCACCACCCGGCCTTCCCGCGCCACAAGACCCCCGTCCAGAAATACATGTTCAACGCGGTGGAGGAGTGGTGGCACCACAACAGCGCCGCCGAGAAGAGCACCATCCGCGGGATGCTCACCAAGCAAAGCGTGCGCAGCCGCCAGCACGAGAACCACACGCTCACGCTGAAGGACCTGGAGGGCAAGAGGAAGGGCGTCGCGTCGTTCCCCGGCTCGAGGCCCAAGCTCAGACAGAAGCCGGCCAAGCCGTCGCCGCTGACGTGGGCTGTCGACACGGCGAAGAGCGATGCCAAGTGGGTGCTTGGGGCGCTGAAGAGAGGTGCGAGGGATCCTGTCGCGGCGTTTGCTTTTGTTGCTGGGGGGCTGTACATGTTCTTTGCGCAGATCGTCATGGCTTTGTTGCATGTTTTTAGAAGGGGGAAGGCGGCGAGGGATTGAGGTTGAGGTATGATACCCTGGGCAGATGGTAACAGGATAGAACCAGTCATCGCAGGTTATTTGAAGCTTTATGTATAGACGACTAGACGAAGATATCACAATTGTTGTTCCTGAGATGGATATAATTGCTACTAGATAGAAACACAACCAGCCCTTGCAATTCGTTCATGACTTCACTGGTATACTGTAAAGAACCGCCGCAATGTTCTTCCTATAATCTATACAGTATCTGCCTACGCATGAACCCTCGTCTTCTCACTACATACTCGAGGAATGTCCAGACTCGGGCACTACGAACACAAACAGGCAAAAATCTCACACATAATGACAAGGATGTTACTGCGAATTCCCGATAATAAAGTTAGTATCAAGTTTTGAAATGCATAGAGAACGCAAAGAACATAGACTCAATTGATCTAATCAGCTACCAGCGACTTCTCAAGTACCAAAGCTCCAAAAATGTCCAATACTGCCGTTTCCCAAATCACCCAGTCCAGTTCAGTCCAATCGACTAGCTTCCAGTGAAATTACCAAAACACGACCAACATGCCATTCCCAAAGTTCAAATCCAACTCCAAGACCATCCAATCTAGGCACGATCCAACCAGACCCGAACCAACTCGGGCAGTCCATGAATACTGTAGCCCTCCGCATCCATCCAGTCATGCTGGCCGCGCCCGTACACTCGCCAGGCAAGTACAACGAAGCCCTCGTCCGCAGCAGGAGAGAGGTCGGGAACGGGAGCGGCGCTGCGAGAAGCGCCGGTTTGCTCTGAGGCGTTCTCGGTGATGCAACCGCCCCAGCGGGTGGGCATGAGGAGCAGGTTGCTGGGCTTCATGCAGACTACCTGCAGGTCGTTGGGGGAGGCCTTGAAGGAAGATCCCATGAGGCGCCAGGTGTCCATGACGGGGTCGTGCTTCATGATGCGAAGATACGCTTCATGACTCGAGGAAGAAGTAGCGTCGCCGATGGCCCAGACGAGGAAATGGCGCAGGTAGATGGGATGATCATCATCCTTGATCTTAGGGGCTGGAGTGTCGGGAACCTCTCTGGGGACCATGACGCTGGCTTCTTCGGCCTTCTTCATGGCAACATCTCGATCCGTCTCAGCAGCGCGCTTGTCCTCCTTGGCACGCTCAGGGTCAGCGTTCCAGATAGCGAAGTGAATCTTCTTCATCTGCTCGTTGAATCCCTTGGCCTTGTCTTCGAGCTCAGCGATGGAAGCCTTCTGCTCAGGGATCAAGGTGTCCAAAGCAGCACGAGCCTTGTTCAAGTCGGTAGAGATGATGTGCATACGAGCGAGCATGGGCCGGATCTTGGCGTTTTCGGGGAACCCAGATGCAGCTGCCGACTGGTTGCTGAGGGCGGGAAAGTCGCGATACAGCTGGTCCAGCTCAGAGCGGAACTGCTCGGTCTTGAAGACGAGAGCGTCGATTTGCTCGGCAGCCATGATGAAAAGCGGAAAGATGAGTGTAGATGATAGTTTGTGGTGATGATGTTGTTTCGTGGTGTTGAGAGATGTTGTAGAGGAGTTGCAGGTTGCGAGTCTGAGTTGCTCCGAAGAGTTTTGCTTCGGTTGAGTTTGGTGGTGGAAGTTTGGGAAAGAAACTTTCTTCTTATAGGTGTTTAACTTTGCTGTTCGTTGTTCGGCCGTTTTATCTTGTTCCACGGGACATTCTTCATGGGGTTTCAGCTCCTGGCACTCGACGCGATTGTCCTCGATGGGAAATATATCAGGAGCAAAGTAACAACCAAGCGTAGGCACGAAGCTAGGTTGACCATGATTATATTGGCGTATAACAGTATAAAGCGAAATTTCGACTAATAGGTCTTCTGTTTCGAATCAAAGAGAGTGGAATGCATATTGTTGTAAATACAAGAACACTTGACGAAGTCACAGGAAGCGATATGTTTGATTATCGAACCGAATGATCCGTGCGCACGAAATATAAAGTTGTGGGTCGTGGCATTCTCACAGTAGAGTCGACAAAATTAGAAAATACTACAAACATTGTATTATTTTGTCACAACTGTTGATAGAATTCAGATGTCGGTGCTATAGCCAATACTCTCTGTCATCTCTTTGTTTACATACCTAGTGAATGGAAACTTCTCCGAGGTATCGTGCGGTAGACGTTCAATACTAATAACCCTACTTGAGTACTGGGTAGGCCTGGCCCCAGGCCTCAACAGCGATATCCTCTTATATCTCTAAGCACGGCATGTTTTTGAGAAATGAATGCCAAATATCTCCAGTCTCGTTCAAGACTCGAAGCTCAGCCAAGATGCCATGGAAGCGGTTGTTAGTTCGCACGGACAAGGCTCGTCCAACTGAACTGACTCGTTGTTCAACATATCCCACGCTTGGGATGTTGTACGCGGTGAACCACACCAGCTGTCACATCTCGACGAACACACTCATACACCGAGACCATCAACCCGGAGTAGTATGCAAGACGTGATGCGGGGCACTCTCAAATTGGTCCAAAGCCAAGACCTGGTGTTGTGCCATCTCCACAGCGCATCTCTTCCCGATTCGCATCCAACTCATCACCCTGTATCCGAAGCTTAAATGACATTCCAAGGCCACTTCCGATCATTCTTTTCCGTTCCGCCGAATATGCACGCATGTTAGATCGACGGCGTGGTTCCGCCCGTCAACCGCGATCCGATCATGAAAACTTTTCTAGTTTGGGGTGTCGTTCCCCACATTCATGTTCACCCCGCAAACTAACCTCGACCTGGGGTTGGAGCCGGAAATTAGGGGCGTTGGCCGTGGGTTATCCACTCATCAGGGGCGATTTCGTAAACGATTAGCTTTTGTGTGCCCAGGAGTTGACGGGAGTATGCAGTCAGCAGCTGATCGCCCGGCTTCCGAGGCGTTTGGTTGGTGTCTATTCGTTATCTCGACTACCTTGGCTATAAGATGACACTGCTCTACCAAGTCCTTTCGACAAACCCCTCTCAATTAACCCCCGACTAAAGTTTCCTGTTAGGTCAACGTCCATAGCAACACTCAACGCAACATGGCTGGTGAAAAGACAGACCATGTCGACGTCCTCATTGTCGGCGCCGGACCTGCTGGGTTGATGATGGCCACCTGGCTCGCCAAATGCGGCATCAAGACGAGAATTGTGGACAAGCGAGGAACAAAGGTGAAGACCCTGCTTAAAACCCCGGAACACGTATTGATTCAGCGTCCAGGTCTTCAACGGCCAAGCAGACGGTCTTCAATGCCGTACGCTAGAGATCTTCGACTCTTTCGGCTTTGCCCATAGAGCTTGGATCGAAGCAAACCACATGCTCGAGATCGCACTGTGGAACCCCGATGAGAAGGGCGTCCTTCGGAGAAGCTCCCGCATCCCCGATACAGTCCCAGGCATCAGTCGGTTTCAGCAGGTTGTTCTTCACCAAGGTCGAATTGAGAGATTCTTTCTCGATGCAATTAACGAGTTCAGCCAGGGAGAGATCTCGGTAGAGCGCGGAGTCTTGCCCACAAGTCTCGACATTGATCCTAGCACTGTTGAAGACCCCGATGCATATCCCATCACTGTCAAGCTCCGCCACCTGAGCGAAGAAGAAGCCCGGCCAAAGCAGACTGCTACATCTGTCAACGGGACAGCCATCCAAGACGGCCTCTTCCGTAGCAACCTCTCACCCGACGACACAGCCGAAATGCTAAAATCAGCCACACTCAACCAAAAAGCCGACACGATAGAAACCGTCAAGGCGAAGTACATGCTCGGCGCTGACGGCGCCCACTCCTGGGTCCGCAAAGAACTCGGCTTCAAGCTCGAGGGCGAGTCGACGGACTACATCTGGGGCGTTCTCGACATCGTGCCCATTACCGATTTCCCCGACATCCGACAGCGCTGCGCGATCCACTCGGCCAGTTCTGGAAGCGTCATGGTTATTCCGAGGGAGAACAAGTTGGTGCGTTTGTACATCCAGCTTACTACGACGGAGAAGACGGGAGACCAGGACTCGCGGGCGGACCGGTCGTGGATCACGCCTGATGTTATTCTGGAGTCGGCGCAGAGGATTTTGGCGCCATACAAGATTACGTATCGCACGCTCGATTGGTGGACTGCGTATCAGATTGGCCAGCGTGTTGGATCGAGCTTTTCGGCTCATGAGAGAGTGTTTTTGGCGGGTGATGCCGTTCACACTCACAGGTTTGTATTCCCTCTTGCTGCATTTGAGCGAATTGGCTAACCTATTTCCTCAGTCCCAAAGCCGGCCAAGGCATGAATGTCAGCATGCAAGATTGTGAGTCTTTGTTTTCTACACATACCAAAACCGGAGCTAACATCTGTCAGCTTTTAATCTAGGATGGAAAATCGCAACTGTTGTCAAGGGTCTCGCCAGCAGATCTATTCTCAAGACCTACGAATCCGAGAGGAAAGGCATCGCACAAGCCCTGATTGACTTTGATCACAAGTTCTCCCGACTATTCTCTGGCCGACCAGCCAAAGACATCATGGATGAAGAGGGTATCAGTATGGAAGCGTTCAAAGAAGCTTTTGAGAAGGGTAACTTGTTCGCCAGTGGAATTGGTAAGTGCCCTACTCTATCAAGAGCATTGACAAGGCTGACCCGGTATTTCTAGCGGTTGATTACGGCAAGAGCAGTATCGTTGCTAAGCCTTGCGTGGACAACTCGGGCTTGAAAGATGACAAGAGACAAGCTTTGGCACCAGAGATCAAACTCGGCATGAGAATGCCCAGTGTCAAAGTGTTAAATCAATCTGATGCTCGGCCCTGGCACTTGCAAGAACTGCTTCGAAGCAACGGCACATGGAGAGTCATTCTCTTCCCGGGTAACATTGATTCAGAACGGCAGAAGAAAAGAATGGTCAGCTTGTGCCATAAGCTGTCGAATCCATCTTCATTCCTTTGGCGGTTTACACCACCAACAGCTCGATATGACTCCGTCATTGAAGTTCTCACCGTCCACGCGTCAAAGCGCCAAGACCATGACATCTTCGACTTTCCCGAGGTTCTGCGTCCGTATGATGAGGTCGACGGATGGGACTATAACAAGATATTCGTCGATGACGGCTCTTATCATGAGGGACATGGTCAACTGTACAAGACGTGGGGTATCTCACCTGATGAGGGCTGTGTCGTCGTTTTGCGTCCGGATCAATATGTTTCTTATGTCGGTGAGCTGGATGACTACGACTCGCTTGATGAGTTTTTCTCTGCGTTCTTGTTGCCGCAAGCTGGCTCGATCAAAGCGAGTGTCTGAACATCTCAATGGGTTGGGCGAAAGAGGTGACTTGATATGAAATGAATCTTGCTAAGTGCACTAGGAATTACAATCTTAAAACTATATATTAGTAGTGCTTAGTTCCACTACGTCTTACGAAGGAATTGAATTTCGGCGATGTTTGTGTTTATTTGTTCATAATGCTTTTCATTGACAACCTGTCTGACTCCATATACCCATAGGTTTATCGCTAATATTCGGCTTGATCTAGAATTTAGCACTAATTGCATAAGCTCAGCAGTAAGATAAACGCGAGTACTACTTTGTAATTCATAAGTGAACATACACAGGTGTATGACATAACCCTCGCGTTCTCGAGATCAGAGTGGACACAGGTGGCGCGATCTCTAAATGTCATAGCAAGCTGTTCATTGGAAGATTCTCCGCAATCGGCTCCGCGAAGAAAACACAGTTGCCCTCAGCCATGATAGACTTGGGAATCAGGTTACTCCCGATTCATAGTCCCGGTGCAAAGCCTCCGTGACGCTGGGTGCAAGAAGTACCAGGCATGGGCTCGCTGATGGTGTAGCAAGGGGTGGGCTGAGACCCGGTAATCTTCTTCGGACTACTGTTGGATCCACTGCTGATATGCCTACGCGTTGTCAAATATCGTATTAGATGTGGCTCGTCTCTAGACACTTGCATGATACGTGTCTGTAGAATTATGCATAGCCCTATACCGCAGGTCGCCGGGGTTGGAAATACACTATTGTGGTTCTGTAACGGAAAAGCGGTCTTGAATTATCACGATTGGATATATACGTTGAGTTTTTTACCTGGTTTATAGTTAGATATGATCTGTATCTGCCAAAAAAGAGATTTATCACAAGGGCAAAAACTTTATATGACGATCCGTAGCTATGTACTGAGTATAGGCGCGATGCATTTCCAACCCCGGCGACCTGTACGAGGGAATAGTGGCAACAGTGGCAACAGTGGGAACAGGTATCTCGCTGGTGTATTTGTTCCGTGTTGAAGTCTATTCAGTTTCCATTCGATCGCCATTCGAATCCATCAGATCTAATATGGTATCCCGGTTAGACCAGTCGGTAATTGCAACTATTTCGTGTAGTGTAAATGTTTCCTCGAATTCCTGATCCCACCGATTCTGAGGCTTACCCTTCTTTTCTTGGCATTTGTCTAATAGCATCATCAATGGATCGTGTGTCAGAAATCCCTGAGATCCCCGGTTAATCGCCAGGTGACTCTTTGCCTCTCGAAAGAAGAATTTCACCGATAGTTCTTCCCCTTGAAAAGTAAACACAATTCTGCAATAAGGGTCGGCCCCTTGCTTCAAAAACTTCTCAACGATCTTTCCGATCCTTTCAAAGCGATCAGGGAGCCACACCAAAAATCTGAATCGCCGAATAAAGTTGACTAGAAAGAATTGCCAGGCTGTCAATAAGTCGACGTCCGAGATCATGCTGGAGTAACGAGGAGGTTCCACTTCGGTATAGGGAATGAGAGGGATTTTATGATCGGTTGTGAAAACATCGTGCTGGAAAAATATATTCCAGTGACTTGATTGGAGTATGGCCTGCCCGATTAATGCTCGTTTGATGGGACTATCAACAACGGTTGTGTCATTTCGGAGCTTCCATTCAATATAATCATTTTGACCAGCAGATGCTGCGAGGCACATAGTGTTGCAAATCATACTATCCTCGTTGCTCGGCCCATATTGCGGTCGTATGAATAAAAAATCAATATCACCGGGAATATCTATGTACACGAGCCAGTTCTGCTCAGGAGCATCAAGCCTAGTATCGTCCAGCCAGGCGCTCATATAGTCCAGAAAGTAGTATGGTGGCTTGTCGGTTCTATTTCTTAGGCGCATAAGAGCAATTGACCAGCAGAGTTGTATTTGATAACGTCGGGAGAGATTTTGCCTCGAGAGTCGGACAGAAGCGAAGGAGATACGAGAGAGAACATCAACACTATTGGTTCCATTGATGGCAGTGTCCATTTGGCGATTCAATTCCAGGCTTTCTGCGCTTTTGTGGAACATTTCCGGGACCGATCGATGAACAAAGTCGAGAGTGTGCAAGTTGATCCATTCGCCTTTATGCGATTCCATCAATCCGCCACAAGCGCCACGGAGTTGCGCTCGGAGAACATCTTCATCTCTCTGAAGCTCATCAATGTCGTCTCGTATCGAAAATTCCGGGCCCTTGTCATATTCATCGAGAAGAGAGGATGCCAGCAACGTAAACTCCATCCTGTAGAACTTGGCGGTTTGGAGCAGATCTATGGTCCTCAAAGTCCATATCCTATCATCAGGTTCAAGATTTTGTAGGACGTGTTGAAAAAGGGCCTTGAGACCTTCGGGTAGAGTTTCGAGATGCCTCTCCAATGCCTCATCGCTGACCTTGTGTGACATCTTGGTGCGAATGGTTTTAACAACAAGATAGACCCAAAGAAAAATGCCCGACGACTTCTCCGGGATAGCATCTATGAAACGGTCCTTCAGTGTTTGATTGTTCAAGTCGCTAAGACGACTGCGGACGTAATCTTGCATATCGAATCTGGTCAAATCTTGGAGTCGGAAGCTAGGGTCATCTGCATATTCGTCCATGAAAACGCCCTCTTCTCTGCTTGAGACGCAGAGCTTGAGGTTTCCATTTGCGCGGATCGTCCACTGGCGAAGGATATTCACCAGATCCAAGTAGTCTAGACCGTCCTGCAGGCCAGGCTCAAATTCATCCAAGCCATCGATAAAAATGCAGAAGCAGTGTTTGACGTAGAGTTGTGGGTTTTGGAGGAGCCGATTAAGCGCATTCTTAATTAAAGATGTTGGAATTTCCAGCTTGCCGTTCGCTAGCCAAGAGGCCTGTTTTACTCTACTCCAATGCTCGGGGAAGGTGTCAGCTATCAGATCCGGACGTTCCTTTAGGACGTCATAAAGCAAGGAGCGGCAAAGCCCATCGAGGGACTTTTGGGCCTTTGTACCATTCCGCCAGAAGAAGAACGCAGCGAAGACAAGTCTTCCTGTCCCTGACAGAAGTGTTAGCCCTCCATCTTCCTGATGAACGTGGTTGCCTCACCTGCCCACTTCTCAAGTTCTTCTACAGTCCTTGGATGAGAGCTCAGATACTTCATCAATGTTGACTTTCCGGACCCCAGCTTCCCTGAAATATGGAAGATCGGGGACGGTGGCACTTTCGATGAGAGCCAACCTACAAACTTTTCTCGTGACTCACACTGCATCTGCAGAAAAGGGTCAGCTCATTTCGCACAACAGGATATGTCCACCAATACTTCGAGGGTCTTTTTAGATATTAGGGTATCATAGAAAGAGTCGCTATCTTTTTGCCCTCTACCGATGGGCTCGTAGATCCACTGGAAAGTAGCTTCGTGAGCACAGTGGACTGCTTCGTATCTGTTGTGCATTTCGTCGAATTTGAGACTTTCTAGGATGTGGTCCTGGTGTATGGCACAACGGACCTGTGAGTCGACCGTAAGAAGCTGCTGGTAATGAACATATGCCTGACTGTTGGTCACGGATAGATGTGCTTGGCGGAGGTGTTCTACAGCATGCGTCAGGCTCTCTAATTTGGTTTCATTGCCCTTGACCAGAGACAACATCTTTTTGAACTCATCCGCAGCCTCAGCCCTGGAGCATATTAGTAACCATTTGGTTCATGGGAGAAGAAAAACCTTTACGTCGATAGCTCAATAAGTGCAAGGGTGAGCTGGTCGCGATAATCTTTGAGTTGATTCTCCAAGTCTTTGATCTGATTCGTTTTCTTACTCGCCTTCAAGGCATGTCCCAATAACTTCAAAGCGTTTGATGGACCTGGCTTTGGTTTGACTTTATTCAAGACCGTTACCAGTTCTGTTGAAGTTTCTCTACACTTCCTGGCAAGCTTGTGCAGCGACTGTTGCTCCGGAGTCAATCCAACACTTCCCGTGGTTTCCAGCCTCATAGCAGCTTCCCTGACTTCACTGGCGACACTCTCGCGGTGCCTGTTTTCGTCCAGGATGCCATCGACAGAGGTGTGGATGCCATGGGCGACTTTGACAAGTTTGAGGCCAGCTTCGACAAAGGTCAAAATTCCAGAGGCCAGTCCAACCGCAGTGACGGGATCCATCGCAACACGAAATAAAGGCTGCAGCTAGGTGGAAACTTCAAAGAACCAATAGTGATCTCACGGCCGCGTGCTCGCAGACTCGCGATACTGGTATGCACAGCTCAGAGAAGTCTCAGATCAGTTCCAGAGTCAGACTTGCCGTGAGATGAGGGGAAGTTGAAAAGAGCACAATGGTCACTTGTTGGCGGCCTCACAACGCAGCCTGATCATGAAAAACCGCCTTTGATTGGGTTGATTGGATGCATTGTGGCCTCAGGCATTACGGCCATTCCATACCCTTTTATGTTAAGTATTAGATAACGATCAACCGTATTTTCAGGCACAATTCTGCTACTAGACTGTTTGAGAGAGTAAGCATCTGATATGATCCTTTAGTTGAGTAGCACCCCTATATTCGCAATGCTTAGCCATATCATATTAAGTGCAGCTCGTAGTCATTGCGTGTAACAAGGCAAAGCTGGTTTTGAACCCATCAACATAGAGTAAGACAACTGTTGTAGATGCATGCAGGCCGCTCTCCATGTATAATTAATTTTCCCACGTAGTATCTGGCCTAGCTACTAGGTAGTCGACGCTGCTTCAGTTTGGCTAACAGCGGATGTCGCTGTGGGTTTGGCTGTGGGCGATGCAGTACCACTACCACTGGGCTTCTCATCCCCATCGTCATCGCCTCCAGCACCACCCTTCACAACCTGCGCCTGCACGATCTGCCCCGCTTTGTTGAACACAATATTAACCAAGGAGCTGAGCTCCGCGTACTCGTACGTCTTTTGCACGAGTCCATTCTCCAAGGTCTTCTCTTGGCCGGTGTAAGTCATGTTTTGCTTATAGTTGCCGACGATTGAGTCGACGGCGTCGCCACCGCCCTTGACGACCGACTGCACAATGTTGCCGAGGTTGTCAATGAGGAAGTTGAGCTTGGTGTCGCCTTGAGTAATGGAGCCCAGAAGACCGTCTACAGCGCCGATGACGCCCTCGACAATGTCGCCGACTGAGTCGAGGAGGTTGATAAGCGCCGGGTTAAGATCGAGAGAGGCCAGAGTGCGGTTGACAATCTCAACCAAGTGGCCCAATCGCACAACAAGTTCAAGCTCTGCTTCAACGTCGGCGATAGTGATGTTGACCTTTTCAATGCCGACCTGAATACCGGCGTTGAGCTGGACAAGCTTGGCGATATCAGCGTTGAGATTGATGTCTGCATGGAGGTTGTCGACGTCTAGCTCAATGCGGCCGACAGAGAGCTCGGGGACTTTGAGGTGAACATCTGGAGGGCCGAGCGAAGAGTTGCTTGAGCCTCCTCCTGATCCTCCTCCGCCAGGCGCTGAAGTGGGTTGTGTTGCGCTGTCGGTGTCGCTGTCGGTGTTTCCAGCAGGCGACGATGTGGGCGCAATTGAGATGCTCTCTGCAGTGGTTGCTGGGTCTGTTGAATCGGGTGTTTGCGCCTGTGCGAAGCCCAGAGTGAAGAGGTGAGCCAACACCAGCGGCTGGAGAAGAGAGACGCGCATGTTGAAGTTTAGGTGAGTTTGCAATGGATGATGATGACAGGTTTCAACGCGACGACAACGAAGATGGGATTTGTTTGCCAGAGGGGCTCTTTGACCATGATCCCAATCGTCTCAGATACAAGGAAATGGCCCATGCATGAAGTGGACACCCTGGTAACTAATGCAATCTCCGTTCCGGCTGCTTGCCGACGTTGCTGTAAGCTTAATTAGTTGGTTATATCAGCAGTTCTAAGATCGCATCCAGATATATCCGGTACGAAAAGCCGGATTCTCCTGCTTGGAAAGAAATTACTGAGATTCTAGCCGAGCATTGGATCGAGATTGCAGTAATGCATTGACGGGGTGGCAGGGATGTTGGAGATGCAACCATTTACAGCTCGTTATAGACTCCGCTGAAGGTATTGCCCCTGCATTAGACGTCGGAGATCAAGACCGGAACATCTTCCGTTTCAAGCCGTTTTCTGTCTGAAGCCTGCCTTGGGCTAGATTAGCCGATACTTCATCACCGAATATCGCAGGGGTGGCAATACAGCCTTGGTTTTGCTGTGCTGCGGGAGAGGGGTGCTTCTCTTTCTCTAACATAGTCGGTGTGCCCTTCTCACGGGCATCGTAGACTCCAGTACTTTCTTGCCATTCTCACGCTCCTTGCATTCACCAGCACAAACATACACACAATGAGACACCATTCAGCATTCGGTGCCCTGGCTCTCGCCTCGCTGCTGGGCTTCGTCACTGCAAAGGCAAAAGGCGACGGCTACTACGGCTACCGCCTCAACCGTCGAGGCGATGACGAGTCTGCCATTTACGAGACGGAAAACACCAACAGCGGCGTTGCGCCTCTTAACCAGGAGCCCGATGTCTACCTCAACGCCAATGTCTCGGTGGGCGAGATCTCAATCGAGGTCCAGAACATCACTGCCAAAATCAACCTCGATGCCAAGGTTCTCAACTTGCTCAACTTCAACGCCGGTGTTGACCTCGGCATTGATCGTGTGAAGCTCGGCATTTACAACGTCACCGCCAAGGTTGAGCTTGAGGCTCGTCTGGGCAATATTCTAACGATGGTTGATGATGTCCTTGCGAGCATCGACTTGAACCCTATTATTGCTACTCTTGGTGATAACGTTAAAGACATCGTCGGTGATGTTGGCGATGTCGTCGGTGGAGGAAGCGGAGGAAGCGGAAGCAACGGATCAGGTGAAAGTGCAGAGGACTTGGAAAAGAGAGATCTGACCGTCCGCCTCGAAAACAACATCCTCTACTCCATCAACGATTTCTCCGGCTCAGCCCACACAAACCGCGTCCTGACACAAGATGGCTTCCTCTACAACATCTACCTCGACAACCAAGGCGTGGAGAAGCGACGAAAGGAAGTCGGATACTACAGCAAAGACATGAAGTTCACCGGCCACAACAGGACCATCACCGGGGATGCAGGCGTCGAATACGAGCTGCAGTACACGTACGCGCCTTACCACGGACTCAGCGCGTACTGCAACATCTACACTGATGCCAGTGGAAAGGTCCTCCGGACGAAGATTGTTGCCGAGGCGGAGGGTGGAGGCGCTGCTACTATTGCGAACAAGGAGGAAGACGCTGAGCTATAAATAGGAAAGTCTGTAATGAGTGATCTGGTTTAATCGACAGCGTTTCAATCGATATTCTCGTGAGGATGGGAGGCTGTGATTGTGTGCTGACGTGACGTCTGAGTACAGTTCTTTGGGTCTATGCTTTGGCACTTGAGGGTTGTAAAGCATAGTCATTACTACCCCTCAATCTCAAACACAAACATAAACCTTGGCATCTTGAATTTTTCTCGTCGATCAATAGACCAAATTTCGAGCCAACTCTGAACCTGATAAATCGACCTTTGAGCCGAGGAAACGACATCAAATACCGCCAGTGGGGAGGTCCCTACGTGCTATAGAGACCTGGTCTGCTGGGAAGGAGTATAGCAATGAAGAGTCGCATCGCATGGCTGATCAAGTTCAGGCAAATCTGGACAGTCTTTGGCCTCGTGCCTGTAAAGAAGCCTCAAGAATCAGACATAGAGGACACGACCTATATATGCTTGAGTGTCAGTATGGGAGCTGCATCGGTCTAGTTGAGAACTGAAGCTGTCCTACTAAGTTTCGACAAAAAGTCTACGAGTGCCTTACTAGTTCCTGACGGTGAGGGTGAGCTTGACGATAGGTTGAGACCCAGGCAGTGGAATGTCATCACGGAGTTAGTTATCCGGTTCAACATTACAGTTAACTAATGTGATGAAGTTGCGGCATAGACTCGCTTTCGTTGGTAGACTGGTATCCCTACAGAATGCTCGTTGTCAATGTTTTCTAGAGTCAAATGCAACACTTAGTATTAAAATACTACGAACCTAACACTAGACCACTTGATATTTTGTATTTAATAAAGTTATAAGCTTAGACAATAGTGAATTCGTGTGAAGATTAATTTTAAATTCAGCGGGAAAACCTCGTATTTCTGTTATATCTGTCGCTTTGCGGCGTATTTATCGTAAGGCTGAGAGCGTGTGGGATGTTGCGTGACTATTTTTGGAAAGGAGTATTCTCACTTCTGCGGCCAAGTGAGCCACAGTTTGAGATGGGCTATTCCTTGAATAAAGATAAATAGGAACTAGCTGCTTCCACTTTCATTTCTTTGCCACTTTGATTTACTATTCCAAGCCTCACAATAATCACCATAGTCCACTATGGGCTGCAGTTCATTAACCCCAGTGGGTGACGACACACGAGCCCCTCGACCAGCAGGGAGAGATCACGGACCACAAGAGTTTAGATTTGACAATCTCATTCATTCAGAAGTGACATGAGAGAGAGATGAAGAATGGACACAGTGGCTCTGCAAGAACAAAAAGAGCGCTGTCGAGGCAGGACAACACGATAGTCATGTACGTCGGGGTGCGTGGCCGTTTCAACGCATTATATCCCGAATCCGAGGCGAATGGCACAATTGATGATATTGGGCAGCCACACATGTGTATAGGAGAAGGTCCTTCTTCAGACGACGATGAATGTGAATTTTCCACACGTGGGGTGGTGGTGCTTGATGCGTCTTTCAACAATACAGTTCATGCGTCTGCTCTCATGGTTGCCAAACCACTTCAGAGACTAGGTGCAACGGATCAAAGCAAGATAACAACAGCTGAGACTACTAGAGATGAGAAGCAGAAACAAAACCTCGAAGATTCGCGGCCTTGGCTAGTCCCAGGGGCAGAGATATGACCAATGGGTTTGAAGGAAGCACAATTGGGGACGAAGGCCTATTGTCCTTCATGCTTCCTAATGGACGCATGTATCACGGGCCGACAAGACTACTCATTGCTCGAGCCTACAAGAATATGGTTGAGGGAGTTGAGGAAGTCTCTTCCACAGCGACCCCTCCTCTCTTCCCCGGTGATGAGAGCCCTGTTAATCCTGCCACTTTGTTAGAAGGTTGGGTCCCACCAAGGAGCCTGGGGGTATTGCCAGAATCGCACTGATCGTATGACCAAAGATTGGTGATTATGACGAGACTCCGACTGGTGGAGTATGAGAAAAGAGCTTTGCGCAAAGGGCACGGTCGACCGCTGCAGCATGTGGGTTTACATGGGCACTAATGAGTCTGCCTTAAAGCCCACTGGAGACCTTGACGCCCAAGGAAGGGAGCCTGACCCATCCTAGTGAACTGGGCAGCCCTGAGGAGATCGCAGCCGCACTCATAGTACCCCGGGACCCCCTGGAGGACAGAAGTTTAGAAGCAGACTTCAACCTTAAGCTTGCTCTTCGACCGAAACACGACTTCATGGGCTCGGAGAGTCAGTTTCAGGCTATCAAGCAGTACATAACAGAGATAAACCCCCAAGGAGCTCTACAACGAAGCAATGCTTACCCTGCCCTTGGCGGCAACACATGTCCTGGAGTGCAACTTTCCCGGGTGCGAGATCTCAAACGAAGGTCCATTCCCTGTTGTTTTAATAGATGAAATCGAGACAGCCAAGACAGCCGAGACAGCCGACAAAGAGGCTCGCCTGGTGGTGGCCCGTGACCCCAATCAAGAACCGACAAGGATGGAAGCCAATGTAAGTTTACAGCCCTACTTTAGATAGCTCGGACCTAACTGATCAGTTTGATAATAAGGTCTTAGCGCTCTGCATCGCCGATTTTATCACTTTTTGCCTAAGGCCAGTTGCATGAAAAAGGTAGCTACTATATACTACTGGATTGTGGCATAAGTCTTTTTCGGTAATAAATTTTAACACCTGCCTGTATAGAAGCGCTCCAGACATTTAGTACTTGCCTGCTCATCCAGTAAAGCTGGCAGTATATAACTTGCGTCTGAGACAACTGCAGGTACCTTGTCTCAACGACACAGTCGAATCCTGTAATTTGAGAAACAAGATTTAGAAACGTATGATTTACCACGTTACAGCATTAATCTGTAAAATTAGTTCAGTCGTCACGGAAATTACTGGGCTAGCGCACGAGGCGCCTGTGACGTCACTGGCACGGGATGGGATGCACGGAGGCACTGTGGCCAAAGCGGTTTCAGCCATGTTACAGGGAGTACTTTAGCTTTTATAAATATCTCATTGTTGGGGATGCTGGCGACTGATCAAGATACTATCTACCTTCATAACCCGTGATGCTGTAGGGATACTGTTGGGGAGTAGTTCTATAGACATCCAAATCATATATATTCCCAGGTAGATAGATATCTGATACTGGATTGCGGCGTGAGTCTTGTTCGGCAAGAGCTTTTGCCGTCTGCCTCCGCAGAGACGCCCCAAGCACTGTAAATAATAAATACTCTTTAACGTAATTATACTGATTATACAGCTAGCCTTTCAGGCCATCACGATGAATACTCAACCGTACCTGGTTGAGATTGGAAGAGGGCCAGAACGGAAGGAAAAAAGCTTGCCAAAAGTGTCGACCAAAGAGCTCAGTTGCAGAAAGAATCAATCAATTGATACCTATACCGGTAGATAGGGCTCTTTACAGTAACTATAGAAACTATGCGGCAAACGTCAAACCAGCAAAGGGCCTGTGCAGTAACGGTTCACTTCATCAACGGCTGGTTCTCGACCCAAGCAGACTGATATATAGTGGCAGCCATACTTCAAATAAGCCACTAGGCCATGAAATTAGCCTGCCCATCAAATATTCGTCCCGCGATCGATAAAAACGAGCTTAGACATCGTCTGAAGATCGCAGACTTTAGATCGCGGCCTGATTTACGGTGAGGATCATGTTTCAGGTCTGGTGCCGGCAGATGTACCACACTTGATCGATTTAGGTGTCAAGGCTGGTATCCACTTCTCCGCAGCCCGTGCAATGGCCTGGTGGCGTTTCCTAGAGGACTCTAATGTTCTGTTGATATATATGCGGGGGCTTGGCATACGAGTTTCCGTCCCACAGGCGGCATTCCCACTTTCTTCCAGAGACAATGGCCAACCTTCCTGCTAACCTCACCATATCGATACCTACATTGATAGGCTCACTATTATCCTGTACAGCCAGTTTCTTTGCTCTTTGCTTACATGCGCTTGTTCCACCACCACGGCGCCATTTCCGCCATGCTCTAATAGTCAACCTCCTTGTTGCAGGTGAGCCATCGGCAATTCCATGAGTAAACTAAGCTTATATCGAAAAGACTTCATCAACAGCCTGAACAATACGATATCAGGCGCTCTAGTTCTTCAAAATGGATATCAGGATCCGGAAGCTCCGCCTAGCATAGGCTGTCTTGCCAATGCCTGGGTTGGCCAATTCTCAGTACAAGCGATTGATTTCAATATTCTGATCATTTCGATATCGGTATTGCTGGTGGTTCAGAGAGAGCAGGTTGTTAACTACTCGTCGACGGCGACGAATGCGGCCGTGTGTATAATAGCCTGGGTGCCAGGCACAATCACCAGTAAGCTTTACGCAATTATTTCTTCGTCTTTTTTCTTTCTTCTTTTTCTAATAGGAGTGTAGGCTTTCTTGGACTTGGGCTTGGCATATATGGCCCGGTGAGCGGTAACTGGTGCTGGATCCAGTCTAAACATCTTGCCCTTCGGTATGCCCTCACGCACGCGTGGCGCATCGCCATATTCCTTGCCACGGTGGCTATTTATACCTTCATTTACATCAAGCTTCGACGTTTGTTCAGCTCTATCGAAAATGACCTCTCTTGCACGACGCTTGGAACCATGCAGTCAGGAACAGAACGAGACATAGCCGAACAGTCTGATACCCAACAGATTTTGGTTACTACCACGCTCACGGCCTCATACGAACTAAAGTCGCACGATGGTGTGGCGACCAAACAACCCGAGAGAGCACTGGCTGGCGAAATTACACAATTTTCATCCCGATTGTCATCTGGACCTGAAAGTCTCTTCGCCCAGACCACACAGCCCATCGAGCCCATCGAGCCTCTCAGATGCACATCGTACTCGCCTGATCTAAGGAGAATGCTTCTGCTAAACGGCTACCCCATCGCATACATCATCTTATGGCTACCTGGTATAGCGAATCGTCTGGCTGAGTCGATCGGGACCTCGCCGAAGTGGCTTATTGGACTACAAAGTTCTACGCAATTTGTGGGACTGGTCAATGCTTTGACATACGGTTTTACAGAACAGATGCAGCGAGCAATCCGAGGTTGGACGAAGAGGCGCAGTTTCCGCACGCTTGAGTCGTAGTGTGATACGTGTGCCAAGTGCGCACTGGGCCTGTTTGCAGAACCGACAGGCTACAGCGGGGGCCCTCGCTGATAGAAAACATAAAAGACTACACAACTTGAGTCACTAGGTAATGGGAGCCAGTAATTTAGTTTCTGCAGTAAAAGTAAGCATGCTCTTTAATGGCAGCTAGGCGATACATTGAATGTATACGTACTATGCTGGAATGGTATTCTCAGTACTATACCTTTAATTATACGACATACAGAGAAGCATGTAAAATGAAAAAAAGGTCCACCTCAAATTTATAGTTTCTCGAACTTGATTAGACAAGTTGATTCCTGTCAAACCTTTGTACTTGCCAACTGAAGTAGCGCGAGCGTCAAACAAACCTTGACTTTTGGAAAACTCTCGTTGTAGAAAGTTTCAACACGAGCCGTGATTGCCGGGCTGGTGTTTTCAAACCCAGGGGCTATCGACGTGCGATACTTACGGTAGATCGTAGCTGTGAGGATGGTCATCTCGGCCATCGCCAAGCTAATCGATGTCAGAAATCGAAACGACAAGTCAGGCAGATCATGAACCTACTGCATGCCAATGCACATACGGCCTCCACTCGAAAAGCCCCAGAACCATCTGTTTAGCTCTGCTGCTTGCGGTCCTAGCCATCGCTCAGGGTCGAAGACGAGTGCATCTTTGAATACATCTGGATTACGATGCATAACCCAAGGCGACATTCCCACGACGGTATTGGCGGGGATGGTATAGCCATCGACAACAGTATCAACGCCACACGACCGAGGCTCTGTACTCGGCAAGGGCGCGTATAGTCTCAATGTCTCCTTGATGATGGCTTGAAGGTATTCGCATCGGTCACTCGCTTCAGCCTTTGGAATCCCATGCTGGTTGAGTGAGTCTCCCGATAGTGCCATGACCTCTCCCCTGAGTTTCTCCTGAAACCTTTCGTTGCCAGGTAGTGAGAGCGCCCAGACGAGAAACATAAGGGTGTCGCTAGTGGTGTCGATACCGGCGAGGAAGTGATCTGCGCACTCAGAAGCCATTTGCATATCGCGCATGCCACCTGTCTTCTGGCTTTCATGATATTGCCAGAGCCTTTCAAGAATGGAGACGTATTCATCTAAGCCGAGTGTTAATTTGGCACATCATCTAACAGGAATAGCGACATATTTACCAGGATCACTTGACAGTCCAACTACTTCTACCTCGGCTCTGAAGCTCTTGAATGCCTGCAATGCGTATGCTCGGATTCCAGTATATGTAGTAGGCTGCTGCATTGGAAGCATTGGCCTGACCATATGTCCAGACAAGCCGGTCTGCTGATACAGCCATTTCGTCCACGCCTTGAAGTGTACAATAAACCAAGATAGCCTCCGACGAGACGGGTGCAAAATATCGGATATGAGCTCCCGATGCATCTTGGAACCCCGAACAGCCGCCGTCGCGCCATACTTGCCGTAGACAAACTCAGTGATACTATCGAGTGAATAATAGTGTAACGTGCTGAAAATCTCGCTGACATGCTCTGGCTCGCTTTCAATAAGATCCAAATACTGGCGCGCTTTTTTCTCCACCATCCGTGCTGTCACGGGTTTGAGAACGGCGGATTTGGAGTATGCATGCGAAAGCAACTTCTTCCTGTCACTGTGTTCCTTGGGTGAATGGAACGTGAACAAGTTCTGCTCGCCGTACACATCAAACATGCGATAAAAGCTGGTCCGGCCGAATTTGCTTCCCGGGCCGTAGATTGTTCGCAGAGCTGAGAGGCTGTTGAAAGACACCTCGTTTGGACCGATGCGCACTGCGGGACCGTACTTTTGGTGTAGCAGATGGATGGACCGGGTGCGCGTGCCTTTCCAGTCTTCGTAGGCGAGTCTCCATTTTGTGGCAGCGAAGACCTTAGGTCCGGGGATGCACTTGAGGGGGCTGAGAATGAGGGGATCTAGGAATAAGTACTTGATGAAGAGTGCAACTGCAACAAACACGGTTGCGATGGGGAGGATGGCCATTGCGACGACTCACGATAGCTATGGCTTTAGGGATGAGAGAACAGCGAAGAAAGCGCTCATGGATCACAGCGCTGGTTATATACAGATACAGACCATTTCAACCTGTTGGCTAGAATTGATGTCTGTCCTTCCCCGCAATCTTAGTCGAGAAAAGGCGGAGGTGAGGAGAAACTCTTCTCAAGGTCGCGCCTTGTTAGTCCTCGGAATACAAAGCGAAAATGCGGGCCTTATATGCAGGTTAAAGTCAAATCCTATCTCTGTCAGTTATTTTGGGGCTGCTATCCTGGAACTCCCGGCCACACGGCGTGAAGATACCGACGGTTCTCGGTCATGAATACCGAGCGCACTAATTCGACGTGGTTGGAGGTTTTCTAGCCCGTCAATATAGAGGGATAAATCAACACTTTGTTTCCGAAGCTATTTACTTGAATGATTAAGCAGGCCGCGTTTCCTGGAGCGGATCAATTGGCGCATTCGACGGGATTGCCCTCAAGATAAGAAAAGGAAAGAATGCTGAGCATTTCAAGATTTTCGCCCGTTCTCTCCAAAGGCTAAATAAAGTATTCAGTGTTCATCTGTGGTGTATTCCAAGCCGTAACATAGACTTGGTCATTGGAGAGTTCAAAATATCTATCGTCGTTAGGTAATTAGACGGTGGGCAGAAGAGCTAGACGTCACCACGGTATGTCTGAATTTGATTTTTGGTATCATGATACGATGACGAGTCAGAAATGATTGGGATAGAATCATTGATACCAGACAGGGAAAAGGATGGACGAATCAGCCTGAAGCCTTCCTAACATCAAAACACGATAGGCTTAGAGACAGTATTTGACGACCTGAATGATACGATCGCTTATATTCTGAGTCTTCGAGGTAAGAGCTTTGCTGTATTTGTAATAGTATTTAAGTCTTGTATAAGGATCCCGCGGATTGAAAGCTTTTGAATCGCTATGAGGCATAGGGTAAGATCTCAAACCGATCGGCTCTGATAGGCTCTAGCTGCCTAGCAGCAAGTTAAGTAAGGGGGAGAACGCCGTTGACATGTGACAAAGAATTGAAGTGAGTCACGTCTTGTAGTTTCTGAGACTTTGTTATGGCGCCCGATCATCAAACTTGGCAATCTTGGATAATGCTACGTAGTGCAGCCTCGGCTGACGGAGTCATTCCTGGCCCGCTTTATAACGTCACTTTAGCTTGCTGACAAGTCCACTTGCTGCCTCTTTGGAGCCAATGCGAGGAGACGGCTGAAAGCTTTGGACATGAACCCCGCGCTATGTTTTGACAGTTTCTTGTGCTGACGATGAAATTTCTCATGGTTAACAATGAGATTATAATCGAATTAATATTATTTAATGTACTGCTGTTGCGTTCAAGGAAATTCTCTCCACATGGGCCTTTCCAATGCGATACAACTCTATACGGGCAAGCAGCTGGACATGGCACTGCTAAGATCGCTGATCGGCGATTTCAGGTACCGTATCTACAGCGCACGGTTGAATTCGATAGCGCTCCTACGTGAGCACGCGACTCCTGTAAAAACACTGTTGAACTACCTAGTAAAGCAAAATACGCGGCTCAACCCTAAAGTGTGCAGGGGGCAAACAGGGAAATCCTTGAGATTCTCGCGGAACCACTACGTAGCCACTACATCACCATCACGAAAGGATGCGGGACAAAACTGTGGCTGAACCATCCATCGCTTTTGCCACAAATGATGATGGTAGTACGTGGAGCAAATGTGTAACACAAATCTCAATGCAGTCCTGGGAACCCTACAAGCGAATGAAAACAGGGATTGTCTGGGTTTCTTTTTTCCCGCGTCGTCATAGATGTCAGCCAGCCAAAGTGACGAATGATGACAGCATTAGCCACAGTAGCTGCCAGGGCCTGAAGCTCCACGGTAGCTCTGTGAGCTAAAACCAGCTCGCGCCCCCTCCCAACGTGGCTTGTCAAACCATCAATTCAGCAACCACTTACACTCAGAATTTAATTCACCACTCCCAATTTATCTTTACCAATACTCACCTTCAATATGGCATCCGAACTCCCCGAGAACGCACTCAGCAAGCTGGCCTCTTCCGTCAAGAACATTGTCACCGGCGTGCCCCTGGAGGAGAATGACGTCGATATGCAGGACACCAACAAGGTCGACAAGACCGTCGCCAAGACCGCAGACAAGACTAAGACTGCGGACAAGACTGTAGACAAGACTGTCGAGACTGATGACCATGCCACGATACACAAGGAGAAGACAGCTCCTGTTGTGCACGAAGACGTCAAGTCCCACGAGCATGAGAAGGTTGACACAGAGGTCGACCACGAAATCCACCAAGACCACTACCACACCACCATCCAGCCCGTCAAGGACAAGAACGTGCTCCCAACCAAGCACGTCTACCAGGAGAACGAGGTTGAGCAGGAGATTGACCACCGAGACAACACAGCTAAGAAGCAGGCTGAGGCAGAAGCTGCCCAGATCCACGATGAGAAGGTTGTCGAGGGCACCACTCGCTCAAAGGAGATCGCGCCGACACATGAGAACCAACACATCCACCAGTAAGTAGCATTGCGCCTATCCAACAAACCCTACTCACACAATGGTAGTCACATCCACGAGACAATCCAGCCCGTCATCGAGAGAGAAACAGTCCAGCAAAAGGTCGTCCACACAACGAACCACATCCACGAGACAGAGCGCCTGAACGACCAGCATCACGAGGCCACAGTCGCCCCCGCGATATCCATGAGCGACTTCAAGAAGGACACCGGGGCTGCCGTCACAGACGAGATTGAGTTCCCCGCCTCCGAGGTCAGCAAGGGGACGGCGGTGCACGCCAAGAAGAGGGAAGCGGCCGCAGCGGAGGTGGATGTTGAGGATGCTAAAGTTGGTAAGTCGGCCAAGTTGATGGAGCCCTGAAGTGTGTGAGAATAACAATTTACTTAGAATCTATCTAGTTAAAAAGAAGCGTGGGTCTGATTGTCCCGTAGTTGATTGCAAGTGTACCTGCCACCGATAATGCATTCTCACGGATTAGATTTTGTTGAAGCAGTTGATGGGGCGTTATCTGGACATGTTAGTTATGCAGATGAAAGCTTGAGATTGGTGTAACATTAGATACCTTGAAATATCAATATTTTCCACTCACACGTTGCCATATTGCTCAAAAATTGCCAAATCTTGTCTAGTGAGGACTTTATTTTAGCCTTGTTTAACCATATCAATATGGTAGCTATGCAAGCGAAACGGGAGTTACACGCCCTATCACAATATTCCTGAGGGGACTACACCTGCTTCGACCTCCAAGTATATATAATTCACCTAAAACTGGAGGAAAATTAACGATACTATCATTTCCTCTCATAACAACTAACGTCAAAGCTGAAAGTGAGTCGCGTCCAAACCGGTCTCTAGATCATTATTCCTAAGATCAGTATAAGCTGCAATGACCAGGAAACTTGTCGAGAAATCCATACTGTTTTCTGACGTAAAAAGCGAAAAGAAAAAAAACATCAGCAGTCACAGCATAATCCCACATCCTGGTCAGAGCAAGGCATGCTTTCGTCTCCAGACTATCTTCTGCCTAAAATACGAATGAATCTTGGGCGGTCGAATCTCCCGCCTAAAGTGAGTGGCAAGATACCCGCTGCTTTGGATTTTGGGGCTACCCACCGAAGGGGTTCTATCACCATATCAGTTGCTGGGCATCGCATACCGGGATATATAGTTTACCTTGAAGTCCCTTTCTTCAATGTCGACAAATCCAGCTTCTCGCATGGCCGCTTTCTGTATACCCTCCTCGACGACTGTGGACGGCCGGCCGAGCTTGCGTCCGCCTTGGACAGAGAGTTTCTCCCACTAGCTCAACGCACTTCCATCACGAACCGTGCCGTCGTCGCTCTCAACATAGCCGCCTGGCTTGAGAAGCTCTGGAGGTACACATATTGGTGTGATCTGGGAATCCACATATAAGATTTATCGCCTAGCGCTATAAGGTATAAAGCAGTATCAAAAGCTGAAAAGATTGCATCATAATGCCAGTCGCGGGAAGAGTTATCAGCGCAATCGCCTCCGGATATTTGGTGACGGTCAGATCAGTTGGGTCGCTAAGGTTTGAGACTACAATGTTATCTCTTCTTTCGAGGTTCACTTGAAATTCTGGGTTACCCATCCCATCATCTCAGGTCTTTCATGTCGCTGATGGTACACATAAACAAAAAGTAAGAGCTGCATCACGGGCGGGTGTACTCAAATCTTATAGCGTGATACTGTCGTGATCCCATTTTTGGCTTCATGGCTTTTGAACCCTTGCTATGCCGGGTTTAGGGTGAAGTCCATGCAAGCTTATTAAGAAAGTGAGGAGGGACTCTAACAGCTATGGTAGCTTTGTTCTTATACTGCGTGGTCAAAATTAATTTCTCAGGCCTATCAGTTTACAGCATAATGCACAGCTAACTTCATTCAAGCTAAGTTATTATTACATGCAACTAAGCCCCAGCACTATAGAATCAGTGATAGAATTGCGAGATCTATCGTTGCTATCCCCGATACTCTCTTTAGGGTTTATCACCATAAACCTTCGTTTCTAACTCGCCAGAATACATTCGTACCATCTCACGACTCCGCACCTCGTAGATTCCAAGACTTAAGTAATACACAGCCAACCTCACTTTAGAAGATGGTGATCGATTTCTCAGGAAGATAGCATCATCTCCTCTCCGGTGCCTTTCTTGCAGGTGCCTTCAGGTCACCCGTAATCCTCATCATCTACTTCCCACCCAAGCCACACAAGCAACCGCCGCCCCAGCAGCAACGGCACCCAGCACCAGCATCTGCAACCCCTCAACAAAACAAGTCCTGATCTTTGCATCTTTCGTCAAAATCCAACTTTTGCCCGCCCCGAAGCCAAACAACACCATCAAGCACAGGCAAAAACTCCACCGCAGCCCCAAGCCCACGGTGCTGGTGAAGAAGTACGGTAGAAGAGGAATGATACCGCCGATGGCGTAGCCAATTGATATTGAGAGGCCGGATATGATGGGGGACTGTGGAGAAGGTTGTGTTGCGGATGGCGGGTCTTTGTAGGTTTGCAGACGCGATACCATCCGTTGCAGATCAGCAGGCTCGCGTGACATGCCGTTGAGAAATGTTGTCACTGTCGAACCGGGGAGACGTAACGGCTCTAGATGCTGTCTCACCAACTCCTCCGCCACCATCTGTGTCTTCTCTGACCGGTCAACCATGGAATCGCTCTCACTAGTTCTCTCGCAGTCATCCTCTGCTTGTTCCACATCCAGCTCATCTTGGCATGGAGTGCATTGGTCGCGCGCAGCGAGATATCCTCCGATCCCCATGCTGATGCTGCCTGCACATAATTCCGCCAGTCCGCCTGTTATCACGGTGTCTGTTTTGCCGAGGGAGCTCAGCCCTGCTGTGAGGGCAAAGGGAACGGTTAATCCATCGGAGAAGCCGAGTGTGAAGTCGGACAGGAAGCGCTTGCAAGCGGAGTTTTGGAGTTGCATGGTGGATATTGAGTGAATTCAAAATCTGGTACGATGAAAGTCAGGCGTTAACAGTTTAGATCGCTCTTCTATGGAGGGGAGCATGGGGCGGCGAACTTTTTACACGTGCCATTCTCGCTGCTTATTGGACCCCGTGACGACAGTCCTCGGTGACGGGGTAGGATATCGCTCGGCAACATCCTGCCGATGCAGCGCAAGCATAGCCCGTAAACAAGTGATCTGCAGAGATCCTCATAAGCACATGGGATAAGCCTGCACTGTCATAGGCGCAATTGCACCCAGTCAGGGCAGTGCTGACCAAAATGGCTGTAGGCGTTTTGATTCGCTTGTCCCTGAAAGCTTAGTGCTAGTTAGTGTCTAGTGGCCTCCAAAAGATCCCTACAACTAGGTAACCCTGAGATCAATCCCTTGCTAGTACTTGGGAAACAGTGTTTTATCACGCAAGGAAGGTCAAAAGCTTAACAGATAGTTGGCCGAGGTATTAATCCTCAGTGAGTTTAGTCATTTTTCTATCTGCTATTCAGGTCCAATCATCCTCCCTTGGCAATTCGTAATATCTAACTATAATCTACATGAACGTAATAGGCTTGTAACCCTCTATAATCTACTTGGACTTGGCAGGCTTGTAACCCTTGGGAGGGTTCAATCCATCGTCAACCTCAATGGTATCCTTGTAGTAGCTAGGCGCATGGCTCTGGTGCCACTCCTTTCGGATGGGCTCGAAGACCTTGCGGCCAGAGAAACTATGGTCAAGGTCCAAGTTAGGCGCAGCATACTGTCGGTTTCCGCCGTCGGTGTTGAACGGCCCAGCGTAAGAAAGGTTCCAAAAGTAGTTGTCGAACTTGTGAGACTTCCACTTGCGCAGCTTATCACCCGTCTTGCTAGCCACAAGCTTGAAGACGTTGGCTCCGACGTCCCAGCGACCGAGCGTGTCGAGGCACCAGTTGGCCTGCACGGTGGCAATCTCGGAGTAGTGGTTGTAGAAGCTGTTGTCAGTGGTGCCGACAAGATGCTTGGGGACTGCATCGCCGAGCAAAATACCAAGGATGTGGTTCTGGCGCGCGTAGGTCTCGTTCTCGTCCCAGGTGATGAGAACAAGCGTGTTGTCCATGAAGTGCTTATCCTTGAGAAGAGGTTCAAGGAACTTGCGCGCCCACTCTCCAGCGTCCTTAACAGAGGTATCGTGGCCGTCCGAGGTCATGTTGGGAGTGATGAACATCCACTGAGGAAGCTTGTTCTCCTTGAGATCCTTGTGGAAGACAGAACGCTCCGTGTCAACGAGAGAAAGGTTCTTGATCTGCGACAGACGTTGCTCAGAGGTAGCGACGCTGTCGTGCAGAACGGCGGGGTTGTGCTTGCGGACGTAGTCATTGGCACCGTTCTTGTGGTTCACCCAAGCGAAGCCCTCAAAACCGGAGTAAGGCATGTCCTCCTGGTAAAGACCCCAGGAAACACCACGGTGCTCGAGCAAGTCAATGACAGTAGAGACGTTGCGGGGGTTGCGGTTGAAGTCGTCATTTTGCATGCCGAAGTAGTCGCCTGCAATGGAGGCCATGTAGTTTGGCTCTGAGGGGTGTGTGACGCCAAAGTAGTTGGAGAGAGTCACGCCCTTTGAGCGGAACCAAGAGAAGTTGGCTGTGCTCGTTAGTTTGTGGCTCATAGGCTTGCGGGGAAAATGAAGTAACTGGGGTAAACTCACGGTCGCCAAAGGCCTTCTCATAGTTCTCGTTCTCAAAGTAGATGATGGCAATGCGGTCAAAAGCCTTGCCCTTCACTTTGGAAGTTGGGCTGCTGGTCTTGGCTGTAGCAGCTGCAGCGGCCACTGCCGCGGTCCCAGTCGCCGTGTACTTGGTCTCCCAGCCTGCCTTGTCCTCTTTCGGGAGTTCATAAGGCGAGTGGCCGAGAGCCAGGCCAGCGACGGCCAAGACGGTGACAGCTTGGAATAGCATATTGCCAGGTGATGGATGGAGTTGAGCTGAATGGAGTGCAGCTCTGGAAAGACAGTCAACGATCAATTTGAGGACTATACTCGACCATGTTATACTTTCGGATGATAATACGTCACGTGTAAGCGTCGGATGTCGTGCCGTATCTGCTCCACCCGTCGGTCAACATAATATCTCTGGTACAGATCAAAAGTGCTCACTTGCAAAAACCCTGGGAAACAACAGGCGAATACAATGCCAATGGAGGGGAAATGTAGGGCACGTGGAGTTGCAGGCCGCGTTAAGGGTGTCCTGCTCGCATGCCGACGTATCCGGTCCCCAAAGTTACTAGTTGTGGCGAGCACAGGACCACCCTTGCAGGCCAGCGGTTACCTCTAAAGTGGATCCCTCCGCCTGTGAATCCGTGGGATTGGGGTGCATGTGTTTGTGAACAAGACAACGCTCAACTTCTTTGGCAGTCATCGACAATAATGGCTCAAGGCTCAAGCTCCACGCTCGCCAGCGATGAAGGACTTGAATCACTAGGTCCATGGGTTGTCCCCGACAAAGAAGCGTTAATATCGGAGCCAGAAGTAGCAGTCGCCCCAAAGCGTGAGACCTGGATAGGGAAATGGTTGAGACTCATCATCGCTATCGCGTGCGTCGTTTCGATCTTTTCCCTGGCTGCAGTCACTCTCAGTCAACAAACCATATCCTTATCTCATAAGGGCAGCCAAACAAAACAGCCTCAACCCGCGAAGCCGCCTACAATACCAGATGTCATCAAGCACAATGAAGATATTCCCGCTACACCACAGCTTCGCGACGCAGACGAGTATATCCTCTCGCCCTCGTGGGACTTAAGTGCGCCTCCAACCACAAGAGAGTATTTCTGGACCGTTGACTCGGCGACTCTCAATCCAGATGGAGTCTACAGGCCGATGCTGCTCATCAACAACCAATATCCAGGGCCACTAGTTGAATGCAACGAAGGCGATACGATTGTGGTTCACATCGAGAATCACGCTTCTAATGCCACGGCGCTACATTTCCATGGCATGTTCCAAAACGGAACTAATAATATGGATGGCACTGTTGGCGTCACCCAGTGCCCTATTGCGCCCAACTCAACTTTTACATACAAATTCCAGGTTAAAGGCCAGCACGGGACATATTTCTATCACGCCCATCATAGCGCGCAGGCATCTGATGGACTACTGGGTCCTATGGTTATACACTCGAAAAAGGAGAAAGCCCTCCAAACCATGGACTACTCCTCTGACAGAGTTGTCATGGTTCAAGATCATTACCACAATCTTACCTCTGAGCTGCTGATGGAGTATCTTGCTCCCGATCAGGAAAACAACGAGCCTGTTCCTGACAACGGTCTTATCAACGGCCGCGGTGTGCGCGATTGCGCTGACTTTGAAGGCTGGCCCTGCAACAGCACAGATGTTGCACTGCCGAACATCGATTTACCAGCTGGTCAACGGCACAGACTGCGCGTTATCAACGTCGGGGCGTTCGCCGAGTTTCAAATGCAGATTGACGAGCATCCTTTCTACGTAACGGAAGTCGATGGCACAGACGTCCACCCAGAGCCAATCCATCGTCTGAACATCCTACCAGCTCAACGATACAGTATCGTACTGGAGACAAACGTCACTTCGAGCTCGAGGTTCTGGATGAGAGCTCGCATGGTGACGCATTGCTTCAAGAATGAGAATGAGCGTCTGCAGGCTGAGACAAGAGCAATCATCCGATACACAGGCCAAGACAAGCAGAAACCCTCTGGAGATCCCACCAGCAAAGAATGGCCGGATGCGATCGAAGTCATCTGTCGAGACCTGAATACCAGCGCACTGCGACCGGTTGAAGCCATCTCCCCACCCAAACCAGACGAGGCCATCATCCTGCAAGCCAACTTTGAGATCGGCGATTGGCGCTTGGCAAGAGGCTTTTTCAATGACTCGACATGGCATCCCAACGCTACTCATCCCTCGTTACACCGGTTTCTCGATTCCGGAATACACAGCACATCTGCGAAGAAGCCAATCGCCGTCAATGACTTATCATTTACCCGCCAAAGAGAATTGGTGCTGGAGACAAACGGTGTCAGAACGATAGACATCTCCATCAACAATTTCGACGACGGCGCTCATCCTTTCCATCTCCACGGCCACAAGTTCTTCGTTCTGCTGCAAGGCAGAGACGGATACCCACCCAGCCCATCCGAGTTGCCAAAGTATCTTGAGAAGCATGGATTGCTAGAGAATCCGCTCCGAAGAGACACAGTCACAGTGGAGGGATATGCGTGGGCTGTCATCCGGGTTGTGCTTGATAACCCTGGCCTCTGGGCTTTTCATTGCCATAACGTTTGGCATGCTGAGTCCGGCATGGTGATGCAGATGCTAGTGCAGCCGGAGGTTATGGCGGGGTGGAAAGTTGACAAGAAGAATCGGGAGATGTGCACGCTGGAGGGTGTGACGGCTGGCATGAGGCCTGATGATAGTATTTGGTTTGGGCAATTTAAGTAGCAGGACGGGAGATCGGGTTATTGTACGATCAAGCCGAGCACCACCAGTGAGCGTATATACTGTATAATAGAAAGTTAAAAGCTACCAAAAAATTGCTATGAGTTTAAACGCTGCGCCCATCATCCGACTTAGTCGGGTACGCCAACTCTCTTACACTCTCCGATTCCTCAGACCTTGAGTTCAACATATTCTTGATCTTCGTCCGCCGACTCTCCCGCGACTCTTCGCCCTCCCAATTGGTCGGCTCATTGATTTCGTTCAGTCTCGTTCGCGAACGCAAAAGCCCCCTCTCCTCCAGCAAAGCCTTGCACGCCGTCCACGAGGTCACCGCGTAGATAACAGCGTTCCAGAACCCCTGCAGGGGAAGCACCGTTGCGCTCATGAACTGAAGGGCCTTGCTGACTTCGTTGGGGTGGATGTGTGAGTACATGCGATTTGCGCTGGAGGGGATCCAAGTGGTCAGAATCACGCCGAAGAAGAGCATCGCGACCTTTGTGTATGCCCATGCTGCTTTGTAGATATCGTTGTTGGCGCGGATAGGTGGACGTGGGACGTCTGATATGGGAACGTTCGTGTTTGAAGCGGCGATCGGTGGACCTGTTTCGTCGTGGGGCCTGTTATCGTCTCCATCTGCGTGGACAAAAGCTCGATGGCCCATGGCTTGAAGCACGATCGAGTCTGGCTGTCCTGCTGCCTCGGAGGTGATGGTGACCTCGGTAGTCTTGACATTGTGGACGGCGCTCTGGTTCGTGTATGAAAGCCCGCCTGAACCCGAACCCTGCGCTTTAAGAAGCTGTTGACGTTTTCGGTAGATCGTACCGCCAGATCGAATGTAGATTGCAAGAGTGACTGCAATGACGACCCTGTTTCCGTGTTAGTATTACTCAATACTATAAGAATACAATTTCCATATTTACCAGATTGGTCCGTAGAAGGTCGCAATGCGTAGGGTGTCCCAAGTCTGGGTGATCCAGCACCATTGGACAGCACTACCATATACCCGGACTCCTTCGCTGTTCTTGATAAAGATGAAAACAAACGCTGGTAGGAAGGGTATACCATAGCATAAAATCAAATACGGCACTTCCATCTTGCGTAGTCTCTGTGCATCGAACCGGTGGTAGAATGCAAGATAAACGTTGATAGCCATCGCCAGGGTCCACAACGCATCAGCTCCAACGAAACTACAGCAGACGGTTAGCAGGGAAGAATCTCTAGTTAGCTAGACACTTTTGACGTACGTATGCAGTAAGAAAGCTTGTGTCTGGCAACCAGCTCCGTCGGGCGAATCGATGAACGAATCCGCCATGATGAAGCAGATGCTGGCCATGATATTGCCAAACGAGGCGTAGAAAACAAGTCGGTTGATCGGTTTATGGAAAGCATCGCAAAGGCAAAAGGTGCTGATAATGAACAGACATCCTACCAGAGACAGCACTGAGCAGACCTGCTGGATGATGGTGATCAGCTTCACATCACCTACTGTCAGTCCTATTTCCATCTTAACAAGCCTCTGCTGTATACGAAACGGTTCAGGGAAAGGAAACGTTCCGGCAAGTGTCCCTAAAAGGATTGCTTCTCGAGGCTTCGACAAGTCAAGGGACATTCCCGCCATTGTTTTATATATGACAGGGACAGTCAGCCCCTGGCACGTAAATTTGCGCAAGCTTTTGATCTGCTACAAGGGGACCCTGACGCGTGGGTCGTGATCTTCAACGGGAAACCGGCATGTCGTTTATTGTGACACTCGTAAACCGACTCAGTACAACAAGCGCAGCTACAGGGGTAATGACGCTCATTGGCGCTGGACCAACAACTATAGGGAGAGAAATACCGGGGAAGTAAGACACCGGTAGATCCTTGACAGGCATAATGATTAGTGAAGCTACCGGGTATGGTCCAGTCCAATGAAATACTTTAGCGTGAATCGGGCATTTGTGCTTTGGTCTACCAGGAATATAGCTTTGTTTGAAACCAACGATCAAGCATTTGCAGATCGTGACCTCGACTCTTAATACATCAACTAAAAGGTCAGTTTTCCAAATACAACCGAGACATTCCGAAAACAGCAAAACAGTGCCAGTTTGTACCAAGCTCTGCCTCTAACGCCTGCGGTATAGGAACCCGTAACAGTAACGCGTTGGTGGTATAATGTATCTCTCATGCCTGAGCGCCATTGGGATAATCAGGGTACGTACTGGACCTGTCAAGCTGTAGGGCTGTGACTTGGAGGTTGGGCATATGGGGCTTCCTCGAGTCAGCACATGCATAGACTATTGCCCGAGATCAAGGAAACGAAAAACGTTGAGGCACACGACCGTTGCCCCGGTCGCACTAGTCAGGAGCATTGTTGCCGACGATAAACGGGGTTGTGCACAGATACGACTTCCCAGGCAGCGAGTTTGTGATAAACTGTCCTATGGAGTACACCTATCGCGTTTGGTTGTGGCATACAAACTTAATTTCTTCCTCCCCTTCTTGCATTGACTGACCCATATTGACGCTGCGAAGTTGTCACTGGCAAGCACTACTTTCTTTAGCGTGGCGACTCTAACAGCCCTATTTGCGCTAGATCTGCAAATGCGAAACCCTATTTTGACTCATTCGGGAAGGTCGCCAAGTGGTTGCCCCAGCTGTTTACGCAACGGCTGTCAGCGCTGTTTAGCTTATGAATTAAGAGTGAGCAATTTCTCGTATCGCCGGCTTTGTCGGGGGCGGACGAGTAGCTCCGGCACTGCGCTGTACCCCTGAGAGAAGACACGGTGCCTCGGCTGCTTGGAGTCATTGGCCTTCTTGATTCCTGCGAGCGAAAACTGTCCAGTCAAATAGTACTCCGTAAATTCGCCGAGATAGAATCGTTGGTCTATGCCCCAATAGCCGCCCTTTTACGTAGGTCTATCACTCAAGCTTGACATCCAGGCCTTCTGCAGACTTGCTCTTCCCATCGGTATTACCATTACATTTCAGTTCTTATCCATACGCTGCAGAAGTCAAATACCGCGACCAGCCATTTAATGATCTGCGCAATCTCATTGATCTTAGATCCGATCGAACAATGTCCCAGTGGGCCTGTATTGCTTCGACTCGAGGTTCTGGTTAAAATCGTCGAGCGTAAGGCACATTGTGGTTCATCACACTAAAGACGGGACCCTGGTCCCTTAGTCACATGCCATTTTTTGAGGTGGCGTATTCTATTGCAGTCTTGCTATCCGTAGGTCATTAATTAGATGAACACTTATCATTAGCCACTCAATAACAACCTGTTTCTTCGGCGGCACATGATGATATTCAAGGGGCACTGGCCATCAAAGCCCCAACGCCGCCTGTTTACGAGCAAGGCTGCCGCCCTTGGCAGCCAAGCCTTGCGTCGCTCTATGGATTCGGGCATGCAGCCTGCCAAGGTCTTGGCAACAGTTAGACTATTATTCGCCCAGATGACTTTTAGCGGGTATTTCCAAGGCATAGTATCAGAAGTAGTATGGGTGAGTGCCGGCAAAGCTCGTTTCAAATAACTTGTTCTACCATAAAGATGATAAGAACATCCTTTTTGGAAATTGAGCTTTGATAAGTCTATTAAAGGCTTTTGATGCTGCATTTCCGGGTATTAAGGATAGATAAAGACTCTAGATAGAAAGGCTTTGGGGTATGGGGACTAGTTCGAGGACGAGAATGAAATCATTGAGGTAGGCCTGTGACGAGGTCGAGGATGATAACATGGATGGAGTGCATACTGTTTACGAAGAGGAGTGATGGCTATTGGCATTTCCAACTTTTCCAACCAGGTCCTAGATATCTTCTAAATCACATCTCAGAATATCAGTCACACTAGCTTTCACTCCCCGTAACTCAAGGATGCCAACAGGAACCTAGCAGTCTATAGGGCTCGATATATTCGGGAGATAATAGCTAATTCTTCGTTTACTGCAATCTGCTGAGTGGCGGCTGATTCTTTTCTTTTTCTTACATAGACCTTGTGAGGCTAAAACCTACAACAATTATTTGCATGTTTTTCATCAGAGTAGGTGAGTTGCATAAAAACCGGCACATCAAGGCTTGATAGCTTGTGACTTGTGCAGGTGATTCTGTAACCCTCGTGCAAGGATGGGTTCTCAACGTTATCGATAGCTTATCTGGTTTTGTTATCTTGTAGCCGCACCAATGATAAGAGGTATAGCTTCACTCGCGGATTGCGAATCAGGCATACCCTATAGCACTCAGTAGTTAATACCAGAAGGTAACGCGAAGCATGAAAAGTCTCACTATAAGAAATAAGAAATAAGAAATGGACGACAATCTTCGGCTTGTAAAACACGAGGCAGATCTGTGATTTTAGATATTGAAAATCATGCACGTGGCGAAATAATCCCGAACCCACATGAGGTAGGGGGGAGCTCCAAGCCAGTGGACACATCCCCCGCACGGCGAGACAGCTTGTCCTCTTTCTGCTTGTCCTCAACATTATCCCCCTCTATCTCTTGTTGCTCTCTGGTATATCGTTACTAACAAGCTTGAGCGCTTTGGTATATACATACCGTTTTCTCACGTATTATACAGCATCGTTTGTGTCGTCATATTCGATGTTGATGCAAATCAGGACCGAGCTCTCGAGGCCACTCATCGATTCACAGTTGACGGAGACGGCAATCAGTAATCCCGTCGACACAGCACAGCTCAGACACCTACCTCAGCCTGTGTGGTCTTGGTATCTAACCCATAACATTCGTTCCCAATCAAACTCAACCAGCCTTTCTGCCCTTCCGACGCCTGATATACCCTAGATGATAGGAACAGGAGAAAGGGTGCGCTTATTTGCCGGCTCACAAATCCATTCTGGTCTGTCCAGATCATCAATTCAAGAGCCACGCCCGGTTAGCTCAATCGGTAGAGCGTGAGACTCTTACGAGTACGCGATCTCAAGGTTGCGGGTTCGACCCCCGCATCGGGCTGTTCCTATAAGATTCGATTGCGAGCGTTTGCGAGGCTTTCATTTTTTGTCAAATTTCTTGAATCAGTTTGTCGTATTTCTACCATACTTGTAGTGTGAATAGACGATGCAGACGGGCAGTCTCGGCCGAACTAGATCGGATCAAACAGAGCAAGAAATCGTCCATTGACCACTGACCTCAGATTCTAACCACGATTTCTTTTTAAACCCTACGTATAAAAGTATTTAGTTATGATTCATGAAATGCTCTTTGGTCCGCAATAAGAATCATGTCTTTCTTTCGATATATATCTTTCTATCTGCTAGCTTGCCTAATCAGCACTCTTTACGGATTACCGTTATGAATGTCGAAAGATGTCACTATAGATATTTAACAGAAGGCAACACCCACATAAATTTTGTCAATAATCACGGACATAAGTGCTTGAGTAATTCGATTACTGAAGATTCTAATGCCATGTGATATCAATAGGCAGCTCGCTATAGCACTCCAAAGTATACTTCACTCCGGCTTACGTCCATACACAATTCGAAGTCGACAGTACGGGTGATGTTTCGCCGAGCGCATTTCTCGCCGAAGCTGCGAGCAATAAACCGTCACTTCTTCCCTCGACCAACCCAGCACAAAGCTTGCCATGTACAGCACAAACCCTTCAAGGTCCTGCTCCATCGCGGCGTGGGAGAATCTTCCGATCTCTTTCATCTTGGGGTCCTGCGGCCAGCTACCGACCGGAGCCTACACAATCCGTCCCAGTCAGCAGCCCGGCGGGGAGTAGCAGATAGGTGTTTGACTTGCCTTGAAATCCCACGTCTGCAGATCTACAAATCCTGCTTCTTCCATGCCCTTCCGTTGAAGGTCATCGTCGAGAATAGTAAAGGTTCGTCCTAGCTTCTTTCCGCCCTCTATGAAGAACTTTCCCCACTCGCTTATAGCGCTACCTTCTTGGACACTGCCGTCGTCGCTTTCTAGACAAGGCGATGCTTCAAAGCTTTCGACCCAGCCCCCAGGCGCACAAGCGCGATATGCCTCGTGAAACAGCGCTGGCCAATCGCCTATAGAACCATACAGGTAGCGCATATATATAAAGTCAAATGAACCCGGGGCAAACGTCCAGGGCTGAGTGCAATCTTCAATTTCACTGATGTTGTGTGAGCTGGGGACCGCACCGTTTTATTTGTTGACTTTTGCGACAGATCGAACTTACAACTTGACATTCGGAGGTACCCAGCTCGGTTGGATAGGGGAGATGTCTGTACCTATCACTTCGGCATATGGGTGTTCATCTGCAAAGTCGCTACTGAAGTCAGTATCAAGGAGTCCACCTAATCATGAGAATCATATACATCGCCCAGATACCTATGTAACGAGATCTATCAGTATTTGTTTCAAACTTTGAGCTGAGGGGATCCTAGCTAGATTTGTACCTGTGCCAGTGCCTACATCTAGAACAGACTTGAGAGGGTTAGTCTTCGAGCTCGGTGACAGAAAAACGACACGTACTTTGATGTCATCCTTTATTGGCGAGAGATGAAGCTTTCCCTCGAGAGTAAGAACCAGAAAGTGATGGCTCAAAGTTTGTCAGAATTTGCTAAACGAATTCTGGTGCTCCAACGCTCACATGATATCCATAGCCTCGGATTGCTGGGCGTCATTCGATGCCCTAGCCACGTTATCAACTAGCAGTACTCGAGATTGATTAACGGCTGTCGTACCAGTATTCAGCGTTGCCTCTTTCCGAGTGGTAAGTCCTCCCCTTGATGGTTCTGTAATTGAGGATGCTTGATGTCATCGAGGCTGTTGATGACTCGGCGTCATTTCCCAGCGAGGAATCAGCATCGTCGTCGCTAGCATCCTGCCGACGGCAATTAGCCCTGGGTAACTAGTCAACGTCAAAGAAGCAGCTCACCTGCGCTAGTGTAGCCCAGTGTTCGACATCGTGGAGTGCCGGGCCTTCTGACGGCTCGGCACCAGACCTTGACTTCTCTGACACCGGTGATCTCGGTGACCGCTTGGGGGATCCTTTCTCACTCATGATGCTTGCGAATAAGAGTCGACAGTTCACAGAGTTGACGAGCCAGTTGCGTCTCTGTTGACGCGCGATTTTGCAATTATTCCTCGTCAGCGAAAATGTTTGCGGGGTACGGCTCGAATGGGATATTCTCGGCTGATCGAAATTATATTTTTCCGGAACATTACCTGGAAACCACAAGGATTCTGTTGCCAAGTGCCATGCATGGGGGGCTCGGATGTATTATGTGTTCGGTAAAGAACCTTGTGACCAATTGCAAAGTGGAGTAAGATTATAACAAGGGGTATAGAGCCACACAATTGAGAGAAGATGACGATAGAAATATAAAAGGGAGACAGAAATCATATCTGTACATATAAGGTTGAAACTTATGTACTTAGCCGTGGATATGGGATTTGCGAAGCCCTTCATGGGCATGAAATACTAACAGAAGGAGGATTGGGAGACTTATATAGTATGGAGCCGTGCCAATCGGATAACAGATTTTCAAGATACGGGCAATTGCTGCCCGATCGACAAGGGTCGGCTTCAGAGGTCAGCACCCTGCTTACTAGAATATGCTGTGGTGCTAGGTGATGGTCTCGGTGTATACGCAATCTTCTGACCACGCTGGGGAGATTAGTCTCGATAGCAGAACTAAAAGCGAATATGCTGGAAACAAATAGCAGTCAGCATTCAGTAAATGATCGATGCTACAGACCCTCTGATTACAGAAATGGGCGAAAAAACGAGAATTCGGGATATAGGGCATTCTTCAGCTCATAGATGCAGGCAGGCTGTGAGCGGCACGGCACAATATTAACGAAACACATGGCAGATAGTGATATGCATGTGGAGGCCAGTTCTACGCCTTTTGCTACTCTAGGCATAATCAGGCTAATATTACTGGGAGGGGAAGCAACCTACAGGCTAGAGCGTTACAAGCCCAAGTGGGAAGTGAGACGGCGACTAGTAAAATAACGGAAGTGGCTGGCTGGTGGCTGGCTGAAGATATCAAGGGTAAGCGTAAAATACTGGCCATCTCGGCTTCCATAATACATGTATAGACTTCAATGTCTCCTAGTATGGGATATATCTTCAAGGAGTGAGAGGGGATATCGCCGCTTGAAAAGCCGCCAAGTGTGAGGTGTCTGAGACCAAAGAGGAATGCCACTGCGGGAACCTTGATACACATCATTTTTCAATAGCTCTGGAACGGAGTGACGCCACTCTCAACAAAATATTGGCACAGTCGCCTTTTTTTTGTAAACACCCGAGTGCTTGAAGAATATGTGTGAGAGTATAGAGACAGAATGAACTTCTCAGCCAATTACTGATCTCGCCAATCTTTATCCACATCTTGTGCATAGAAAAATCAACTTTCAGTTTCTTTGGACACGTCGTGTTGAGGGGATATGCGAACAAACGACCCAGGAAGAGATGTGAGCTGTGCATGGACTATTGATCGGCAGAGGCTGAGGTCTAGAACGCGGATCACATACTGAGACAACAGAGCCAGCCGAAGCCTTAAGAATGTGATAGCCAAAGTCAGTGATATATGCAGCTGGATTGCCGAGTAAGCACAAAGTGGCACACGATCTAAAACCTGCATTGCCCAGCACGCAGAGTTGTTATGCTACCACTCATTGTGGCTGAAGTTGAGATGCCTCTTGTTGTTGAGAAAGGCGGCCCCGCCGGCACAATCGACTTTGCCTCTATTCAGCAAGCTTGGTAGGATGCCATTCTTCTTGCATACCAGAACAGTGACAAATGCCCCATTCGCATACCTCTCGAGATGCACATCATGGGTGGAAGCGACATAAGCATGGCACCGCAGCGTGGTAACTCCTTAGGCACATACAGTATCGAGCTCCTGACTCTACATAGCGCTGCAGATATCTGGAAGCCCTTCGCACAGTCAGTCTTGGACAAGTGGATGGTACTGAAGGACCCATCGACTGGCCAGAGACTGAAGAAAAGGCCGCACTGGGCGAAAGAATGGTATGAGTTTACTGTCGATGGCAAGTCATGCATTGAGCGTCTGAAAGCAGTGGATTACAAAGAAGAGAGGCAAGATTTCCTCCAGACACTTGCAGAGGTCGGCAAAGAAGCAAAATGGTCGCTGCAAGACCTACAAGCCAGATTCTCAAACGATGTTTTTGATGAATTTTTCTTCGATATAGAGACAAAGAAGGCAACTGTAAAACTTCAAAAAAAGAGTCTCAAGGGGCCAAATTGGTTGAATGGGGCGAAGGGAACGATTGAAAAGGTTATGGAAGTCTTGGACGAAGCTGTTGTACACGCACTCTAGCCTAGCTGGTCTACAGCAGCTGTTCTTTCTACAAGTATCATCTTAGATTCAACAACACAAAGTGTCATAAACGCTATGAGGGTTCACAAGCGAAACCCCTACAGCTGTTCGGCCTTTTGAAAGGGCAATAAGTTGAGAAATATGACTTTATATACGCCCAGTATTCGAATATCTTCATGCCCCTTGTCTATTCTAATAACAAAACTCCTAGCCAAACGCCCAACCAAACTGTAAATCTAGGGTCTTCTCACCACAACACCACGCCAGAAACATGTCGTTGTTCATCAATGGTGTGCAGTCTGTTGCTTTTTGCGTGGGATAAAAACTGATGCTTTGTGCTTTCGCTTTCTGGCCTGATTCCGCTCCTGCATTCGGTTTATCTCAGCCATAGTGATATATCCCACCAACGGGGCCGGGCGGGCTAACGCTTTAATCTCCTCGGCTGTGGGCTCTTGGTAAGCCTTCGCATTGGAAGCCTGTGAGGAGGTCGTGTCTACAATCATAGGAGTTAGTGTTTGGGTGATGTACACGATAGTGCAGACTCACGGGCGATCTCTTCGGCCTGTTTAGGTTTTGGACTAGTTGTTGGTGGCTTATTAATACCTCCAACTAAGTCGTGCTCCTTCGCATGAATCATAGTGTCGATTTCGTGAAGTTTAAGGATCAGCGGGTGGTCAGAAGGAAGAAGGTCTTTGGTAACTTGATGATTAGCGAGGGTGCTGTTCAACTGATGAGCGAGAGTAATTTTCGCATCGAAGTTACTGTAGGAGAAGTCAGTTTGGGATCGATAGCTGTTTACCAGAAGAGAAATTCCAACTGAACTTACGACATCTTGTGGAGTGTTCGTGGCGGTGTCCTAAGTCTGGCACGGCGAAATTGAGTAAAAGAACAGTGATAAAGTTGTTGGAACAGGCGGTTCAAGTAGATGAACTTTAGTATCACGGCAGAACAGTCATTTTGGACGGCTCCATAGGTTTTATAAATACCGCCACCGCCTGTAGCTGGCAGCACTTCAGCGAGAGATGCCTTTATCAAGAAATGATTGAAAGGTTGCTTTGTCCAGAATCCCTGATGAGACGAGAAAGCATGCAAAGTTAGGATGGTAGGCCCTCCGTCATAAAGAAAGGATGAGATAAAGACTGTCAAAAGCGTGCAAGCCACATTAAACTGATGGTGGGATAAGATTTAGAGTCTAAGCGTGGAAATTGTCTACAGGATTGTGATATATCAGGAACGAAGAGACTATCAGAGTTTCTGGACAAACCGGCACAAAGACCATATCACAGCAATGCACTAGAGCATTATGAACGATCTGCGTACTTCGCCTTAACCCTTGCTTCATAGTCTTTCATTCTTTCAGATTATCCTCAATCAACCGAAAGGATAAAGGATTGAGAGCCTCAATTTTAATTCTTGCAGGATACCCCGCGCTCAATCAAAGGTAGGAGCGATTATCTTTTGAATAACAAAGATAGATATCCCAAGTGACGTCTGGCGATGTTTCTCTCCTGACAAGGGTCACGTGGAGTAAAGAGGGTTGGCGAGAATCCAATTTGGATCTTTGTGTCAGTTGAAAGATAGACAAAGACGTTTACAATATATTAATGTACTTCTGCCCCGCCATACTATCTAACTTGGTATCTTTTAATAAACGTGTTCCTAGGTTTGCGAGATTTTGAAATGCCGAGACATGTACGTCCCAAGCAATGTAGCGCCCAAGTGTCCAGATTCAGGGTTCAAGATTCGGGGTTCTATTCCAAAGATCGACTCTTTCTCATGGTACATAATTCATAATATGGTTATATCATGACATCAAACTGGCTCTATGGTCTAGTCGTATGATTCTCGCTTTGGGTTAACCAAATTTGCGAGAGGTCCCGGGTTCAATTCCCGGTGGAGCCCGTTCTTTTGCCATTTTCTTTTTGCACATCTTGCTCACGAGATGGTTTGAGAGAAGACAGATATATAAGCCGAGATCTAGTCCGAACTCCGGTTGGCGTCGCTCACTGGTTTCGTGCGAATCGAAAAGTTTTGCCAAGCGCTTCAAGACAGTCTGAGCCTGGTTTGTACGCGGGCCATGTGACCTCGTGAAACCTGCTATTGAATTGCGTTGACGCATAAACTATTCATATTATTCTATGTTCGGCCCATAAAAAATCGTAGTTGTTATACCTTCCCGTCGGAACCGCTCTTCTTACTGTTGCAAATAACGACTCTATCAACTCTTAAGCTTCCATGCATGGATCGAGAATCTGTATCTATTAGGCGGAGCACAAATTCATATCGGTAGAACTCACATAGGATTATACGCATGTATCTTCAGATTGTTAAGATTCTTCCTAACATCTATGAGAAACATAGCGATCTCATGACGGGCCCATGCGTGGGCTCCTGAGAAAGATGCCAATATCAACGAATCCAGCGCCCCCGAGTTGTTGCAGTTATTCCATTTAACGAGCTCCTTATGCTTCTTGTCTTTCGGCCACGGATTGGTGCGCCATTTGAACCGTGTATCAGTAATGCCAGTAAAGCCCACCTCCGCCATAATAGCTTTGATTCTGTCGAGCTCGATTGAGTGGCTGCCGAGTTTGGCGAAAGCCTCGCTGAAATACATTGTGTTGAAGATGCGATGTCCTATGTTGGGTCTAGTCAACACTTCCCGTTGCATGGGGGAGGATGAGCTTAGCGTACGTCCCCGACTGAAGAGTCAATGACGTTGATGAGCTGGACACTGATTAGCAGGATTTTGTCAGAGCGGATAGAGTATTGAACCTTCTCGTCAGGGTGTATTTCAGGGTTCGCGTGCATAGTAGACATGTTGACTGTTTAACCCGTGCCTCAATGCCAATTGCCCCTAGAAGGATTCTCTAATTCGGGAGCCTGTAGGATACTACAAAATTTGATCATTTTCTCTAGGATACTCTATCATGTTGGGCATTAACCAAAATGCAGATGTGAACTCTGAAGTAGTCGAGTGATCCGATATAGCGGCGGAATACCCTTAGAACTGGCTCTTGCCATAGGTCAAAGGGTAAACCTCGATAATCGACTTCACTCGACTGACTCTGATCTATATCTATCAAACATAAATCTTTTGATTGAAGCTAGCGTCGTTAGTCTCCAAGTGTACCAATACCAAAAAATGTTATGCAAACTAAGCCTTCATGCAATGGCATAATATAACGAAGGAGTGTTGTAACCAGTATATAAGCCCTAGTCTCTGTTATCTCTATAACAGGGGCCTCTGTTTTCAAGGTCAGTGGCCTAGCGGTCTTTAGGATAAGGAGTTACCTTCCAGTCTTGGAAAGGATCTTCTTTAATGCTTTTAGCGGGGAAGACGGACTATCCGTATTATCTCATGAAATTCGCTGCGCCCTGTGGATACCGCTAGGGGCAACTTTACCTAACCCGGCAGTTATGGTGATATGGCTCTTCCCCGTAGATATCAAATGATGATACTAATGGCGGTAAATAATAATTAAACCTATATAATATTAACCAATCATTAGGTTAAGCTTATTCTACCTCTCTCACTTCCTTTTAAGCTTGGAGGAATACTAATATATATATATACCAAATCTAAAGTTATTCCGATAAGTGGTTAGGGTAGAAGAGTGGTATTAATAGGGAAATTATAGAGCGGTGAAGGATAGCTGGTCGTTGAGTTCTATTCTTACACTAAACTGTATGTGGCTAGAACCTATCTACCAACCCTTTAGCGGTATCCACAGGGCGCAGCGAATTTCATGAGATCATACGGGTATATATCCACACGAACTGCGGAGCCAGATCACTACGGCTCTATTAGCATCCCTCCTACTATTAAATAGCTCATAGTATTGGCATAAATAGAATGAGTATATATTCTGGTTTTTAAACCGTAAAACAAATACTTTAATATCCGTCAAGGCCATACTTGACAGCTTACTTGGTGCATTCATTGATTTACTTCAATTGGTCCATAATTCCATGGTTAAGGACTCGTTGATAGCGTAATGGTAACAACTCGGAACGGATTATTGATTCAGGCTCCTCTTTAAATATAAAAATATATAGTTCCATCTCTGTATTTCTAAGCGTTCTCTCAAGACTCTGCAACCCAGCTTTGATTGATAATGCCAAACTTCTTGGTGGCAGGGGTCGCAACTGTCTTCTTACATCCCTTTGGCAGAGTGACATTGTTGAAGCGATCTGCAATCCAGACGAGATAATCAGCCTGGGAAGCTACAGCGGAGACGCGATGGTCAATATTAGGGTACAGCCTGAACTCAGCTGTTGACCCAGGAAAACCCTTGCACGTAGCATCAAAGTCTTCCTCGGTATACTTGGGGTATACCACAATATCGGCCTCGCCCTGGATGATGAGCATAGGGGCAGCTAATTCATGTAGACCAGCACCGTTGTATCGCTTCTGCCAGTCCACAAAATCGGGGTGCTGGAGCCAACTGGTGTTCTTGTAGAGTTGCTTCTCAGTCAGGCTGCTGTAGAGGGCAGCTCCTGTGCCAACACATCCCTGGTCGGCGAGAGGGATGCGGCTGAGGACAATGTCAGAGAAGTAGTCCTCGACTTTAATAGAAGGGAAGAGCCGTGCAAGCGATTGCAGGAAAAAGATGGAGACAACGTCTCCAACTGGTCCGCCCTTTGCCCGACGGAAGGACTCTGGGATCAGCTTGATAGGCTGCAGGGCCGGACCGATTGAGACAGCACCCAAGAATCCTCCTGTTGCCTTACCAGGCTTCGCCTCGCGTTCACATGTTCGCCACGATGTCATACCACCCTCGCTGTGGCCAACGACAACCCATTCATTGGTAATTCGACCACCCAAGACGGTTCGCACAGCTTGCAAGCCGAAGCTAACATCTCCAGCGTGCAGGACGCCAGACTCATACATGAAACCTTCAGGGATATCACTACCCTGGCCGGCGTAGTCAGGGGCAATGACAACATAGCCTTGCTGGACGAGAGCAAGGGGTCCTTGCCACTCATAGTAGAGAGCGCGGTGATTTGATGGTGCACACTGGCGGGTACCACCAGCCGTTCCATGGGTCCAGACAAGTGTACGAAACGGTTTATTCTTCCCAAGGGGATTAGAATACGGAGTAATAACAAATCCTGTAGCTGGGATGGGGGTTCCGTCGATATCTTCGGACATGTAGAAGAACCGGGACATAGATACTCCGCCAGGCAGAGTCCATCTTTCGGAGACTTGGTCAGAGGGTACATCTTCCCATTTCACTAGATCGCCAGCGGAGTATGAAGAGAGGTTGGCGGGGTTGGAGTAGAAGTCGTCCGTGGATATGTCTAGGTTGACCCATTGACTGGCCTCACCGGCTAGAGCCTGGCGGTAGCCGGTCTGACAATTGACGTCGCACTGGTTGGGATCTTGAGATGCGGCGATAGCGAAGGCTCCGGAGAGGAGAGTGCTGGTAATGGCTTTCAGCAACATAGCTGGCAATGCTGATAGATCGAATGCTTGGTAGAGAAGAAGTGGCTGTATGACTGTCTGAGCCCAGATGTTGCTTGCACAGCATGTACTTATAGTCCAACATACAATGGGAATCAGGAGGACCCCGCACTCGTACGGCTGAGCTGCCTCTATACCGAGGCCTTGTTCGCTTGACGAGGATATCACGATGCAGTTCACGTCCAAAGTCGCGAGATATATGCCGAATTCAATAACCGACTGTGGCCCCAATCCTGGGATCTACGACCTTTTATCCCAATTCGCTAGACCCTAAAGTATGTTGTATTTGTCACGAGGCCATCTGACGAACTGAGAAAACAAAATCCTTGATATGAACCCTTGTCGAAATTTTAACTTTCATATGAGTTACATCGTGCGACTTTACTAGGTATGTATCGTGTCGACGGAAATCTATCCTTACTTTACCCCGCGATTATAATCAATTGTCAGCATTTTTGATGTGTAGTCACGGCAACCCTAATGGGAACGAGGTTGCGAGACTTTGATCAGGCTGATGGTCCGGGGTATGAGCATGGATATGGTCACCTGCCACTCGTACGATTAAGCGCATACGCGGAAGCGACATAGAGTAACACCACACACAATGCTGACCGCTGATGGCACAGTTCAACGGACGTTAGCGCCTGTTTAACATTACGATTATAAGCATGCTAGATTGAGACTGTCAACGGAAGGCATTCGCGTCAATTCAAGTTCAAGTCGCTCCTATAGAAAAGTCATGAGTGAATTCAAGTGGCATCCCTCAATGGGCATAAATGGCTCCGCTTAATGATATAAGCATACATGAGCCACCCCGCACCATAAGACGAGAACTCGACACCCCACTCTGAGCCTTGACAACTGTACACCTTCTCTTCTCCTCTCTAGCCATCAACATCCACTACATATACCACTATGGACTTCACACTGTTCTCAGGAGTCCCTGATCAGTCTACACTCCCGGACAATCCACTGGCGGAGCCTTTCAGCCTTTCAGCTGTCGCAGGTCCAGATGTCTGGCGAACACCTGCCTGTGCCGGTGGCCGTGATGATTTCAACGGCCCAATCTACGCAACCCCCATCGCACTGAACTCGTTCAAGAGTGCAAAAGTCACCATTTCTGGCGACTTCAGAGCCGCATATTCGCAAGGCGGTCTTATCCTATTCATGCCCGATGTCCCAGCCAAGGATGTGGCTGGGAATAAGAGTCTCAAGAAGTCGCCCGACACGTGGATCAAGGCTGGAATCGAACTTGTCGACGATCAACTCTTTGCTTCTGTTGCTGCCGCGAAGCCTTACTCTGACTGGAGCCTTGTCAAGCTGGACCAGAACCGCGCAACCTTCGAGATGGAAAAGTCAAGGGGGTCTCTGTGGGTCTACGTTACAGGCTCTGATGGGCGGAGGACACCCGTGAGAAAGTTGACTTGGGTGTTCGATAGTCAAAGAGAGGAGGATATCTGGGTTGGAGTCACTGCGTGTATGCCCAAGGGCAACGGAAGTGAGAATGGCGGATCGTTGCAAGTTCAATTTTCCGACTTCTCCATCAAGACTGAATAAGGTACATTTGTATTCTGTTGGAGTACATCTGATCCAGATCATCAATCCAATTGTCAATGTTATAGACTATCCATAGAAAAACACAAGTTCTGGGCAGTTTTACTAGATGGTCTTTACAACAAACATAGTTTGAAACAAAGACGAAAGGCACATATTGAGAAGCATACACTTTAATTTTACTGCTCCAATTAGGATGGCAACAGTAAATGTTATCTGCACTCGGAAAATACTGTTGGCCGTAGTTGGTAACATCGCAGAGGTGCCTGTCTTAGTTCCGCATTAATGACGATATGGAGTAAATTCCTTCCTTCATCATATGCCTTGACCTACTTAGCAGCATTTCCAAACAATGCAGCAGCCTAGACAAAGCACACAATTAGCCTTTAACCCTACCGTCCTTCATGAAAACTCATTACATACCAATGGGGGTAGCCGATGGGGGCACCGCCACTTCCACCAGGGCATGCACGAACGTACTTATAATAAGCCCTCTGGCTGCATACTCGCTCGCTGAGATCAGGAAGGACTGAATAAGTCTATATAAACTAAAACAAACGCAAAACTATATCTGAATGTAGAGACTCAAGGATATCAGAGTTGGGGACTGCGGCAGCATAAGAGGCGCTGATCAAGATGGCGATAGTAAGGATGGTGTTTCAGAGCTGCATGATAGGAGGCGAGGCGGTGTCATGTATTGATTGGATTCATAGGGACTTGTTTGGGAGTGGTTTTGGTTCGATTGGCGATGCTGTGGTTGTACCAAACTCGACTTTTATAGTTTTCCTCTTCATGTTCTATTACATAAGGCTGTATTCTTGAAGCACCTTTTCAACGATGCCAAGGTATCCAGATGCATGCCATATTCTGTAACCTTCAGCTAATGCCTTATTCATAGGCTAGCGGTAGACTCTTCTCTATCGTATGATCCCAATGTTGAGACAGCTACGTATTGGATTACTGTTAAGAAATGGTCCTACTCGCAGCTGCCTAAGGATTAGTTACTGACACGTTGAAGCCGAAACCCAACCGACATTCTCGATCGGTACTTTACCAAGGCCGAGACTGAGACAGCGTGTCGACTGTGTCAAAAAGATCCCTACAATCTCCACCAAGTACAGCACTAATACCGTCCAAGGCCCCTGCTGGATGCTCAAGGTCCTGACAGAGTGGAAGACTGTCGCCTCCATCATCTTTTCTTTCAACGCCTATCAATGCTGCGTTGCATGTATCAACAACCCCCTATGCTTCTTGAGCCTTTCCGCCATCAATGGCAACGGATGTTATCACTTTTCGGCCAGAGATAGCAATACATGCCCCAATGGCCAAGTCCAATGGGGTGTCTACGCCAGCTCACCTGGTGAGACGCCTATATGGTACTGGAGTAATGGCCCTTGTGGTAGTATTGTCAACAGTGGCAACGTGCAGATCGAGGATGCATAAGGGGGCTCAATAGCGTCTTGGGACACTGCTCTCAAAAGGCATCAGAGTATTTGGAGGAATAAGATGTTATGGGTGTCGTTTCCAATACATTTTCCTTTAACGGCATGTAAAATGCCTGTACGAGTATTTAATTACACACCAACCCGGCATTCGCTGTTAATCGGATCTATAAGAATGAAATTCTGTGGCAATACCGAGTTGCAGTGCGTCACTAGTTTCCCCGGGACATGACCCGAGGTCAAATGCGGGGATAAGCTGAATTGTTAATCCACGTACTGAACATGAACACAAAACTCTCTCCAGCATAATCACGGTGTTAACTGGGCTTCTTCGGAACGATGGATGATAAGGCTCAAATTAATTTTGGAGGGTCTGGCTCTTCCGAGCGCTCGCAACATGCTCCGACTTCCTCGGTAACCCCCCCAGAGGCGCAGGCGATTATTGCAGAACAGGTCACCAATCCCGCAGGGAATATTGACAGAAAGGCGTTTACATCGAAGGGAGTGGTTGAGGAGATATGGACTGGTCTAGGCCTACCAAAAGCATCCCTTGCATCAGTCAAGCTCACAGGCGACGAAGGCCCAGCATTGCCTTCATCCTTCAAGATCGGGATCCTTGCACAGGCCTCCATCGCATTAGCTACTCTGGCAGCAGCCCAGATCCACGCCGTTCGCAACAAGAGCACTGTTCCCGTGGTGACAGTACCGCTGGAGCATGCTGTCGTGGAGTTTAAGTCGGAAAGACTGTACACTATGGAAGGGAAGCGTCCGTCTTCGCCTTGGGGCGAGATTGGCGGACTGCACAAGACATCGGACGGCTACGTGCGAGTCCACGACGCGTTCCCTCATCACGCAAAGGGTGCACTGAAAGTACTTGGCTTACCGGCCGACGCATCCAGACAACAAGCCTCAGAAAAGGCTGCGGAGTGGGCGAGCATCGACCTGGAAACTTGTGCAACAGTGGAGGGCAAAGTAGCCGTCTACGCGTTGCGCTCCTATCGTCAGTGGGACAGCCTCCCACAGTCCAAGGCCACCAGCAATTTCCCTATCAGCCTCAAGCAAGTTTCGCAGTCTCCTTCCGCTGGTCTACCAAACAGGATGCCAGGCGGGAACACGAAATGCCTCCAGGGTCTTCGCGTTGTCGAACTAAGCCGAGTCATCGCCGCACCTCTATGCGGTAGAACTCTTGCAGCTCACGGCGCCGACGTCATCTGGGTAACGTGTCCGAATTTGCCCGATCGCCCCAGTGTTGATCGGGACATGGGCCGTGGGAAAAGAACAGTTCAGCTTGATATCCATAACCCGGATGATAAAAGGCGTCTTTTGGAGCTTATTAAAGACTGCGATGTTTTCATTCAAGGCTATCGACCTGGCAGTCTTGCTTCCTACGGCCTCTCTCAGAATGATTTGACCAAGGTCAATCCTAATATTATCATCGCGAATTTGTCTGCTTTCGGTCCAAGTGGTCCGTGGTCTGGTCGTCGTGGTTTTGATTCACTGGTACAAACGTGCTCGGGCATGAACATCTCTGAGGCTGAGCATGCAGCGAAGGGGGAGCCTGCGCGCCCGACGCCATGCCAGGCTCTGGATCATGGAGGTGGTTATATGTTGGCAGGGGGTGTGATAGCGGCTGTCCATCATAGAGCTGTCCAGGGCGGTTCCTGGCGAGTAGATGTGTCTTTGGCAGGCATGATGAAGTACTTGAGAAGTTTGGGCCAATATCCTGGCACGAGCGGCTTCGAAGCCAAGGATTTTGAGAGGCAAGAGGATGTCCCTGAGGAATACTTTGAGACGAGGGAGACAGGTTTTGGGCGCATGAAAGCAGTCAAATATGGTGCTACGATTGAGGGTTTGCAGATTGGATGGGACATCATGCCGAAACCTCTGGGGTCTGACAAGCCAGAATGGATCGAGGCTTAGGAGCATGTACTGGGACAATTTGAATATGGGAATTAATACTTGGTACCCGGGACTGATCGGCCCTGTTCTTATTCTCGTCAAGCCCGAGTATCAGGGACTATTATTTATTTATGGAAAAGAAAAACTTCCTGCAAACTGCGATTCCTTCTTCGTCTATTCCAATCCAGGAATTGGAGTTAGGGCTGAGGCTTACCCCTACGTTAGTCCTATTTATCTAGACTATCAATCTTAGCGAAGCAGTTAGCCTCTAACCTCCACGCCAAGTGTCGCGACTATTGATTCTAGACCTTCAGCTGGTCAGCCACACAATTTCAAACAAAAGCAAGCTCAAATACCTTTTCACTGAAAGTTCTCGTCTTGGTTTTTTCCGCTTCACACTCAGTCACTCGTTACGCCTTTGGCAACTTTCATTCCTTACCAAGGATTAATCCATCATGATCAACTCAAAGGGGATTGTAGCCGCTTTGGCCTGTTTGAGCATCGCTGGTGTTAGCGCTGGACCTTGCAAGCCCCATGAAACCATTGCTAGCACTGAGTCGACCGTCTCTGCCACTTCTGAGTTGTCCATGTCCGAATCTACTTCGATTGTGACGTCGCAGACTACCACCTCTGCACTTAATACCCTGAGCTTGGAGGACTTCTCCTCCACCACAGAGGCCTCCATAACCGAGTTCTATTCACTCACCACTGAGACAGCTACCACCGCTGCTGCCACGACCTCAGCCGCCGCAGACAAACCTTGCAACAACCAAATCTACCGAGGCGAAGTCACCAAGAGCAGCTACATTGATTACGAGTTTCCATCTGCGGCAGATTGCTGGGCGGCTTGCGTCAGCGACGACAACTGCAAGTCCTGGAGTTTCGACGATGGCACCTCTTGCCATCTGTACGTCGAGGAGTTGGCCGATTTCAGCTCCCCCACCAACGAGGCAGGCTCATTGATCGGCTCTCGCGACTGCTCGCCTCGCGATTACACCTCATGCAATGACTATATTGGCTTCGGTTACATAGCAAAGACGTCGTTCTCTCAGACCAGCGGTGTCCAGCTCGAGCGCGACTGCGCCCATCTGTGCATGAAGACTGGCGAGTGTAACGTCTGGCAGTACGACAGCTCCACGCAGACGTGCAATCTGTTCAGTGATTCCTTCGAGGATGTGTTTACGGCTGAGGCGGGTGCTCCACAGGGCAGCAGAGTCATGCTTGCAGGCTCACGAAGCTGCTCATCTGACTTCTTCAAGCCAGAGCTCGGACCTTGCAATGGTCAGATCAGTTTTAGGGACGAAGCGCTGTCGGGGTACAGGACATTCTCTCAGTACAATAGCGTGCCGCTTTGCGCACGTGCCTGCTCCATTGATCCCCTATGCCTCTCGTGGGGTATTTTCAACGGCGACGAGGATTGCACATTCTCCCAGTACGAGTACTATGCGGACTACACCGATATCTGCACTAAGGGTTCGCGGAACTGTGGTGTTCCTTGAGGGATGGGACTGGCTTGAAACTCCAATGTCGGAGACTCACCGGAAGCCTTTGCTTTCTTTATCCTCTTATCTCGTCTATTCTCTTTACCGCATCTATAAATCTAATCTCATTTTCTATCCGCTAGAATGTCTTCTCATGCGGACCAGAGTCTTTTCAGAAATATTTGTAGCTTCAATAACTTTGGTATCGCTTGCCGGACTCTGGCTCGATTCCCCAGCCTGATCGTCCGACGCCAGTCAGGTCGGAGTTGATTTTTGCGATGGCAGGTCTAATTCTGCAAGTCATCTTCCGTTGCTATGGGCTGAAAGAGGGTTATTCAGGGAAATTGATCAAGCTTGAGGACTTGTTCATTGTATTGGAAGGAGTGTGAGTACCCGTGTCCCTACTGGCCTTGTTTTCCATGTACATCTGTAAAATGTCTCAGTTGGGATGCCAGCAGCTTACTCATTATCACAAAGGCTTACGTAGCTCTTTTAGTCCCGAAATAGCGACTCCACGGCTGCATCAAAGCTAGCGATACCACGATCTTGCCCCAAAGTTCGGACTATCCTGTGCCCGAGACCTTGTGGATAAGCTAGCAGCCTGACGACAACATTCGGTAATTTTCTACCATCTTTTGAACGTACAGCCTGTATCGATCTTTAAGCCCAATTTGTGCGGATTCATCTAGTTACGTCAAATCTATCGGACAATCAGTATTCACTCGTCTTTACAGGCACAATGGCCCCCGAAACCGAAACTGTACAAATCGTCATAGATTCGCTTCTGGCAGCTGGAGTCAAGTACGTTTTTGGCGTGCCTGGTGCCAAGATCGACTCCGTTTTCAACGGCCTCCTCGACCACAAGGAGATCAAACTCGTGGTCTGCCGCCATGAGCAAAATGCGGCATTTATCGCCGGCGCCATTGGCAAAATCACAGGCCGCCCGGGAGTCTGCATTGCAACATCTGGTCCGGGAACCAGTAACTTGGTCACGGGCCTCGTCACTGCCACGGATGAGGGGGCGCCGATGGTCGCCATCGTGGGGAGTGTCCAGCGGTCGCATATGCTGAAGAAGACGCACCAGAGCTTGAGAGGCATTGAGCTCCTCACGCCGGTCACTAAGAAGGCAGCAGGCGCCACGGTGGAAGACCAGGTAGCTGAAATTATGCTTGATGCTTTTCGTGTGGCTGCTGCGTATCCTCAAGGCGCAACGGCAGTTAGTCTGCCAATCGACATCATGCTCACTGGGGCTAGCAAGTCCACCATCCCCGCCTTTCCGTCCAGCGCCTTTGTGCCGCCGAACTATGGACCGTCGGCAGAGAAAACAGTGGAGGAGGCGACAAAGAGAATTCGGTCGGCCAAGGCACCGGTGCTGTTTCTGGGCATGCGTGCAGCAGATCCAGGAGTAATTGAGGCAGTTCAGCGATTCTTGCAAAAGCACCCCGTGCCTGTCATCGAGACATTCCAAGCCGCCGGTGCTATCTCGAAGGATCTGTTCCACCTTTTCTACGGCAGAGTTGGTCTTTTCCGCAATCAACCTGGAGACAAGCTTCTGGCGCTCGCCGACCTTGTTATCACCATTGGGTTTGACCAGGCAGAATACGATGCAGATGTTTGGAACGCCGCTAATCATCTCGATATCCTCCATCTGGACTTCCTTCCTGCCGATTGGGGATACTTCTACGCGCCCAAGTTGGAAATCATCGGTTCGCCAGCACAGAATCTCGACATCTTGAGCGCAAACCTCGATAGCGTGGCTAAGCTTCAGGAAACCCAACAAGCAAAGGCTATCCTCGATGCACTTCATGAATGGAAGACCAGACCAGAGGCCAATGCTCATGATCCTGCTGCTCGCGTTCACCCTCTCTACTTCATCCGGCTCCTGCAAAAGATGATGCCAGAATCAACGACGGTAACCGTGGATGTGGGAAGTGTGTATATCTGGATGTGCCGCTACTTCTACTCTTACAAACCCAAGACCTTCTTGGTATCCAACGTCCAGCAAACTCTAGGAGTCGCACTGCCCTGGGCAATTGGCGCGTCTCTATGCCAGTCGCCGCCATGCTCAAGCAAGGTGGTCAGCATCAGTGGCGACGGAGGATTCATGTTTAGCTCCCAAGAGCTCGTCACTGCGGTGCAGCAAGGCTGCAACATCACACATTTCGTATGGAACGATGGCAGGTACAACATGGTAGAGTTTCAGGAAGCTAAGAAATACGGCCGGACTGCTGGTGTCAACTTGGGCGGCATGGATTTTGTTAAATTTGCAGAAGCATCCGGGGCGAAAGGCTTCCGTGTTGATGCACTATCGGATATGGAGAGCGTTATGAAGGACGCTTTAGAATACGAAGGGGTTTGTCTTGTGGATGTGAACATTGATTACTCTCAGAACCTCGCATTGATGGAGCAAGTTGACCTGGGAGCTATCGCTTAGGGTCATTCTTTATAGCTTGACAGAATTATCTGAATAGGTTAGCCGATTGAACATTCAGTAATGCAAATGGGCTTAATAAGAATACGAGATAAACCACGATCCCACTTCCATAATTTTCTGTGCGTTTGAGAAGGATGGAAATTGTTAAGTTCTCCTATAGTACCGACATGATATAGAGTATACGGACTACATGCCCTGGTCAGTGACTGGAACTTAGATTGGACCTCTGGTAGACTGGGAGTTTTTTGATGAAAGACAACAATTGTAGACCACTAGACTATGTATAGGTTATTTTCTGGTGAAGCTGAAATGAAGCAAGTCATAATTAATTTATACATGAACAGAAGCTCGAAGAGAGCTGTCAAGGCAATCTAAAATCTAAACCCATGAATATGTCGCACAAGATAGTCGTGCCGGTATCCCTTAAAAATGTAGATCCACCGCAACAACCTTAGCACCCTCCGTCTTGGTCCCATCAACAGGCTTCGCAAGAGCACCCGAGGTAACCACAAACATTTCCTTCTTTCCTAGCTTTCCGTTGCCGAACGCAAGAGCAGTAGAACCCGCAACCGTCATCTCATGAACGCCACCAACCACCGTCTTCCACTGTCCAGACTTAGTATCAACAAACACAACCGAGTTGTCAAAATTGCTGGCAGCATATATGTTGCCATTGGTATCGAAAGCGAAGTCGTCAAGGAAACTCACGCCCCGCGAGAGGTTGGCGACAACCTGAGGCTTGGCTCCCTTTACCAAATATCCATCAGCCGTGATAGCGACGCGGTGTATTGTGGCAGCATTAGAATTGGTCCAGTATAGATGCCTGTTACGAATCTTGATACCATTGATACCAAAGGTTCCTTCGGAAATCGGAGCCATTTCGGGAAAGACAAAGGCCGAGGTGTCAAAGAAACCGGTATTGAGGTCGAGACGACCTACCAAGCCAAGGAACGAATCCGAGACGAGGACAGCATCCGATACGCCAGGGATCGCGACCACGCCGTTGAGAAAGGTGCTTTTCCTGCTCATGTTGCTGATCTTGGTGACCTTGACCTTCGCCTGGTGCCGTCGGTGATTAAACTCGATGGTCCAGGCACCAAACGTGCCGGGTGTCAGCTTGCCAACGTCGGTTGCGTTGCTGCCAACGACAACGAAGGTCTCGGGCTTGCCAGGACCCAAGGGGACTTGATCGATGCCCAGAATACCTTTGATGGAGGGAATGGAGACCAGTTCCTCAAGGCCGGTGTCGCAGGCCTGGGGGTTGGGGATGGTGTAGATAGTGGCTGAGGGCCACATCTGAGTCATGAGGAGGTCGCCATTAGAGCGTACGATGATGCTCTCCAGCCAGGTTCCGAGAGGAAGTTGTCCGAGTGTCTTTGCACTGAGAGAATGACTCAGCACCAGAACTGGCAGTGTAGCAATAGCTAAGATTGGGTTCAGCAACATGGTGTTACGGTAGTCCTGTCTTGGGGGGAAAGTCGGAAGTGACGCTGTGAACAGAGAGATCGAAGTTAGGGATATGAGTTTCTCGGGTTGGGAATTCCAGTCTATATATATTACTCATGCCTGTAGTTATCGGTCCGGTCTATTTAACTTATTCCCAAGCACATACCAACTTCTGGTTTTCCACAAAGTTGAGCACCTCAATTGAGCTGATCCAAGTGGGTTGTCTTTGTCAGCTCCCGCCCAGGGGCAGGGAATAGTATTTACTAAGCGCACTTACACGATGCCTGCATGATTATCGAATGAATTTGTCATCCAACCACAAGGATCAGCATGGGATAGTTCCTACTACTTGGGAGAAACAGCATGTGTCCGTGATTGATGTGATAAGCAGCAGGTAGCTTAGAGGGAAATTAGATAAGCAGGCCAGTTCGTTCCTGTAGATGTGAAATGGCTGGTCCTTTGTTTACTAACAACTGGTTCTTAGGAGGGCCTAGAGATCGGTCTCCCTTAGCTATCATTTGTCAATAGTGACCGTGCCTCTAGCACAGGGGGTGCGTTAATCTAGAAATGGGTTGGCCGATAGGGGAAATCGAGATGCCTCTTTTTCAAGGCTATAACTTACTAGAAGAGGCATCTGTTTAATGTTATTTGGTATGTTATCCACGTGATCTATGCGGGGAAACATAGAGAAATTAGGCACCTTTTCTATTGACATGAGGCTTCAGAAAAAGAGGTACGTCTTTATTCCACTATCAGGACACCCCTCTCCTAGTTAATATATGCTTTAATTGGCCCTATTAGATAACAAATGAGGTGAGATTTAAAGTGCGTTATTTCCTTCTGTTGAGGACATATACGTCTCTCCAATTCAAAACTTACATAATCGGTGTTATTCGCACAGCCGGCATTTATTCCACTTCTCCTACAGCCCAGCCAACCAGGGACCATAACCAAGCGCGCGTCAAGCCGTCGATATCACCAAGACATTCGTCTGATCTCGTCAAGAAGCAGTTCTCCGAACTTAACCACGAAACCAAAGATATGGGCTATTTCTCAGCATCCATGGCGTCGAACGACAACTCGAAATCCAGCGCGAGCTCCGCAAAGATGCCGAGCTTTACGATCTTCCCCTAGTCCAGTTTCTTCCAAGAGGGTCGAGCACCCGCCCTACCCTCGCCAGCAGAGGTCAGAGCCCTGAACGAGGCCTCTGGCGACAATCGTGCCAAGAACCTGGACCGCCCACCACCTGTCAAAATCCCATCTTTGGGGCTTATCGTCAAGTATGGAACCAACGTGACAGCCGCCGAGATTGAGGCGCAGCTCATGATGCACGAGCGACTGCAAGGGCAAGTACCTATCGCAGAGGTCTTTGGGTGGACCAAAGACGGCGACCAAATGTTCCTTTACATGGCTCTCATTGATGGGGATACCCTGCAAGCTCGATTCCATGCCATGAGCGAGACCGAGCGACAGGCTATCTGCAAAGAATTGAGATTGATGGCCAATGCATGGAGGGCTTTGAAGCAGGGCAAAGACGACCCATATGTCGGTGAGTAGTATAGCGACGGTATCGTAGATCGATTTGTTTTAACACAAGCGCTATAGGAAGTGTTGGGAAGCGCCCACTGACTGACTTCTTGGTTGATCGGAGGCCAGGGCGTACAGGACCATATCTTAGCGCTAACGCGCTACGCGAGTTTCACGCCGCATGCGGGATCGATATCGAAGAAGAGGTTCCCATCTGCTTCACACACAACGACCTTTGTCCCCCGAACATTCTCGTATCACGTGGCCCTGATCCGAAGATCGTGGGCATCATTGACTGGGGCCAGGCAGGATGGTATCCTTCGTACTGGGAGTACGCCAAGGCACGGCGAGTAGGCATAGTAAAAGAGCACTTCAATCATGCTCTCCAGGAAGAATGGAAAACCCGGTATTTGCCCGAGATCTTCGATGCCTTGGATGAAGAGAGGCTTTATCATCCATGGCTGTACTTCTTGCTAGCTAGTATTTGAAACAGTTTCCCGAGGAACGCTTACGTTTCGTGCTCCCTCGATACAAAATAGGATCGCCCTCCCCAGAGCCAAGGAGTGTTTATGTGTGCATATTATATAAGAGCGAGGGTTATGGCACCAGATATATAGTCAACCAATTCACATAAACACCCAAGGGTTATTGGAAGTCAAATGGGACAAGAGATACAGGGTATAAGTCGTGAAGAAAGTCGTCAGCATACATCAGATTGTCTTCCCAGTTGACTGGACTTGGCTCGACATCGTCATCTGCTAAAGGATGTAGGAAATCTGTGGTAACGTGTATACTCACGTACGACAAATTCTCCGCGAACAGGTTTCGGCTTCCATCGGGTAATCCGGTGTTTTGTATGATGGGATCCAAAAGCTCCCAAATCATAGAGGGTGGGAAGTTTATAGTGGTATCGGTCGTCCCTGCTTCTGGTGGAGTTCCTATCACAAGTGATTGCAGCCGCTTGAGGCTTTCAAGCTGTAAGTTGCATCAGTAATCGGCGACAACTGTTAAAACAGTAATGCATACCTTTTGAGAAATACAGGGCCAGGCCTTTGACAAGCGCTCGAGAAATCTCTGGCCTTTAGCGAGATTTCGACTAGCCTTACGAGCAACCTTGGTATTTCTGACAAATTGGTAGAGCCATGGGATGGTAGATGTGGCAGCGACTGCCAAGCCGATTAGAGGGTTAGAGATTTCGGTGGACAGGTCCTCGAATATGCCAATCAGCCAAAACACCCACCCTGAGTGGAACAGTGCCTGGTCCACTACCTGCTGAAGAAAGAGTCTAGACTGGCTGATACCTTTGTTGCGCCGTAGAGCAACAAGATGGATGAATGGGTGGTTCAGTAGTGCAAGAGAAGCGTGCAGAATGAGATGTGTCGTCAACCAGGGATTCCAGTACTGACGATAAGCCCGTATTTCATCCGGCAGCCTCTTAAACGGAAACAGATTCCTCATCAGATGTCTTTGATGGAACTGAGCTTCATACTCAAACAACGTGAGGTTAAGTTTGGAGTATGTGGACTCGGGCAGCCACGGTATCTGAACCTCTCCCATCTTGATCTCATGGAGGTGTTGGGCAACTTGACTCCATACGGCAATCATCCTTCCAGCGTGCGTGTTAATCCCCAGATCATCTGTTGCACCCACAGCGTTGTCGAAGTCAGGGGCGTTGACCTCGTTTGCGTCGAGGGGTATTGACGGTGGGGGCTCTGCGCTGGGTGGGTGCTTGCGAGTTAGATTCGAATCCGGGGCCCGGGGCATGTGGGGGAAGAAGGCTGCCTCGATCATGTAGATGCTCCAATAGCACCTATTGTGTAGGTCTTGTTCATTGATGTTGATGGACTGGCTGGACTGGAGAGTGTGAATGCTTTGCAGCCGGGCCGCTGTACCAATGGACATCCACGCTCGAGTCAAATCGCCCCCTAGTGCCGTGTAAGAACGAGGGCTGGATAATAATAACTTAGTATGGTGACAGACCTCTTATATCTTTCAAAGACAACATACACAAGGCCTGGAGAATCTCTAATCGGGGCTTCCCCTTGGAGGCAAGCTGCTGCGTGGTAGCCACGGCGGAACGGGTATAATATCCGGCAGCTTCCGGATGTATGTCATTGTAGAACCTATGTGTGGAGAATTCCATCATAAGTGCAAGGAAGCTGTACACGAGGTACTGAGGAGCACAATCTAGTTTTGTGCCAAGACTGTCAAGCTCAAATAAAGGGAGAGGCTGCAAATGGATTGTCGTGCTATACACTTCTATGAAGTGTGCCAACACTTCTGGAGGAGGATCGGGCCTATGATCGAGTGAGAACTTTGCCTCTCCTGGGAAAGATATTGGAGATTTTTACCGGTCCTCGGAGAAGCTTGGTAGGTGCAGCTCGGCCACGTCCGTATGCACGACTCGACCTCGATCTTGGCTTGTTGCGCAAGCTGCTAATCCACTCAGACCAATTGGAGAGCTACCGGTTCGTGTTCTATGATGCGGTTAGCTCTTGATATATGCGCTTTTAAGAGACGGTACCTAAGCAATTCCGAAAGAGATGCAACCTGCGATTCGAGACTACGAACCCTGTCTTTCGTAGATCTACTAACATTCGTGTGAGTACAAGACTGCAAAACTCACGGGATAGAAGGCTTACTTTCGAACGCTTTGGGTGCGTCTAGAGTTATCGTTCACCGAACTACCTCTTGCAGCATATTCGCAGTTCAGACCAAGTCTCTCACAGAACGAGCAAATAGGCCGCTCTCCCGTGCACTTGGACTTCTTCCGCCTACATGCAGCTGTCAGTAATGATGTGTTATTTTTTTTAGGATCAGTGGATCTCACCGACAAGGCTCACAAGCTCGTCGGCTTCGGTGCGGCTGAATTCCCGAATTTGAATCCATTGTTGTGGTGATGAAGGGCGGAGTTGGAGAATTCCGCGGAGTTTGACATGTCGCCCATCCTCGCCAATCAGATTAGCCGTAGGTGCAGAAAAGGAAACGCCGCTCGAGTGTTTCCGCTCACGTGCACTACACTGCTCCGATGTGATTGGCCCCAATAAGACACGAAAATTGTTAAGAACTTCCGCGGAGGTCACTCAGTTCCGATATGTGAGAAAAATACTGAGTATAAGATAACGGATACAGGTATTGTAATTAGTGATTTGGTACTGATCTGATATCCCGTCGACAGAAAAGCCGTAAGCTGACCTTCCTGGATTTTCTTTTGCTTACGATAAAACTTTCTTCGTCTCCCCTGATTCTGGCTGTCCTCTTATCACACATCATTCAACCTACTCTCATCCTGCCATCTTGACAACATGTCGAACACTGAATTCATGAAGGCTGTCATCTTTGACGGGCCATATAAAGTCTCTGTGCAGGAGCGGCCAATTCCTCAAAGTACGTACCTCAGTACACCAACCCTATCAGCCCTAGACTGATATCGACCAGTTCAAAACCCCGAGGACGTCATTGTGAAGGTCAATATGACTGCTTTGTGTGGATCGTGCGTACTCGATTCATGAGCCCTGGAGATGAAGTGCTTACAGTATTCTCAGGGAGTTGCATCTTTTTCGCGGAGTCGAGCCGACAGAGCCCAACTTCATCATGGGTCATGAATTCACCGGTACCGTTTTCTCATTAGGCTCGGCTGTCAAGTCTGTCAATGTTGGCGACAAGGTTGTCTCTCCCTTTACTGCTTCTTGGTAATAACTAACCGCCCCTTTTCACAACCTGCCACTTCAACTCGCCTCGATTGCATCTTGACTAACGCCTCACCACAGCGGCCAATGCTACTTTTGCCAAAACGGCGGTTCCGCGAGATGCGTCAACAGCCAACCCCTCGGCTCTCCCAAGCTTGACGGCGCCCAGGCTGAGTATGTCCGCATCCCCTTCGCAGACGGGACCATCATCAAAGCCCCCGAAGGCATCCACGACCAAGCTCTGATCCTCATGGCCGATATCTTTCCAACTGGGTATTTTGGTGTACAGAGCGGCGTGGAGATGATGCCAAAGCTTGATCTGCAAGACGCAACCATCGTGGTGGTAGGTTGTGGTCCTGTGGGACTCTGCGCTGTCGTCGCAGCAGCTGCTCTCAAGCCAAAGCATCTGTTTGCTGTGGACAGTGTTCAGTCCCGGCTTGATCAGGCGGCCAGGATTGGAGCCGAGCCTCTTAACTTTATGGAGGATAGGGATGGAATGATTGATCGTGTGAAGGCTGTTACGGATGGACGAGGTGCCGATATCGTGGTGGAGGTTGTTGGTCTGTCACCAGCGCTTCGTACAGCGTTCGACCTGGTTCGTTCATTCGGTGCTATCAGTAGTATTGGTGTTCACAATGCGGAGGTGCGTTGAATTTCACTGCATTATTTGGCAGTGTGCTGATGCAATACAGATTCCATGGTCTGGGACCGATGCTTACAAGTGAGTTGCCTATTCAATCTCCTACCTATAGCGAGTCTAACGTCGGCTAGCAAAAACGTTCGACTGCAGATGGGACGTTGTCCTGTGAGAAGTATCTTCCACGAAGCAATGGAATTGTTGAAACAAAAACAGGATTCCCTTGGGTATGTAATTCTCCGACCTAGGAGCCTTGACCAAAAGGGCAAATTCTGGTGGGTTAGTTGAACTGACGTGATATAGCTTCCTCTTCGAAAACATCCTTCCTCTTTCCGACGCTGTTCGAGGTTACGAACTCTTCAATCAGTCCAAAGTGCAGAAAGTTATTTTCCAGGCTTAGAGCCCTGCATGGCACTGTATCTGGAGCACTGGATTTCTCCAACTTCCTGTGGGGTTTAAACTTTGGGGGGGGCGGTTACATTCAGTGTCTCCAAATATGAAAGTCACTCCCAATCACGTCACTATGAGGCCGGTTCACCCCAAAGTTTAGTTTCTTTTGGAAAGTGTCTTGTAATTTGCGACATCCTTCCCTAACGCTTAGTAACATTCAATTTGATTTTAGAAGTTGAAGAGATGAGTTGTTGTTAAATGAGTAAAATTCAATTCGCTTCCATAAATACCCGAATCGTGCTATGTAATCCCTGTAGCTACAATCAAGCAATCTCGCGCTTGTCCTCGATATAAACCGCCTGTCCTTGTACGTTGAAGGCAATCTCCTCCTTCTCGTTGTAAGCAGCATCCTGCTGCTCGGCATCGCGGTTGCCAAACAGACCGATCTTGTACCAGGGTAGGTCAAACAGCCTGTCCATGCTCTCGAGAGAACGACCAGCAGTCTCGGGAACGGACACAATGACCCAGATACCTCCAACAACCAGGATGGCGGCGTAGGTCCAGAAGGTGCCGTTGGGGTTGATGCCGCCCTCGGCTGATGGGAGAAGCATGTTGGGCGTGGCTCGGCTGCTGCCATATTGGCAGAGGAAGTGCAGAGTCATGGCGAAGGAGGTGGCGAAAGCGCGGACGCGAAGGGGAAAGAGCTCAGCGGTGAGAATGTAGGACATGGTGTTCCAACCAAGAGCCCATCCAATGCCGGAGATGTAAATCATGGCCATGGCTCCACGGGCAGCGCCTGAAGAGCTGTGAGGCTCGGGAACAGCCGTCAGGAATGAAGCAACGTAGATCATGGCGAGGGCCTGAAGAGCAATACCGGCCATGAGAGCACGCTTACGGCCGATAACGTCGACAAGGAAGAGAGCGCAGGTGATGGCAGCGAGAAGCTTCACAATTCCAAACAGAGCAGTGACGAGAAGACCGGTCTCTGAACCCTTGATACCAAGGAGCTCAAACAGGTCAGGGGCGTAAAGAGTGATAGAACCGGCCCCCGACCACTGAGCAAGAACCTGGACCATGCTGGCAAGATATAAACGGTAAAGGTTGCTTGGGTTGAGAAAAAGCTCCTTGCAGGTTCCCAGGAAAGAGGTGTTGACGCTCTCAAGTTCTTGCTCGTGGGCCGCCTGAATGGCAGTGATTTCGCGGACGATGTAGTCGGATTCGGGGTCCTGTTGTCGCAGGCGGGCCATGGCAGCGGTAGCCTTCTCGGTTTGGCCCTTCTTGACGAGGAAACGGGGAGACTCATCCACCAAGAAGCTGAGGACAAAGATCAAGCCGGCAAACATGAGGTGAAGACTGGTGGGAACGAGCCAGCGGGCGTGGGTGTCGTCGCCCATGTGGCGAGAACATCCGTAGTTGGCGAAGTAGGCCAAGACGATACCCAGGTAGACGAAGCCGGAGAAGACACAAGTGCAGAGGCCACGGACAGCTGACGGGGCAATCTCGGCGAGATACACAGGACCGACGACGGCAGTCTGACCGACACCAAGACCAGCGATGAAGCGACCCGCATAGATAGCACCGAGGCTACCACCGTTGGCCATGAAGATGACGATTCCGACGATCCAGACAATGCAGAGCTGGCGGGTAGCCCAGATACGACCGATTCTATCGCAGATGAGGAAAGCACTGTTGGTTCAAATGTTAGCATAAGGCAAATTCAGTATTGGACGTTGCGGTAACTTACATAAGAGCACCTCCCACGCAGCCGATCTGAACCATGGCGGAGACATTGGCCTTGATGTTGGCCTGCTCGACGGTCGAGTAGTCTTTGAAGTGGATGTATTTCTGGAAGTCCTTGGACTTGAACGCGCCTGAGATGAGGCCCTCGTCAATACCACGAGCAGCGCCCATGAGACCGAAGGCAAAGACGGCGAACCATAGTCGCCAGTTGAAAACACCCTTGGGCTCGCCGACGTCGCCCAGCTTGAAGATGTTGACGGGCTTCTTCACAGCGCCTGCAGCCATGATGGACGGGTTTTCTGTTGTTGAAGAGACTTGTTCGGTTGAGGGGGTGGCGGGACCAGGCACAAGTTAAAACCTAAGGAGTACGGCGGTTGCTCTTTGAGTTTTGGCTGGCTTGGTCTGTTCTTCAAGTTGGGGAAGTTCGGGGTCGGGGGTCCCTGATCTTATATGAAATTGAAGGTACGCGAAACGGATCGTGGGAGACCATCTCCGCGCGAAGGTGCCATCTTTCCCATGGGGTAGTCCGGTAGTCTTGACTTAGTGTTACCCCAGAGAGATGTGAAGGGTCCGTGATGCAACGATGAGAAACTGTCATGATGGACTGGAGTCCTTGACGGGAGTGGATAGACAGCAAAGGATGGATCTGTGGCGTTGGTGTTCCCGCGGGTAGACAGCACACCTGAAAACTGGGGTTTGGGTGGACACTCCCGTCTCGTTCGGTCTCCTCCCGTGCCAAGTAGTTTGTAGAGCGCAACATTGGGTAGATGGGAGGTACGTACATTGTGTTCCCGCGATGCCTTCTAGAAGACGATGGGATGCAAGGATGGCCGGCAGCAGATCAAAGGCTGCTGAAGGTGCGCAACAGAGTCGAGGCATCTACAACTGAGTCTACCGTAGACCTGTCGAATTACAGCTGAGATAGCCGCATGTCAGCGAAGGGGTCCTGCCAGATCCCTCCGCAATGTGAATAAGCTTCAACCGGTGAACCCCGCGCGCCTCTAAACCAGTCGAGGAATAGCTGCCCACGCCTGCCAAGACGTAGCGAACGAGGGATGCCAATTCCCATTTTTCTCGGCACGAACGGCACATAAGAAGCCAGGTTCTGCCCTCGAGGCTCGCCGTCGTCTTCCACTCTGCCTGTCACTTGTTATCCCGTGGCCCTGCTCTCTCGGCCAATCTGATCCACCTCTGACCTGATGTCCTCTTCCCGCGGGAAGTCCGCCGCTGACAAAAGACGATCCCGCGGCTGGGGGGGTAATCCACTCATCGGTCTCTACCCGTCGACGACGAATCCGCGAATCCCGACGCGCCGCTCTCGCATGAAATTGTCGATTCGAATTTCCTCAGGCAAGTTTGCAGCCCAGTCTTTCTATCCTGATTTTCTAAAAATACAAATCACCAACAATACGTTTAATAAATGACACATATGAAATCCACCTTGTCTTCATCGTCAGGTTGCTATACGAGAGAGCAATACGGCGCTCAAACAAGGTAATCCCGATCGATTAAAGTAGTATTGTGTGATGATGCACCAGTATATCAACATATTTCGGATCAGCAAGAAAAAGGATTTGAGAAATGACCAGTCGTGTTTTAAACGTACATACGAAATGGCGGGAAGGACAGTAATCTCCTGCTTCTCTCCAATCTTCCCACTTGCATTCTTGAAAAACGAGACCGATCTTCAACGTGTAATAATGTCGCCATGAATATGACTTTCTTCTTTTGCAGAATAATGAGAAGGCCACAATTCATAAATTGTCGTTCATACCGTTTTCTCGTGCAGCTTTCTTCTTATGCTGTCGAGGTTGTCATTTTGAAGGTCTCTTTATTCTAGCAAGATCATGCCACTGTCGAGGCATCATCTCTACCGAAAGTCTTTACATTTTCCACGTATTGAACCCCTATTCACCATGTTCTCCATTGTACCTACTTTTTCGTAACACCGATTGAATGTTCCGGGCGATGCTATTCGTCCACGGTTATTCCCTGGAGTTGCACTTCATATATACCTTTCTCCATGGGTGATCTGCTCCCACACGATCAAATGTCAAACGTGGAAGTGGCTTATCCGTTGCCTCCCCCTGTGGGTCGCAGAGAGAGATATTATAAACAGCCAACAAAACATTTGGCAATACGATGTTGAGTCGCACAAACTGTAGCCTGTTAGCTTTTCTACCCAACCAACAAATGAACGAGGGGTTGCAGTACCCTCAGCCCTACTCACCAAATCGGCTTGGGTTCCGCTCGTGGGGATCTTTGTAGACCTGCGGATCCATGTAAACGTCTTGAGCAGCATAGACCTATAGAATGTCAGTATTTGTAAACACACTCGAAAGGCCCGATCATAATATACGCATCTTGCCATTTGGCGGGATGAATGTCCCTGCGTCGCCAACTGGAATTTTCTTGCCCTGATATTCTTTCGCATAATGGTTCTCGATACGGTGAACCGCATGGTTTCCCGCAACGTCCCTTCAAGAAGCGGAAACTCTTTCTCTCACTCTTGAAGCGTGAGCCATTGCAGGATGTCGACGATGGTCTCGTCTGTAGACGATGTCTTTTAATAGCTGCGTCGACTTCTATTTTCAGCTTTTCCATCCAGATTGGGCTTTGAGTTAGAAGACATTAGTTCCAGACGGCGTTAATGCTCGTGTTGAAACATGCAAGCCGCCTTTGCAAGCTATAATTGACTGTATAACCTGCTTTGATTGGCTGTTTAGGGGGGCGGTGCGCTGGCCTTGAAACTTACATGCACCGGAGGTGGTGCCTGTAACGGTTTCCGTAGTGGTGAAAGTCAATTAGCTAGCTACTCGCAGACGTCATTGATGCGAAAAAGAACAAACACTTTTTTCGTTCATTGTCCTCTCGCGATGATGATGTTGTGGTGCTTTTGGATATCGCAAATGTTGAAACTACACCCAAGTCGGTAAACAGACAGATGGTTAAAGAAGGAAATGTATAGCAGACGTGACTGATAGTATCGTCATGATAACGGCCATCCTCTAATTTCACCAATTCTATTCAATCATAGCTCCTTGCTTGATAGCTAGCCGCCCTGGTGCTGGAGTATGATCCGCAGCAGTGTTCTGGCTGTCACTATTGTTCCACCCGGCTGTTAGGGATCCCTCAACCCGATACCAGTTTATCTCGAGATCCCCAAGACACTCCCCAACGGTGACCGCTGTGACAAATATTAGAGATGCCTATATCAAAGTCGATGATCAAAACTTACCTCTTTTCCCACTTCGCAGTGTTGCATTGACAATCAGAGGAAGGATATTATCAACTGTGTTCTGATGGACGTCGTGCATCAGAACAATGGAGCCGCCATTGTTCAGACCGGTGTAATATGAGGCTAGAGGGCCCTCGACACCGCCGGACGAGTAACGCCAATCGTCGGTGTCGATATCAGCGATAATAACCTTGTAGCCCAGTTGACCAAGCACCCGAAGAGTTTCGTCGTTGAAGCTGAAGTAGGGAGGACGCATGTAGACCGGGAATTTACCGATTATGTTTAAGATTTCATTGCTAAACAGTGACATTTGCTGTTCGACATCGAAGTCTTGCAGACCTACGAGATTTGGGTGGCCGTAGCTTGAAGACATTAGCTGCATGTAGGCATGGAGGGTCATGAGGCCTTACGTATGTGAAGCGACTTGATGCCCTTCATCGACCATTCTACTGACCGTGGATGGATAGTCCGCGATATTCCCTATGTTGTGCCCGTTGAGGAAGAACGTAGCCTTAAACCCAACTGCGGCAAGCTGGTCAAGTACTGAGTCGGTGTACACAAAGGGACCATCATCGAAAGTGAGCGCAATAGTTCCCTCTTCAGTGCAGCTGTAGATAGCCACACCCGCTGAGACATCTCGCTTGCTAGGATAAACGGGGACTGTCAAGCAAGCGGCAAGGTGGTTGAGAGAAGTAAAAATGAGAACACCACGCATTGCGAGATCTCGACCGCGGCAGCATATAAATATAATAGAGAAGCAGATGAACAAAGAGATAAGAATGAAGAAGCACAGTTGCATTGTGGTCTAACCGACCCCAGAGCTTTATTATACACCGCTAGCTCCCTTCTTCAAGCAACCTTATCGGCGCAGATTAGCACAATAACCCACGCTCGTCATGGTGTATGCGAGGAGGAAGGCTAAAGTAGCCCAGTGTGATAAGCTTCTCGGGTTTCCAGAGTGACAGGGGTATTTCGGAGCATTTATCAGGTTAATGGCTGATGTGGCTTGACACGTTCTCCAATTAAGCTGGGACATTGTTTTCGTGGCCGAAAATAATGCCGATAATCAAGGTTGAACAGCATAATGTTCGAATCATGAGCTACCAGATCGGAAGCATTATCATGACTGGTTATCAATATTGTCTAGGTGTTATCCCGGATTACTGGTCGATGGATCTGCAGGTCACCAGTGGAGTAAGCTTTACGCCAAGATTCTGTCTGCTTTACTGTATAAGCAATAAGTACGGGCCATAGGGATTGCCATCGCAACACTGCTTGGATAATTAAAAATTGTATGCAATTGTTCATCTTTATGCCGTTGTGTACTCCGTAACGTCGTTGACAAGCAGAGAAGAATGGAATATGCATACATCCAATTGTAGAGCTGCAGAGTGTTGGTTCATGCACTGCAGGGCTTGCTTACTTAACCTGTAGCGACCGTGTTGAGGTCGCGATGAGAGAGAAATGCGCATCAGTCTACATAGACCCTGCACCTCTTCCAGGTGCCTGATAGGTTGCTAGAATAGTTTTAGTGATCGCTGCCACTTGGACTGGCTAAATCTCTTTTGCTAATTTTAACCGGATATTCCACTTCTCGATGTTTCTTTAACTGTCTCCTAGTCGCTGTTGGTTGTTTCGATATATTTATGCTCCTCTATCATGTCACGGGCTTCCTCTATGTACTGACAACCAAAAGGTTCAATGGCAGAATAGTCAAAACGATTGAGCGAATCTCTTTCAGCTAATAAAGCAGGATATCGGACAAAGAAATTCTTTCGAAATGTACGCTGAGGGGGAAGAGTACACTACGAGCACCAATGCTGTCATGATATGCGAGCAATCTGTCGAGTATCGGGTTCAACTTTGGTACTTTCTACCGGGAATCGATGGAAAGGGAATGGTGGCAAAGATATTCGAGCAAGTACTCAAGTGAGGCTGAGTTGTTACTTGTAGGGGTATGCGTTAAAGTGTAATTTATTTCACAAGACCCCCAGACCATTTCCCATTCTATGATATGCCGTTTTGCGAACTATTTATCGTTGCTTGTGTTTGCTCAGCTTCAAAACTATTTGATAGACAAGGCTCAGATCATAGACAGTAACGCCCGGAAGACTGCCTAGGATGTTTAAATTATATATAAGTAAACTTACAAACATGTAATTTTTATAAAAGAAACAAAATAGGTTGTAATCCACAGGCAGTTAAGATCCGGGGCTAATTACTCAACCAGATAAAAACTCTATTAGCTTGAGCTGAGGCGCTACGATGCTCTTGGAACTATGAGCTGTATCTCTGCCAAGATATCACCGTTATGTAAGTAATACAACAAACATCACCAAGACTTGAGGGTAAGCTGTGCAAGCACTACAGGCAGGACTAAGAAGCAATTGATAAGACTAAAGGTCACGCTGAGTACTCTTTCTATCAAATATCGATTATGTATCTCTTATGCCAACTTGAAGAGCCAATGGGGGTATGTATTGCGTTTTGGCGAAGAGATTTGCCTCACGCACATGATATAGCGGCAAAATATTCTTAAGTGCTGACGCAGGTGCGCGCGCTTTGAGTATGACTAAAGTTGTCATAGCATGCTAGAACTAACAGTTAACATCTTATGACTGTTTTGTGAGGCGGGAAAGAATAAGACTTACTTCCATAAGTGATCCCGCCATTACCGTCGTGCCAGTATTTGCAAGGCTGGCCGACGGGGACCAGGTTGTTCGTATTTCTGTAGGTGCATGCTTCAAAAACATTGACTATCCAGTATGTGAGCTCAACTACCTCAATATCATCTGACACACGCTGGATGACTTACAGCCGTTGATGGTGTATTGCACCTGGTTGGCAATCCATTCACCATTACCGGCCTGGGCCCAGGCGTGGGCACCAGTTCCGAGGGAGAGAGCGGCAAGGACGGTGGTGTAGTGCATTTCGTAGAATGGAAAGATGGTTGTTGGGTGTGTTTCGTGTTGATGCGAATAAAGAAGTGATGGTGAGTGTCGAGAAGCAGATGGGAGGTGGTAGCTCGATGACTTTTATACCAATATCTCCTCAACCCTTACACGATACGTTGCCGCGAAGGATTCAAGTGCATGAGCACCGGTTACTGCGCCGCTATTAACTTTTGGCTTCTGCGGCCTAGACTAACTTCACTAGGATCAAAAGCATTGAGATGGAGCACAACGAGGCACAGATCAGGCAAGAGGGAAAACATGCACTTATCTATTATGGACAGGGGTTAAAATACCCTACTTCCTATGGGGGAATCGTACTTGATAGTCCGAGGCTCGCTTGACGGGTTATGCCGCCGTTTGATTTTGTACCCATAACCTACATGGATCAGTTCGCAGTCGGAAAACCATATCCAATGCCTCGGCAGTGGGCCAGAACAAAAAGACCATACCATATTGTGGAGCCTCACATCGGAGTCCAGTACCAACTAAGGACTAACTACAAGACTTGGCAGGGGATTAACCAGCACGTGTTCCATTAATTAGATGGCATCCCGGTATACCGTAGCTCTACGCCTGGTACACAGGGGTTTACAATCAGTTGTTAGTATTAAATCTGTGAGAGCGTCTCAGTAAGGCAGTTTAGGCCATCTCGTCGTGGGAGCCATAACATTCTGGCACTTGTCGATATCAGCGAGGTAGGATTTTCTCATTTTAGATCGAGCCACTACGTATTTCAAAACGTCAGCCACTTTAACATATGGCGGTGGGATTATCTCAATCGTCTTATCACATGGGAATTAAATTATAAAGTGATCTAAACAATAAACCGCCAGCTAAAGTTTTCTCTTTCCAAGCACATTCCCAAACAGTAAAGGATATACGGATCAGGAAGATAGAACATCATCATGACTAGTTGCAGCGACCGAAGTCTTTTTGACTAGAACTCAGTTAGTATCTCTACCAGAAACGAACATGACGAGAGGAAGAACGTACCATCCGGAACCACAATGGGTACCTGTTGTTCCACAGAAGCCAGTAGAGCCACAGCACTGGCCGTTGAATGGACCACCAGCACATGTAAGACCAACCTTGCTACCGCAAGTACTGTCGAGCGAGGGGATGTCTTTGGTGAGACAGGCGCTAGAGGCACCCTTTTGGCTAGAGCGAGCCAATATTAGCAAATAAGTACGATGTTATCGAAAAGCTCAACTTACCAGCCTTGGCCACAGTGCGATACAGTGCTTCCACAGAATCCATTGGAAGAGCAGCAGTTCCCGAGGCCAGACCCAGCGCAAGTCTTGCCGTTCCGGGAACCACACTCAGAGTCGGCCGAGATACCGGTGCAGAGTCCGTAAGCCAACTGACAACCGGCACGGCAGAAGTCGTCGCCCTTCCCACAGTATCCGTGCTGCGAGCAGCAGTCGCCATACGTGCTGCCCTTGCAAGTCTTGCCATTCTTGCCGCAGCTTCCGTCGGTGGAGACGTTGCCCGAGCCGGCCTTGCAGGTGCCGAAGGCGCTCTGGCAGCCCGCGTCGCAGTGCTTTTCCTTGCCGCAGTAGCCTTCAGCAGAGCAGCAGTCGCCAAATGTGCTTCCCTTGCAGGTCTTGCCGTTTTTGCCGCAGAAGCCGTCGGTAGAGATGTTGCTGGCGGCGCCGTTGCAGGTACCGAAAGCGCTCTTGCATCCGGCATCGCAGTGGTCCGTCTTATCACCGCACCAGTCGCCAGCGGAACAGCAGTCGCCAAATGCGCTACCCTTGCAGGTCTTGCCGTTGAAGCTTCCGCATCGGCCGTCAGTCGAGACCTTGCCGGAATCAGCCTTGCAGGTGCCGAAAGCAGTTTGGCATCCTGCACCGCAATGTTCATCCTTTCCACAGTAGCCTTGAGCAGAACAGCAGTCGCCGAATGAGCTTCCCTTGCAGGCCTTGCCGTTCTTACCACAGAAACCGTCGGTTGAGATGTCGCCAGCGTTGGTCACAGTGCAGTTACCGAAGCCCTTCTGGCATCCGGCACCGCAATGGCCTGCTTCAGAACCACACCAGCCGTCAACTGAACAACAGTCTCCGTAGCCCGAGTCCAGACAGATCTTGCCATTGACTGAACCGCACTGGCCGTCAAAGGTGACGTTGCTGGGAGGGCCACATTTACCAAAGTCGGGGGTACAGAGGTTGCCGCAGTGGGCGGTAGAGTTACCACACCAGCCTTGAGTCGAGCAGCAGTCACCGAAGGTACTGCCACCACAAACGAACTTATTTGTGCCGCCACAAGAGCCGTCAGGAGAGACGCTTCCAGGGCCTATGGGAACTTCCGGCGCAGGGGCAGCAGGATTGCAGTTGCCAGCTTTGTTTTGGCTATGTTCATGATTAGCTGTGTCTGGATGAGATGTACGGGGTAAATAGACTTACCAGCCCTCTCCGCAGAATTTGCTGGATCGACCGCACTCTCCATCTTTGGAGCAGCAAGCTCCCCAGAGGGGACTGCAGACGAAGCCGGTGGTGCCTCCACAGGTACCGTCAGGAGTGACCTCTCCAGTCTGCCATGGGGAGAGAGTCGCGGTAGTGGCGGACTGAGCAGCAACAATAGCTGGCAGAAGCCAGAGAAGACTGGCAAAGTTCATTTTCAACAAGATGTATCAGGGAAAGGTAAAAGGCTTGTTGGTAGTTGCAGTGGTGGTTCACAAGCCACTTACTGATGGAAACTCATATATATACGAGTGGGTCTCGTCCATGCTGGGGTATGCCCTTTTGGTGCAGTTTGCCATGAACCCAGCAATTTCACTCGGGAGGATCGACCCAATTGAGCCGCGGCCTCTCACCCTTGTCGTCTTTTCACGCAGGGACCGATCCTTCTGTGAAGATAAACGTAATATGTAACGTTGGAAGACATTTTCCTCAAACCTTCTCTCGTGTTTTTGACATATGATGTTGTTTTTGCAGGCTGCGGAGTATCCCGCGAGACAGACTGCCGAGTCTAGAATGCCAATTAGCGCAGCACTGCCCTGCCCAGAGGAACATTCACCTTCTGCAAAGAATTTAGGGTGGCACGATGAAAATTCTGCGTGAACAGTTGATTTGGATCAGTGTATTTTTCCTTCTACCTTTCTTCTCAATAAAGAATGGTTCATTGGCAAATGATTACGATGGGAAGTTGTAGATCAGTGAGTGCTGGGCTGTCTTACTGCTTACTTATCAGAACAAGCTATACGGGGGCAGATGGAAGGTTTTAGGTGGTGTTCTGCTGGTTCAGACCGATCTGAGTAACCTTAATTTGATCCCTGTCAGTCGACGAAGCCGGGCGGCCGCCTCTCGCTCCAGGCCCTGTGCCATAGGCCGGTAGAAAGCGGTCCCTGTCCAGGCGGTCGGGTAAACAGACGCCACCCGCTCTGATCCTCGCGTAACTCAGAACCCCCCTGCATCTGCCGTGATTTCTTTCGGTAGGGCTTATGCCAAGATCTGAACTTACATGCATTCAGATCCTAAGCTTTGCTGCAACCGGTTGGCTTCCGCTAACTTCTGAGGCTTTTTGTCTGCCGGCTGAGGCCGAGATGGCGCTTGCAACGGTCTACAACGGTCTGATAGTCCCTGTCCAGAATGTCTCCAGTGGTCTGGATCAATCCTTCCGTTGACAACACATGTTCTGGGAATGTAGCACTACGCTGCGACTCCACTGCTGAGGCTGAGGCTCTGTATACTACCCCTTCCAGAACTATCACGCCGACGGCAAAAGCAAGAGGGTGCTGCTATTGTAACGTAGCGCGGGTTGTCGTCGGTGGGTGAATTTATCGCGTAAAGGAAATTGCTAGCATTGACATGGATATCCCACTCTCTAGGATGTACTCCGTTCTCGATCTTCTTGCTGCGGAATGTCAGGCTCAGCAGTGACAGCACTCTTAAATTCATGCATATATAGTCTATATTGCCCGACAGGAGAATTGTCTCTACAGACGCAAAGGCAAGGACTGTTTACCACAACATAGTTGGGTAATATGGTATCACGACTTTCGAGCATCGCCTTTTGGGCGGTTGCTCTGTGCTTCCTGTGTTTCGTAACCTTGAGCAACGCTGATAAGCCTCGTCACCCTCATGGCGAACATGCTCGCGTTCACCGTCGTTCTGTTATCAGTAGGTCCTTTCCTTCACACTCTAATATTCCCGAGTCTTGGTTACAGAGATGGACGCCACGTGCATTACAACACCTCGATGCTAACTACTGCCAACAGCCAAGGCGCCGGAATGGACCAAGAAGATTGCCATGAGCCCGGGTCATCAGAACCCTGCCATGGCCCCCCCGAACCCCACTGAAGATCTTGAGCTCTCTGAGGACTCTGCTACCAGCCTTGATCAGTACTACAAGGATGCTCAGAATGCGACTGATTCCTCTGCTGGCGTTACCCCCAACAAGTCCCAACACTCGCGCCGCTCGCTAGAGAAGCGCGGAAGTGGCCCCCTCTACTGCAAAGACGCACCCTGTGCCGACGACAGGTAAGTCCATCGTACATGACACTTCACGTTGCGGTCTGACTGTCAATAGCTGCTGCGGTCCTAAGGGTATCTGTGGATACGGACCTGACTACTGTGGCACGGGGTGTACTTCCAACTGCGATGCTAAAGCTATGTGCGGAGAGTACAGTGAGGATGGCGAAATGCCTTGCGGCATGAACCTCTGCTGTTCTGCCTCTGGATGGTGTGGTGTAGGTTTTCTGTTGTTTCTCCTCCATGGCCCTTATACTGACTTGTACGCGTCTGCATAGACCACTGAAGTCTTCTGTGACAATGCCGATCCTGTCCACAAGACCCTGCCCTGCCAGGCTGGTTACGGATCCTGCAACATCGCCTCGTCTCCCTCATGCGCAAAGGGCGGCGGCAGCACCAACGGTCGAACCATTGGTTACTACCAATCTTGGAACGTGCGCACCCGCAAATGCGACACCAAGACCCCCAAGCAACTCGACACAAAGGGCTTCACCCATCTTTTCTACTCTTTTGCCTTCATCGACCCCGTCAGCTTCAAGATCACCCCTGCCCACAACGATGATGCCAAGCAGATGCGTGAGTTTACCGACCTCTCCAAGGACAGCAAGCTCAAGACTTGGATCGCGGTTGGTGGCTTCGACATGAGCAACGAGAACACTCCCACTCACACCACATGGAGTGATATGGTGTCCACCAAGGCCAACCGAGCTGCGTTCATCCAGTCGGTTCGCGACTACATGGATGAGTATGGCTTCACAGGTGTCGACCTCGACTGGGAGTACCCTGGTGAGCCTAAGCGTGGTGGCCGCAAGCTGGCTGATACTCGCAATTTCTCCATGCTCCTCCGGGAGATGCGTGCCGCTTACGGTACGAATTATGGTATCAGCTTGACTTTGGCTCCTGATTATTGGTATCTTCGCTGGTTTGACGCCAAGGCCATGGAGCCTTATGTGGACTTTTTCGGATTTATGGCTTATGGTAAGTTTCAGCTCTCTAACCGCCTAGATGGCTTCGCTAATATGATCCATCACCAGATCTCCACGGTTCTTGGGACTCAGATGTCCGAACCCTCGGCAAGATCATTCGTGGTCAGGCTGACATCCGTGAGATTGCTAACAACACCATCCCTCTCTGGTTTGACGGTCTCGACCCTAAGAAGATCAACTTCGGCCTCGCCATGTACGGCCGTGGTTATACTGTCACCGACAAGAGCTGCAACGCCCTTGGATGCAGCTTTGAAGGCCCTAGCAAGAAGGGAGAATGCACTGACTCTGATGGTGTTATGTCGCTCGGTGAGATCAAGAACCTCATTAAGAACAAAGGGGTCAAGTCGACATACCTGAAGGACTCCATGATGAAGCAAGTCGCATGGGATGATCAATGGATCGGATACGACGGTAAGCACGCAAGCTCATGTGCTCATGATAGCTCCTTACTAAGACTCACTACAGACGAAGAGACCTTTGCTGACAAGAAGGCTTGGGCTGATGGTTACTGTTTCGGAGGCACCATGATCTGGAGCATCGACTTCCAAGCCGGTGGTGGCGTACCTGCACTGGGCTCCGAACTGCCTGGAATTCCCGATTCTATGAAGAACAAGCGCCTACCTGACTGCGTGGGGGGACAGTTGTACGACAACGTCAAGGATAAGGCCAAGCTGTGGTATGATTCCGGTGCCGAGCAATGGGTCGACGAGTACATCAACACCAAGAAGGACCACACACTTTGGGCCCGGGACCTCTATCTCGCGCTCTTCCCCAAGGCTGATGGTACCAAGTTTCTCTGCAACGAGCCCGGAGCGCAATGTGACCACGGCAAGGAATGCAGTAAGTTCTCACCATACCCTGCCCACTCGGTAATCTCTACTGATACACGACATAGAGGACTTCAATGATATAGGCCTTGGTGGGCTTTACTACATGTTCCAGTCGCTCGAGAACTCGTTCAACTACTTCGACCAGTTCTACACACGCTACACCGAGCAGATGTCATTCGTTATCGACAACGTTGCCAACATCCGAACAGGTCTCAATATCCCTAGCGGCGCCCCCAAGGCATCTCTTGACATGTACAGTATTCTGGGTGCAGCTTTCAGTATCGTCAGTGCTGCCGGTACAACCGCACCCGCCATCGGCGGTCCCGTGGCAGGTCTCAGTGGTCTCATGTACATGCTCAGTGGTACAGCTTCAAGCGACGTCTCGCCCAATGACGCCGTCGAGGCCAAGGACTCAGCGACCAAGCTGATGATCAAGGTTAGAGATGACGGTCGCGCGGTCATCGAGGACATCATTGGCGGCATCTTCGGTAGAAAGGGTACACCCCAGAGCAAGATTCCGGAGCCGATGCTGGTTGGAGACGCCAAGTACAAGAACCCTTGCGTTCGAGTATTTGGATGGGGATCCTGGGTCAAGGACGATGCCCTCGATGGTCTCAAAGACATGATCCACACGATGAGAAGCAACATGGTAAGTCGCCCATTACCCGGGTTATTCAGTCACCCAAACTAACGTCTCTAGGACAAGGCATTGCTCTGGCAGATGGCCAGAAACTGGCGAGGCCTCTACGTCGTGATCCGAGACGACTTGCCCGAGCCCAAGTGCAAGAACCCCAACAACGCTTGGGATGCCGACAAGAAGCGATGTCTCGATGTCCTCGCTTGGTACCCCAAGACGGTGAGCACGACTCTGGGCGGCACCAAGGACATCTACTTTGCCTGGGACAGCTGGGGCATGGACAAGCTCGCCACGCTACGGAACGCCGTCGACTGCTGGGAGAACAACGGAGGACACGTCGGCGAGCCCAAAACCGACATCGGCACCCTCAAGAGCAGCAACCCATACGACCTCCACTGCTTCTTCACCATGCCCGTTCTCAAGGGCAACTACAGCGACGTTTCCAAGGGATCCATCTGGATGGCGGGCAACTTCCCCGGCCAGGAGAAGGAGCTCGGCAAGCTCTGGCCCAAGTCCAAGTGCGAGCAGGGAAACAAGGACAACAACCAGAACCCGTTCAACAACAAAGAGAAGTACAATTGTGCTAGCATAGACCTCACTAAGGACCTTATGTAGATGGGATAGTCAGTTGGATGGTCGAATAGCCAGCAGATGGCGCGAGATATAGTCATTAAGCATGCCATACACTACGTCCCAATCCTGATCATTTGTGAATGGATGCAGTTCGCTACGTCTTCATCTGGCCGTGGACGACGTTGTTGAGGGGTTATGAAATATCGGCCAACAATACACAGAAGTTCTCCACACAGAGGCAACATTCTCTGCATTAACTAGCCAAGGTCTTGTTCCCTCATCCCCGTGTTGTGATTCAGGTTTATGCGGAGATATGCTCTGATCGGGGTATTTAGATGCCCGAAAAGGTGTTTTTGTACTGGGTCAGACAGCTCAAATGATCTGAACCGTGTGAGATTCCAACACCTGATATGATCTACGGTCTGCTTCTTTTCTCGATCAATCCCCAGACTAGTTGCCCTGGTTGTCAAGAGGAAATCACATTGAAATACAAGATCTTCCTTTCTGTCGTAACAACGTATCGACTCTATATCTATCTGACGTTCTTATTACATAAATCGAGTCTTTCTTCCTCATCGCTCCCAGACGTTTCCTTCGACATTCTACTATGTGTATGCGAGAGTGATACCAACATAGGCACTAGATCCTTCATAAACCTTCTTCCTGTTTCCACCATCCGTATCAAACTGGTACACCGCGCCTCCCAGATCTGTCGCGAAGATGCGGCGGTTTCTTGTGTCCAGCTTGATACCAATGGCTTCATGCAGCCCATGAGAGACAATCTCGTAGTGCTTGCCGGGCTCACTCGCTCCATCGTGCTTCAACTGGGCGTCATCAAGCTTTGCGCGGTTGATGGTATTACCGGTCGGTAGTTCACCGCGGTCTGTCCAGTAGAGCACGTTTTCGGCTTCGTCAATCCCCAAATCAATGGGCTCGGGCAGGTCTTTGAACAAGAGCTCGATATCCGTTCTGTTCTTGGCGTCCTCGCTAGACTTGGAGTCCATGTTGGCTCGGAAGATGCGGCCTTTGCCTCCCTTGGACGGACCCTTTTGCGTCCAGTAGAACTTGCCAGTCGAGGGAGAGACTGCGACACCAACGCACCATCGAGTTGGGTCGTTTTTTTGTTGCTCATCCTGGTAATCGCCTGTTTGTACCAGAACTTCAAGGCCAGAACCATCGAAGTTGCTTCTCATGATTCTCATTCCCTCGCGATCAGCGAAGTACACCTTTGAGTTCTCTTCATCCACTGTCAACTGCTTTGGTGTGTGGACGGAGCCTCGAGGGACAATCTCCTTGACATCGGATCCGTCAAGTTTGCAGCTGAGAACAGCTCCGTCATTCTCCAAAGGCTTCTTGCCCATGCTCGTCCAGAACAGCTTTCCAGCGGAGTTGGAAATGTCGATTCCATCAGGCATGCGTTGGTTTGAAACAAGCGTCTTGAGTGGCTTTGCATTGTTGGTACCAACCAAAATACTACCACCAGTAGTGGAATTACCGGACAGACCGATGTCTAGGAAGTAGAGCTGAGTCTCATCACCTGACTTGGCGTGTTGTTTTGGTGGCAGTAATCCGCCCTTCTCGGACTTGTCTCCCAGTTTTCCTTCGTCGATGAACTTTTGGAGGAAGTCAACTGGGGTGTTAGGTAAGCCACGTTCAGCTATGTAGTGCTGCTCGATGAAAGACACAGTATCAAGACCAACGGCATCCATCATAGCGACGGGTCCCTTCTCCTTGGCGTACCACATTTCCTTCCAGAGCGTTTCAATCTCCAGAGGAGTGGAAACGCCTTCGGCAAGGATGGTCAAGACTTCACGCTTGATGGCAGCCCACAGGCGGTTGTAGATGAAACCGGTCGACTCCTTTTGAGCCACGTAGGGATGGAACTTGATGTCTTGGAGCTTCTCCGCCAAGAACGGAAAGATATCTTTGTGTGTCTCGCCATCGGTCATGAGCTCAACAACGCGGTACTCAGGGGGCATGTAGTAATGCATATTCAGCACCCGGCGCCTTGTCTCAGGCTTGAGGTCTCCGACCATCTCTCGCGACTTGTAAGAGGAGGAGTTGCTGGCGAGGATGGTATCTTGGGATGTGAGTCTTTCTAAGTCGGCAAAGGTGGAGATCTTGAGTGGAAGTTTCTCAGGGACAGCTTCAATGACCAGCCAGGCCTTTGCCACAGCTTCAGAAAGATCGTCGACGGCTTTCACTGATCCTCGGGTGGTTGAGTTAGAGTACTGTGACATGCTGGTGTTGCAATAATCTACAGCTGTCATTCTCTGCTCGGGGCTTGGGTCGCGGATGACAACGTCATATCCGCTTGCTGCCCATCCGCAGGCGATACGACGTCCAAGTACTCCGCCGCCGAGTACAGTGACGACACGGCCATCAGTGGAGGGTAGTGTGAAAGTGCTCATATTCCCGGTGAGAGCTATAAAGTAGGTTGAGGTGGATAGTTGATGAAGATTGGTGTTTGATTGAGAGATCACCTATGAGTGTAATATATTTCATGGGGCTTAAACACATAAAGTACAAACTCTGCACAGCCTTTACAGAAAAAGCGCAGAAGCCATCTTATAGAGTCAACTCCTGAGGCGATCTTTGTTAGTGCCTCTCTGGACGATGCCTGAATGACGCCTCCGATACGGACCCGGGCGATCCGGCGCATCGGAGTACGGAAAAGAGCGGAAATAAAGATGAGGCTCCGCTCAGCTCAACACGAGGCCGCGAAGAGTGGGGCGACCGAGGCAGGCGTTTACGTGAACGCGCAAGAGCTGAAGAAAGTGCACTATTCTCCAGACTATCACCGCTTGTTGTTCTGAGCGGTACGTGCTACCGCCATAAGAACGAAAGTCAGCCTTAATCCTGCATCGAGAAACTCTCATATGCAAGTCCTGGTCGACGTCGCATCGCATGAAATCGAGATCCGCATTGTTCGCACCAAGCTTCTAGGCTCCGCTCCTCGGCACATCTAAAGGTGGGACGCCAGGGGTTTAGAATCTTCGAAGAATAGCACGTCGCCCACTTTGGAACGCTTATCCATCCCTCTCGTCTCGCTATTACTGTATTTCAGCTCATCACTGCCGAGTCCTGTAGGGAATACGCGTATTCAAACAGTGAATGCTTCTTGGGGTTATTCTCTGGAGTCTAGATGGCTGACTGAGCTGAGTGTAGTGTCAATGACAACTACTGCTAAATTTGAACACTGTAATAGTGTAGGAAGCATTGGATCGAAAAGTTAGAGGAGTTTTCTCTTCATGCTTTTTATTGTGTGTTAATTGCTATCAAAGAGTTGTGAGGCACATAATCACTTCTTGGCGTATTTTTTGGAAGCACAATAACAATATTTTAGAATTTCATGGCGTTTGCAGGGTGGAAGAAAATGATAAGATGTAAACTTTTTACAGATACAACTGTTCTATTATACACATTCTTGATGACATATAAGAAACCCTCCACTCTAAAATGCAAAGATTTGATCTGTGACTTTAGCTGATGCTCCTGGTTGCTCAAATCCCAAGTCCACAAGTGACTTCTTGGACGCATTTACCATGCCTGGCGGTCCGCACAGGAACACTTTCGTGTCCACAGTCGGTGCAGGAAGCCTCTCCTGCATCAACTCCTTCGTCACATAACCAGAGCCAAACTTCCAGTCCGCCGGTGGGTCATCGAGCAGATAATATACCTTGAAGTTCTTGGGATACCTCCTCGCAAAAGTGTCCAGTTCCTCTCGGAGGAGGATATCCTGCTCGGTTCTGTTGGCGTAGAGGAGGGACACTTCTGTCGTATCGCGGTCATGCTCACAAATAGCGCGGATGACCTGGAACATCGGGGTGATGCCGGTGCCACCAGCAATCATGCCGATCTTCTTGCAGAGGTTCGGCTGATACCTCATTGCGCCTTTGGGACCTCTGAAGAGAACCTCGTCGCCGGTCTCGAGATCCGCCAAATAGCCGTTTGTCAATTTGCCGTCGGGGTACACCTTGATGACCAGCTCAAGAATACCAAGATCGGAATTGTTAGATACTGGTGTGTATGATCGAGCGACACTCTCCCCGTTGACATCACCTTTGATGGTGACATGCTGACCGATAGGCAGGCCGAGTATTGTGCTTGTCGTCGGCAGGGTGAAAGTCAAGCGATATACGTTCGGCGCAATGAGCTTCTTTTCTTTGAGAGGGAGTGGCGAGTAGGTAACTGGATCCAGTAGACCTCTGTGGAGCAAGGTATCTTCCTGAGCGCGTTTGGGCACCTTCATGTGAGCAGGATAGCTTGTGAAAGGCTTGCTCTTCATAGCCAAAGCCGTGAACTTCTGAGCCATAACTGCGTTGGCGATCGCTACGGATCCGGCTCCGACAATGACGCCTTTGAGGAAGCCAGACCCAGCGGAATCATTGCGCATGGACGAGACCATCCAGCTCGGTACGGTGAATCCCTGGCGATGGCTGAGATAGTATGCTCCCGCGCCGGCTACAAGGACGAAGCTGAGGTTTGCCAACGCCGACAATGATGAGGAGCTACTGGTGGGGACCTTGGGTGCTGCGACGGGAGCAAGAGGTTTGAGCTTGGGTTTCTTCTTCTCGAAACCCTTGATTTTGCCGACGCATAAGTCTTTCATGATCTCGAAGGCATCCTCAGAGTGTCCAGCGTTGTCGAAATCCTCGCTGGCATCAGTGCCAGCTGCTTCTGTGAGGACATCGGGACCACCTGGATGATCTGGCACATATTTCGTGATGTTGTAGACTGTGGTTTTAGTTAGCGATTGCTTGAACGCGAGTGAGAGTGGATGGCTTGCCTTGGCCATGGATGATCAGCCACGCATCGTGAGGGCTGTTGTGCTCAGCTACCTCCTTCACCGTGTATTCCTGCATTGGAGTCAAGATACTTGAAATAAACTAATGCGTGCGGGAAAAACAGGTCAGCCAGGCGGAAGCAAGTTGAGACTACCTAAAAAGTGGTGAAAATGTTGCGTACAGTTCAAGAACCTCCGTTCAACAAATCGGGATGCAAGCGGGCGTTTATCTTAACTGCCTGTTCGCAAACGATATTGCCATCCAATATCAAGCAACAGTGACAAGTCGGAAACGCGACCTCCGACTGTTTATCGAGGCTGACGAAACGTCCAGATGCTATTTGACTGCCAGGCTCCACAGCGGGCCGGAGTGCAGGTCCCGCCGGAGTGGACCCGTCGATGTGCCGAGGTTTTAGCCCCGTTGCGGACCCTACCAAACCGAGGCCGGACCCCGCTTTGGGCTCGCTCCACCCCGACCGACATGACGTGGCTGAAGCCCTCATCATTCCGCTGTTGATGCGGCTTACAACACGATAATTGGCTAGAGTGTGCTTCGCCACTTGCACATGTTCTTGCGGATGGGTTTGATTCCGCACTTTGATGCAGCATCAACCCTAAGTCCTGAATTTGATCGAGAAATTGATCGGCCCATCCCGATATTCCCGTGCTCAGCGTCCAATCACGTCGGAGATAAAACATGAGGCCCAGAAATTTGAATGCACGGATATGCCGAGAGATTGACGGATGCAACGGTAAAATTCTACGAGCCCCCTAACTCGAACGTCATTACTTTGCAATGGGGCGGACAGGAAATGCATCGGTTTTCGTATCGAGGGTTGCACTGTGCGCTTTGGGAAGGTCCTTATTTGTCATGTGTTATTATCCTTCGGCGCCTCCAAGATCCTCGACTTATAACTATAAACCCAATCTTGGCTTGTGGACAACATTCGTGTGAATACTTACCTTTGTCTTTCGTTTTTAGTGTGCACATTTTACATATCTTCACCATGACAACAAAACAATTCTTTCTCCTGGGCGAAGCGGAGTCAACTGCCAGAGAAGTTGAATTGCCACCCACTGTAGACTTTGAAGAGCTGCAGAGTATTGTCGCGTCGTATTACGCAATTGTGAAGCCAAACGGTAACAACCCCGTTCTCACCCAGGATCGCCATTCATTCTAACCCTCGCTCTCAGGTGTCGGATTCGTCCACGATGACAGAAGACTTACCGCGGTATCTGATGTTCTGGAGAAAGACGAGCCTATAGCAGTTTCCATCAACGGAAATGCTGTACGTGAGGTCCCTGGTCCCTCTGGCATTCCATACTTCGGCAACTACCTGGAGATCTACCCCGATCATCTCGGCAACCATCAACGACTATTCGAGAAGTACGGCCCGCTATTCGTCACCACCAGCATGGGAAACCGCCTTTACCAAACCAACAGCGCCGAACTCTCCAACATCTTCTTGTCTGAGGACCATTACTTCACTAAGGAGATCGTCCCTGGCCATCCTCTACACCCAATCAAGAACCAAGAAGCAGGCGTCTTCTTGGCCGACACCGACACAGAGCAATGGCGCCTTGCTCACAAATTCCTGCCCCCTGCGCTAGGACCCAAAGCTGTTCGGCACTATGCGCCAACGATGCAGCGAACGGTCGAGCAGTCATTCAAGGTCTTCGATGAACTTGACCAAAAGGGCGAAGCCTGGAATGTCTACCAGTATATGCTCAAGCTTGGCTCGCAGGCTGTTGGCAAACTTGTTCTAGGCATGGATTTTGCCCACTTTGAAGAAGTGGACGCGCCGCTGCACGAAATGGTTCTCAAGATCGCTGAGAACTTGGAACTGAATAAGAAGGTGTCCTCTATGGGCGCATGGTACGCCAAGATGCCGTTCGGCGATCCCAAGAAGGTTCGCGACACGATGGGCAGGATTATGGAGATGATGACGGAGTCTATCGCCAGAGCGTCCAAGGGCCAGGATGACCTGGAACTCCAAGACGCAGCTCTCAAGGCTGAGAATGTTGTTGGTAAGTTATCAATAAAATCTTTACTTCTTCCAAGCTAACCACGAATAGACTACTTCCTTCGGGCCACCGACAACAAAGGCAACAAGCTACCGCCCTCTCAGTTCGCTCCAGCACTGCTCGTAGCCACCGCAGCCGGCTTCACAACCACATCTTCCCTTCTATCCTGGCTCATCTACAGCTTGGTCAAGTATCCCGGAAACCAGGACCGTCTCCTCCAAGAACTCATCGACAACGACTGGGACGACGATACCCAGGTAACAGCCGAGACCACAGGCAAGCTACACTTCCTCGATAAGTTCATCAAGGAAACTCAGCGTCTGCACAACCCTTCCTTCCAGCCCGGCCGCACAGCCAAAGTCGATATGATCCTGCCGGGGGGGTACAGACTCCCCAAAGGCTCGGTGGTGATTTCAGCGCTGCACCACATGCACAACAATAAAGATGTGTGGGAGAACCCAGGTCGCTTTGACCCTGATCGCTGGGATACCGAACAGGTCAAGAACAGACCGGCAGGCTCATACATCCCGTTTGCGACGGGCCCGCGTATGTGCGTGGGGTTCAACTTCGCCCTACAGGAGATCAAGGTTTTCTTACCTAAGCTTGTCTACCGGTACAAGTTCAGCTTGGCGCAGGATGGGCCTATTGACTACGACCCTTACTTCCAGCTGATCCGGCCGAACAATTTGTACATACAGGCGGAGAGGAGAGTTAAGTGGCCACCTAGGTCAGAATGATTGGATTGTTTTGGTGATGAGAATATAATTAAATGTCGATCTTCTCTGTTGACTTCTACACGCTCTGTGCATTCAACGCTCCACGTGGCTGGCTTGAGGGGGGCGATGTCGAGTTGAGGCCCGAGTGAGGGAATCGTTCTGTTGAGAAACTCTTAAGTCAATAACACAGCATTAGATCCTATAAGCAGACAGGAATCACATGAACAGACTTGAGGGGATTTAAATACACCTTCTGAGCTCTTTCTTCGGGTTCATGCTAAGTCTTAACCTTAAAGCAGGTCATAAAAAATAGCGCTGCCATTCTTTGTGCACAAGAAAACGTTGACCGCCTCACATTATCCCCTCGCATCGTTGAGGTTAAAATCAAAAAAGTTTGAGTATCAGATGCAAACAATCCACTCCCGTCACTCGAAAGTCTTTTAGCTTTTCCTCTCATTGTACCTACTTTCCTTTCTCCTTTCCCTCACCCAACCTCAATTCGACATCACCTACTAGATCCAACCTCTTTAACCCCAAATAAGATGCCTCAGACGTCTACTACAGTGAACTGGTACGAGGTCCTGGGGCTACCAGAAGCCTCAGCTCTCGCCAAGCACATGGTCAGGAGAGTTATGTGAATTCAAGATTAGTTACACCGGTATACTGAACATGTTTCTAGCTTCAGAAAGCCTATGAGGTGCTGTCTGACCCCGTGCAGTGAAAGGCTTATCACTTGAGCCTTCGATTTGCGATCGACTTATCCGTAGCGAAAGCTGAACGTCTCGCCTTCGATATGATTCCAGATCATCTCGCCAGAGAAGAGGAGATGGGTGAGAAAGACATGCCGTGGGCAGCGCCACCGCCCGAGCGAAGATTGGAAGCTCTTAGAGGCTTCAAGCCAAGGTGCGGCGCCAACTTACAACGCCAGAGCAACAAAAGGCGGGCGCCTACTTGTCCGCGCAGCGAGAAGCTTGCATGGTGAAGCTGAAAGCAGGGGTGGCCATGATGAAGGAGGAGGCGGAAGAGTGGTAGAAGACCTGGGGCTAAGGGGGAGAAACGAGATTGTTAACTTTGCTACGTATTGGTTTCGCTGGTGACATCATGGAAAAGTGAAAAGATATAGAAAGCAAACTTCTAAGATGGCTTAGGGATAAATACCAAACGATGAGAATGATTAATTTGAAAGTTGAGACTAATTCGTTAAAATGAACTGCAACTTGAGATGAGGTGGGGACGGACTCTATGTGTCTGATCATCTGTAGGGGTTGGTTGTAGGAACAGGAGCCATCCCGCAATAGTAGAGAAAGGGAATGAAGATCAGATAAGTCCCGATAAGAAATAATGAGTCAATGTATGATGTACTACAGCCTCCAGGAACAGTTGCCCCAGTGTAAATGGCTGGAAAGATGTCACCAGAAGTGAGACAGACTACATCACTCATCGATCTAAGCCTGAGTAGGTTCAATCAAGTAACCAAATTTGATTGCTTGGCTCGTTGCCATGTGAGGGCTTACAAGCCTACGATGGGTGTCAAGATTGCGTCGCGGGCAATGCGGCAAAGTGGTGATGGCGCCCTCAACATATTACTGAGTCTTTAGGGAGTAAGTTATGCGAGACAACTTTTGCTTAGTCGGTTGACGTGAACATAAGGGGACATTTTACCAACACCCATTTTCCTCGTCTAATACACGACGCAAACCGTATGTCCTGATGATTTCTCTTTTGGGAAACACGTGTCTAATGGCCATCCGTCAGACTCCTTTTCCAGCCCAAACAAGCCAGAATCGTCGGGTCTGTAGTTCCATAGGCCGTCCTCTTACTGACCCTCGGCTTCCTTGCCCTCCACTGTTTTTAAATGAGACAAGTATCGAAAGCGCAACAGGGTCCTATGTCAGACGAAGAAGGGCCAAAGGAAGATAAACCCCAATTACATTCTGACAGCGTTTCTCGTCACATCACTGAACTAGAGGATTCAATACCTGTGATGACTGTTGTTGATAATGCCGCAGTGAAGTCGGAAATGGTAGGTAACGAACCAGCAGCGGACGAAATGTCAGCAGACAAGAAGATTGCTAGGAAGCCAGTTGGGGATTAGGATGTGACAGTATTTTAGTGTTGTTTCTTCGAACACCCTGTCTTGGTAGGCGAGTGCAATATTCTATCATATCGGGTGGACAGTACGTAGACATCCAACAATTCTGTGACGATCTTTCTACTTCTCACGATTTTTGAACAGGACGATCAGTCTACTGGGTTTGTGGCATCAGGCTCAACTTCTCGGATGGCTCATAGGTTCACAATTCTTAATTAACAACCGATGGAGACCAAAAGGCTCATTGTTTGGTACCACACTTCTTTGCTTTCCGAGACCGTCCACATACTTTGCCAAACTCCAGACAAGTTTGACATGGCGATTTTCTGTGCGACAATTGAGCCCTCTACGATGAAAAGAGTCGCAGGCTTGTGTGATCCTTTGTGCTTTGGTAGTGCTCGAAGACACAGCAAAGTGAGATGTGTATGTCGAGCGATAGAGATAAGGACGACATCGAGTCAACGTGGAGAACCAAGCGTTAGCATCTTATCACGTGCTGCTTCTTGTACCTGAGTCAAGCCCGCATCGTAGAATGCACAATGGATTTTGGCGTGACAATTGATTTGCAAGAGACTTCCGCCTTTTCTCCCTCAGACTGAATATTGCTGTTCTCCGTATTCTTGGATTAGTCGGTATAACCGGGGACGTGGGGAACAAGTCTCTTAGCCCCTTATGCCCCTTGTTATTGACGTCGCATCAAGCCATCAAGCCGTTCGCAGTGGTCCGTGAGCCCCCAGCTAGGCTCGTCCGAGAGGGCACTGACACCGGTTCTCCCAGCTATAAAAAGACTAGGGTTTCAAGTTGATGCGTTTGGGCAGACAAGCCGTTGTGCACCTCGCAAGTTGTCCTATCAGGTGAATAGCAGGACAGGCGAGGTTGCGCTTGGCAGCCTTGGCTTCTAGAAGCGGCATACGACCGACCCATGCGGATGCTCGTAATAATGGATCGTTGATGCGCTTTTGACAGGAGTTTGAACCAGATGTACTCCACAAACTGGGTTGTCTGCTTTTCTAATGGACACCGGTCATCCCGTATGCCGGAGAATATACGGACTTCTGGATGGAAGCTGGCTCGGGAGTCTCCTTGATCCCTGGCTTTCGGGTGGATCAGAGTCGATAAGCGTATATATAAGGTGGTTATGTGCAGAGTAGGCACCTCCAATATCACTGTCAGCCAGCTCACGACACTTGGTCCATCTGTCACTCGCTCAACACACTCGCTCAACATACTCGCTAGACACACTCGCTCAACACACTCGCTAGACACTACAATGCTCCCCCACAAGCTTCTCGCCAGTTTGGCGCTCGCCACCATTTCCCTCGCCAGCCCTGTAGCTCGTGCAGATGGCGTCTGCAAGGACCCCGTCGTCCGCAAAGAATGGCGCGAACTCACCGTTGCTGAGAAGAAGGAGTATCTCCGCGCCGCGGTCTGCGTCCGCAACCTACCCAAGAAGGCGTACCCATCTCTCGACGTCGTCAAAACTCGCATGGACGATTTTGTGTATACTCATTTTACCCTCAACCTGCAGATCCACTTCCTCGCCAATTTCCTCCCATGGCATCGCTGGTTCGTGCAGATGCACGAGAACATGCTCCGCGATGAGTGCGACTACAAGGGCGTCCAGCCGTACTGGGACTGGACTATCGACGCTGACAAGAAGGACGTCCCCAACTCTCCTATCTGGGATGCCGAGACCGGATTCGGTGGCGATGGCCAGCTCACTGGTAACAAAGAGCCTGGGTTCGGGCGCTGTGTCGTTGATGGACCTTTTGCCAACACGAATTTGACTTTGGCTATGGGATGGCCCGATATGAACACTCCCGGTGACCGCCTGCACTGCTTCACTCGCGAGTTCAACGGTGGTATGGGCATGGATAAAGATGGCAACCAAATCATCGGTGATATGCAGGCCACTGCGTACTCCTCTCCTGTGATGAACACCATCTACGGCTTCGATAACTATTTCGATATGTCCAATATGCTTGAGGGTCTTCCTCACGCTCAGAGTATGTACTTCAACATTCCTTCATTCTCCTTTCCAGTTATGCTAACACGTTCCAGTCCACAGCGTCATCTTCGGCGATATGGGCCCTGCTACTTCCCCTAATGAGCCTCTCTTCTTCATGCACCACGCCAATGTTGATCGCGTCTGGGCCAAGGTACGCCTTTTATCCCATCCATTTGACTGTGCACATGTTAACCTCTACCTCAGTGGCAAGGTCGAAACGACACCCGGTTGAATGATTATAGCGGCAAGCGGTATTATGAATCGGATGTTGAGGCCAAGATCACCGATACCATGCCTGTCCTGAACCTGGCTGATAAGGAGCAAGTTGTGAAGGACTACATGGACACTCGGTCTGGGCCTCTGTGTTATACCTACTCAGATATGTAGATTAGACCATCAATATCCAGGTCTACCTGAAGAGTAGAGATTGATGAAATAGTTATACAAGCCAGTCACGAATTATTGCATTGTAGTAGCTCGAAGACGCACCGTCCATCGATGAAATATACGTATGTACTCATGGATTCGTGAACAACTTTTGACCCAGGCCCTTGTAACGATGGACACTACAACTAAGTTTTTCCGATGCTTTTTACATCATATGCCATGCCTCTTCCTTTACAGAACGTTATGCGTTCCTGGTATAGTTGTTTTTAGCTTTAATTCTCTCTCGGCAGAGGCGCTAGACTCCTGAGCTACGCCCCAAACAGCGAAGCCACACTCACACCCCCTGCTAAGAGTTACGTCGTCCTCAACATGTTAGACTGCATGACGTGAATACTGCCAGTCTTTTCACCCTTCAAGTAGAACTGTCTATCGCTTATTTACTCTTCTCCAGTTACGTACACTCCGTCCCTGATGAGCTGGCTCAGCTTCTTATTGGTGGAGATATATCGGGCCAGATCGCGCCTTTTCTCCACCAATAAATCGGCCACAACCCGACCAAACACCAACTTCCCTGAAAAGTTAAGATGAGTTCGATCACCATCTACTTCGTTGTACTTGTCGGCGTTTTCTTGACCGATGGCATTGACATACTTGGTACTTGCGGCGTTAAGGTCTAAGTATTTGATGCCAGCCTTATTTGCAACAGCAATTGCGGCAGCTCGTTCTTTAGCAAGGTTCTCAACCACTTTGCCATCGTTGAATTTGCGGCGGGTGAGAGATGTGATGATGATCTGTTAAGCGGTCAGGTATGAAAGCGTGGGTTTTGGATCAAACTTACAGCTGTTCCGCCGGCTTTCTTTACCTCCCCGATCATAGTCGCAAGGTTGTCCGAGTACTGCTCTAGAGTAAGTGTCTTTTGGTCGTTATGCCCGAACTGAATCGTGACGATGGCCTCATGCTTTGCTTTTTGACTCTTCACGTTTTCGAGTGCAGTGTCCCAAAGCCCTTGGTCTCGGAAGGACACAGTCGTCGCGCCATTCTTAGCAAGGTTAACGTCTCCTCCGGGCTTCTTAGTACCATTGATAACAGCGTCGCCCCAGCCTCCACCGGTAGCAACCGTGGAATCACCCGTTAAGATGAAGAAGGGCGACTTAGCTGCTTGGCTGATCCCGAGGAGACTCAATGTAACCGAGGCGATGGATAAGAACTTCATCATTAAATAAGGGCGAAATACGGAAGCAACAGCAATGTAATTAATCATTGAGAGTACTTAACATTGAGGTTTCCCCGCAATCCATTATATACTCAAATGCTCGGCTACTGTACATCATCGACCAGCAACATTCAAGCACTAAGTTCTTCCGCCAATTGCCATCCTCTGACACCATGTTGGTAATTCTAGCAAGGGTAGACTCGGATGGTTGAACTTTGCTTTCATCCTATGCAAGATAACCACTCCGGGCAGGTCGGTTCGGGTATTATCCTCCTCCCTCTTTTTTTGTATGGGGAGCGGAGGGCCAATGGAGTTGGGAGGCTTGGACTAACTTGGACCTCGGTATTTGCATTCGGGCGTAGATAACCCGAGCTTTTGATCTATCTACTACACCATCGATGACTTGCAAGCGACATTTTATGTGACTCTGCATGTCTCGGTCTGTCAAAGGATGTGGCAAAGTGCAATTTCCGAAGGAAGCTGATGTCGCGTGACGATAAAATCACATCTTTCATGGCGTTTTGCATCTTTGCGTTTAGCTCAGATGTGCCTATGCCCATCTCTGGACCAGCAAAGGAGGAGTTCTTGGTGGTGTTTGCCACAGTTACAGTCGCCAAATTGTCCCGCAATGCGTCGTGAGATGACACTGATACGTTTGGATCGATTTCTGCGTAAAGGAGCCAATGCCGAGTGATAGTACATAATCTATGATGGCTATCAGACCTAGATGCTGACGGGGTTGCTATAATTGGCAGCAGACGAATACCGCGAGCTTTTCCTGGGAGCGGTGTTAACTCGTTGAACGTCCAGCGTTGGGCGAAAGCTGCTGCTGAACAATATCACTTGAGCTGGTCAAGGGACCTCGAAAGAAACAAGCGTAAGCATTGTACACAAAAGAGTGGTGATAATAGGAATGAGCGTGTTTAGGGTGATACCCAAGTTGTCCCAGTCTGGTATACCGCCCTTTTCTGCTATACTGGTCGAGGACGAGACAAATGGCGACAAGGAGTCCGGTCACTTTGAACCAAGCGTCAGTTTAGAAGTAAATGAAGTATTTAATGCCAAACGGACGATTTCTGCCCAGCCAGAAATCCTAAGAGACTATAAGGCAGTTGATGTTAACAAAATGAATAAAAATGGGGGATGTCGACTCGGCTGACAACTTTCCCAGAACTATATTAGTAACGTTATAGAAGTCTTATCACCACACACTATTACTTTGTCTCATGCGGAAAGATTTATCAGGAAATCATGCGTAGCGTCAATGAGAATACGGCCATAGCCATAGGCTGATGATACATTGCACTCGTTCCATTGGGTGGACCGGTAAGTAGCTGAACCGCCCTGCATAAGCCACTATTTTGCCATGTCACACGTGTAGGGATTGTAAATTCCGGCCTAGTATGGGCATTACTTTACAGTTGGATTCTTCAATTGGACATGCTCTTGAGGGGACAGTTTGCATCTTGTATTTTTGTCTCAATCTTGTATCAATACTTAAGGGCGTAGAAGAAGTTACTGACATTGCTGAAGCGGCCTACATCCATACAAGACATGTTTACTCGGTTCGACATTACTTCAGTCCTCTCCGCCAAATCAAAGACAACACCAGATGTCGAAAGTGACAGTTCTGTTGCCAGACATTCCAGGTACTATAAGTATAAGCTACGTAGAAAGTATGTGAAATTGATTCGGCAGCATCAAATGAGCCCGGATGATGAAGATTCTAAACTCGATTAAAACTTCAATGGTGAACGCCGAACTACATCCCATTACTAAATCCCATCACCACCCCCAACGTCAGCCATCATCTCCGTGCAGTATAGCTGATGAGACGAGTTAAATGATTTTATCCGTTGCCGGGCTAATAGCCAAGTTTAAGATAAATATCTAGTCACCGCCGTGATATAAGTTTGGACGGATAGAGTTGAATAATTCGCAGATTTTTTATTGTCCTCTTGGACATTGAGTACTGGTGGTACTTATTGACAGGGGGAACTAGCTAAGGTCGGTAATTCGACCGAGTCGATAGATGTCGAATGTGGTCATTTAGGAACTTCAGACACTCAAGGGACAAATAGCGAAATTAGCTTACACGGATTTGGTAGGATGCTATCTGAGGACCAGGGTGCAACGGATAAAGCGTGCAAGCAAAAGGCTCTCGGTGTTGTGTTTTTCCAGCTTCGGGAGGACCCAGTAGGAGCTCGCTTGAGTGGGTCTCGGTACTTCGGTCGGTCCTGCCACAAGCGCTAAGAGCCGATCAACAGTGATAATGTGCTGTCAAAGTCAGGTCGTGGTTTTGGTGGGACAGAATTTGCTGAGCGAGTGAATCATTCTTAATAGAACCTGCTACATCTTAGTTAGAGGATTAAACTTTCTTTATTTCAGCTGCGTTGTTGACGATGTTACTCGCCTTATTAATCTGTACTAGAGCCGCCAAATATGGGACTGCCAACCCGAGCTTACCTGAATGCTGGACGCTTGTGGTTTACGAAACCCTACAGCTTATAATACTGAGGAATTTGTCTCTTCAATCCAAGCTATTTTATATTGATCTTTACGTACTTACCCTCAGTATCATTCTCACGACGAACAGTACTACGCCCGATTGTCTTCTATTGAGCAATAGGGTAAGCTCGCCGAGCATCACGAGATCTCATGACTAAGAAATGTGGAAGCCAATCACAGAGCGGCATTGCGTAAATAATCGATCGAGTCCCTTGAGCCAAGGCAGATCCCCCAAGGCAGATCCCCCAGCCCGTATCTGCACAAGACCGGCACAGCAACTGGTGCTATGTCTCGACATTTTTGGAGCATCCGTCAACCGCATCCATATGACGTAAAAGACTCGAATCTTGAATGACGAATCAAGCATTGAATTCCTTCTTCTTTTTTAATGACTAAAAATTTCGATCCGTCCAAGCAAGCGGGCGACCCGCGCGATAGTGCAGAATCTAGCGCAGTTTGAGAGACAAAATACCGAGCTGAGCTTATTAATAGCATCACCCTTGCAAGAAAACGGTCTAGAACAACGCGCGCCCATGGGGCAATACGAGCTCAGGGGCAAATAGTCCCGGGTAATAAAGGGGCTTTAATTTCGACCGCTCATAATAAAACTGACTCTCGTCCTGCGACGTCTTCTGTTTCTCACCTCTTGGCTGTAACTGTCGCTCGCTTATTAATCAGTTCCCCATCTTTTCTCTCTCTCTTTAATTCACTATGAAGTTTTTCAGCTCTGTTAGCACCCTTGCGGTGGCCCTGCTGCTGTCCGGTGAGGCCCTTGCGGGTCAGTTCAAGGGTTTCAGTATGGGTGCCAACCGCGCCGATGGAGTCTGCAAGTGGGAGGCCGACTGGAAGAAGGATTTCCAGACCATCAAGAGCTGGAACAAGGGCTTCAACGCTGTTCGCCTGTACTCTGCCAGCGACTGTAACAGTGAGTCTTGCATGATCTAGAAGATGGAAAAGCATGGCATTGACAAATTATTTTCTTTTAGCGTTGGTCAAGGCTGTCCCCGCTGCCAAGGCCACTGGCATGAAGATCCTGGTCGGTGTTTGGGCGACCGATGACGCTCACTTTGGCCGTGACAAGGCTGCTCTTCTCAAGGCCATCAAGCAGTATGGCACTGGATGGATTGCTGCCATCAGCGTCGGCTCCGAGGATCTCTACCGAAAGGACATCTCCCCCCAGAAGCTTGCCCAGCAGATCTACGATGTCCGCGGCATGGTCCACCAGTACAACAAGAACCTGAAGGTCGGCCACACCGACACCTGGACCGCCTGGGTCGACGGCCGCAACGACGTCGTCACCAAGGCTTGCGACATCGCCATCACCAACGGCTTCCCCTACTGGCAAGGCGTCCCCGTCAAGGATGCTCTCCGCCTCAAGACCTTCCAGAACTCCTACTGGAACGTCAAGAAGCACGTCAACGCCGTCAACTCCAAGGCTGCTGTCTGGGTCGGAGAGACTGGCTGGCCTACCAAGGGTGCCAACTACGAGAAGGCCGTTGCCTCCACCGCCAGCCTGCAGAGCTACTACAACACCGTCGGTTGCTGGCTGTGGAGCCAGAAGGATGCCAGTGGTTTCTGGTTCACTGCCTTCGACACACCTCAGTCCACCCCTGAGGTTGAGAAGTACTTCGGAATGGCCAACAGTGACCGCAAGCTCAAGTTCGGCCTTACCTGCTAGACGAGGGCTTTGGCTCTTGGATATGTTTCAACGTACACATTAGACCGGACTATAGAACCTTGCTATTAGTAATATTAGTAAGACGATTAGTCTCACATTCACTTGTATAAAATATTTCCTTCTAGACCCATAGTTATAACACGATGGCCTTTGTAATTTATTCACTCGTCCCTGTGTTAATGAAGTTTGAAGGACTCGAACAAGCTTGAACTGACGCCCAGTGTTTAAGGTATGTGTACGTGTTGAACTGTGTGACCGAGGACCTCGACCGGATGAGACTGTCTTATGCCTAGTTTAGACTTTCAAGCTAGAAGGTGGTCCTAAATAACTCTTCCTGACTCCTCCACAGTCAATCACAATCTTTTCCAGTAACATGTTCGCGTGTCCCAGCTTAATACCCAGTGTATGCGCACCGGCTTTCAACTCCACTTGGTCATGCTCCCGCAACCATACGTTATCCGAAGCAGCGGAAAACCAGCCATCAGCAGACGCCCATCCCTTATCAGCAGCGTTCTTCTCACTTTCAGGAGTTCTCTTCTGAAGAGGATAGGTCTGGCTTCCACTCTCGTCGAGTTGTATGGTGTAAGTCAAGGTATCTTCCGACGACAAGTCTAGAGTGGTGCCAAAGTATAACACCAGTGAAGTTTTGGGTCTGTCTGTGAACAGGTAGAAATGATACTGAACGTAGGGAACGGAGTCGTCGATCCTGGTTCCAGGAGCAAGAGTCAAACTCCCAGTTTCTAGTCTGCCCGCGTCAGGAAGAACTAGATACGGGAATCCGACTTGACAGTCGGTTGCAGGAATAGAAACACAGCCGTCATATTCCACGAAATGATCTCTGAACAACCCCGGAACTCGTCGACCGTCAATTGGTAGGTGCACTTGCTCAAAGTCTCCCTCTTGGGATCGAATATCAACGAGGACCTCTTCTTGAAAACCATCAGGCACCTGGTCCCACAGGATGGTAATCCAGATTCGGGTGTCATCTTGACCCGGTACCAACTCTCCTGAGCGCTCGGATAGAGTAATCCAAGAATAAGGAGCTGAGACTGACCAGTTGATAGTTGGGACTCCTCGAGTGAAGATGTCGAACCACCTGAATTCAGGACCATAGCGGCTTATGGGGCCCAGTGTAAGACCAGGTACTAGATCTCGTCGACTGGGATGCGTTCGCTCAGACTCTTCATTGATGCGACCGACACGCACCCCTTCATGGCCCTCGACAGCGACACCCATCTGTCCAACAATGGGATTCGAGTTCTGCCGCCGCTGAACAAATGACAGTCCACTGATCATATCACGCGAGGGAGCATGCCAAGTGTCCTCGTATCCGTAATGCGGCTGCATCAAAATGTGGTTCCACTTTCCCTCGAGAAGGCTGTGGTATTCTTCTGACAGATCAAAATCGGCGTCGAAGAGATCCAAGACCTCTTGAGCGATTTTGTTAGCCGAGTTTCGCCTCTGACGGGCGAAAAGCTTGTTGCGTGCTTGATTGACCCGTAGTGTATTGTAGATGTATGATGCTTTGGTTGGGTGAAGGATGAGCTGGAAGGACGCTGCCTTTGTTTCTTCTGAGATGCGACTGTGCACCTTTTCTGCATGATCAAGAAGCTCTCTCCACCGGTTCAAGATGGAGTCGGCTTCTTTATAATGCAAGATTGAGAAGGTCTCGGGCTCAATGTGCTCATGCTTTCTCAAAGCCAGCAGCCGGTCGTGTCGATGCCAAATCGAACCAACTTCTTCGGCTAGCTCGTTTCCAAACTCTCGCTCGGCTGCTTGACGGAAGAATTCTGGTAAGTTATCACACTTGATACTATCGACATTCCACGCTAAGGCCATGGCGAATGAGATTGGAATCTCCTGAGGCTTCAAGTCACCCACGTTGAAGACCCAGATTTGTCTGGCGTGGTGGTGATAAGCCTGTTGCAATTGATGCCACACTTTGCCCTTTATAGCGTTTTAGTTACTGGCAGGACATAAGTTACTGTAGACTTACCAGCGAATTCGTGTTGATCCACTTGTAACTGCGAGGGTCTCCGACATATTGAAGGTGGTAGTAAACCTATATTCTGTAAGCAGTCACTCTTACTCGTATTCAGAACATGCTTACTCCCGCTCCGCCCTTTCTCTTTGACTCTTCAGATGTAGGGAGTCGGCGGATGGTGCCAAAGTTGTCATCCTGGAACAGCAGCGTAACATCCTCGGGGACGCTCAACCGACCGGTCTCGAACATCGACTGAACCTCTTTGTAGATAGCAAACAGTTCTATACGACAGTTAGTAACTCAATTCATCACAGACTTCATCACCTACGAGGCACGGCGTCTTCCCGTCCATAGACCTTCTTAATAACCTGTCGCTGAGTCTCAATAGCGTCTTGGACCACAGCTGCAGGGTCCTCAGCCGCCATCTTCTTATCGTACTCTCCTCTAATCCCCAGAGTAAAGTACGAGTCGCAGCCCTTGGCTCGACTAGCACCATGCTCGAAGAATTCGGTGATCTTCTGCTTGTTGGTCAACCAGTTCCAGCTCCCATCCGGATTCTCCTCGAACCACTCGTTTGAAAGGCGCTGCATTGGCTCGTGATGCGATGTGGATATCACGATTCCGTACTCGTCCGCCAGTTTCTGATTCAGTGGGTCGTCTGTGAAGAATGATGCTCCGGGGTTGGGGTAGCCGGGCCACATAGCTGGCCATAAGAAGTTGGCCTATCACTTGTCAACAAGCTTGCACTGTTAATTTGGACGCATACTATACTTTGAGTCTGAGAAGAAGCTCGAAAACTGTTGAGTAGAATCCTGAATTGTATCCTCCGAATTTTTCTCTGACCCAACCTGTTAACGCCGGAGCTTCATCATTAAGGAAGATGCCTCGATGGCGCACAGATGGCTCGCCATGAACCGTCTGTTTTTGGATCGCATAGATCTGTTGATTATATTTCGGTGGCACATCAGCCCACCAATACCAACTGAGCGAAGTTAGTCGAAGGCGCTGAAGGCCGAAACGACGGTCGACTCACGGAGAGACACCGATCTGCTCAGAAAGGGTGTATACACCAAAGATGGTACCTCGCTTGTCACTCCCCGCTATCACCAAAGCTTTCTCACAGGCCCCGAGACGCTTGTTAACAATGGTTGTGCTGAAAGTTTCCCATTTTCCATCAATCACCTGGGTATCGAGTTTACCCTGCCGCGATAGGTCCTTGATAACGCCACTTGAGCCAATGCTACCAATGAGAATGGCAGTTTTTGTCTTGACTTTATGATAATCTGCCTCGGACTCAATTAGAACCAAGGGATTGGGGTCGCCTTTCGTCACACGCGCGAAGTCTTGGGCCAGGTCTCTTGCGGCACGTATAACTCCTGGGTGATCTGATTGGCTAACCACGATTGAAGTGCCAACCAGTGGAATTGACCCAGCTGAGGGCTTGAAGTCGATTATCTTTTCTTCAAACATGGCGTATTTGTTCGGCCACTGTTACAAATGATGTGAAGTCAAAATACTTTAATCACTCACAAACTCAACATTCGGACTGAACCCCGAGATGGAGTCACCTGATGCTGGTCTTCCCCTCAATCCTTAGCTCGGCATAGCCAGGGTACTCTGAATAGCGCCAAGACTGCACCGCCGCTTCTTTATATTGTCAAAGTAGATTGGTCAACCTTTTGATCAAGCCGTGCTGCAAGTCCATCACGGTGAGAAGGCCGAGGACCGAGTCGATTAACACTAAACCAAACTGTGTTGTGACAATTTACTACTTTACGAAAGCAGTATACTGCACGTGAAGTAAGTCTCGTCTCCAAACCATGGCCTAGGCCCAGATCTTTTCTTCAGAACCGTCAAATATTTGCGCGTTGAATCGCATTCATGGCCATGGCCGTGATAACCCCTCGACCCCCAATCTTGAGAGGTCTACTACCGTATTGGTACAACCACACCAACCTCCACCCGCCGTCTAGTTGCTGGCCCTCAAGCAGGATTTCAAGATCCCTCCTGTTATGTAGGCCGAGCGATTGGGCGCTAAGAACTCTCATTGCAGCCCCAAGGATGTTGTCGTCGCAGCCCATGCGGTCGTATATGCACTCGACAAGCAGGTCTCTCATGGTCTGAAGCTGTGGATCAGACGGGCGTCTTGCGCACAGATCAGATAGAATGTAGGGAAACCAGTCCGGGACTTTGTAGTAGCGACTTCCGTGGAGGTAGGCTCTTGTCTTGAGAAGACGACAGAGGTAATCGTTGAGCCTGGGAAGCTTTTCACTCCACTCGTTGATGACAAAGAAGCGTAAAACGTTGGCAGATACGCAGTGGCAAACTCGAGGACGACTTTTATTGTGCCAAACAATTGGAATTCCATCTGGGGTTAAATGCAAAAGTATCTCATCTCTCGCCCGCAGCTTTTCTGACATCGGAATATCATCCAGTACAGCCATTGCGAGAGATGTAGTGTCCGAGTCGTCAGGGTAAGTAATGCCAGCAAACGTAGGTTTTCCGTGGAAATAATTCCAAGTATGGCCCTCATTCATTAATACGACCAGATCTCTATAGCGCGTTAGTAGAAGCAACATGAAAGTAAGTTGGTGTTTAAAACACACCGATCTCCCGTGTTCTGTAGAATCATCAGCTGTGAAAAGTTATCAGGCTGCATCTGCCCTGTGCTGAGTACGCAGAAAAGATTATTCGCGTTGTGCTTGAGGAATGTCTTTGCTCGCGCAACAGGGTCGCCCAATAGGTTATGAAGTACCCTAGCAACATCATCCGCCTTGTCAAAATGAATGCTTTTGAACCCCAGTAACTGGGCGGTGATGACGCTTTCAAGCATGTCGTCGACAAGGATACAGGATGACGCCGATGTCTGAGCTATGTCCAAGAAAGCATCGTAGACGGGTATGTCTGGCTTTCTTTGGTGAATCTTGGAAGATGCAACGAATTGGTCAATGATGCCCCAACCGTCGATCTCATCTCTGAGTAGGTCCAGTTCGGGCGCAGGGATGTTTGAAAGGCAAAAGACCTTAACCTTGGGGTACATTTGCTTCAGTTTCTTGATCGCAGATATCAATGTCATGTTTGGCTGCAAAGCCTCTCTCATTTGCTCTAACGCCTCGGTCCAGGTTTCCAAGTCTATGTCAAAGCTGCTGCAGACTTTCTCGTAACATTCCTGTTTGGAGATCTTGCCTCTTTCGTAGTCGTGCCAGTCAGGAGAATTAAGGGCACTTCTGATTTGGTTGGCTGAGAGGCCGACGGTATTCTTAGTTGTGTAGTTGGCAAGAACACCGCCCAAGTCGAGGACGAGTGTGGTGTAGTCTTGTCGCATCATGTGTTCTGTGTTTCTCTGTGTCTTGTTGACTTCGAGGTGGGACATGGTCTAGAGTGGCTCACAGGGTGTTGGCTCAAAGGCTTTTTATGCTCGAGAAGAGACTACTAAGTCAGACATGGTCGTCAGTCATTACCCAAGTGAGATTCTGTAGGAGAAACTTAGTGAATTGATGGCGAAACCTACTTCGGCTCCCGATTCCCCCGCTCTTATCTTTGCTACTAACAGTAAATATGTCTCGGAGATCTTCTGCCACACGGCAAATCACGGCACAACATTATGAATTCCACGTTCGTCATTTGTCGCACCAACGACGGGTGATGCGAATCCGGATATGCCAATAACACTTCATATTCGGATGTGCAAATGATATATCTCATCATATAGGCAGTTTTACATAACGGGGTTCCACTAAAGCCGCAACTATACAATATTGTATATCACTATACAAAGTTAACTATTTCCTTCTTAGTTATACATTTCTCATATTAATGTTCTTAATGATAAGATATACAATAAAATATTATAATTTAATACTTTCAAGAATACTGAACTATTAGAGGCCGTGTCTGACAGCGTGTTACATAGACGAGCAAACTGTCCTTCGAACCCAAGTCTTCTCTGACATCACTGTCACAACCTCGTCCTGTACGGTCACCAGATAAACCATCGACACCATCCCAGCATCCCAGCATCCGCTGGCTTTACCGCTGTCCTCGATTCAAGCGATCACCGAGCCAATATCAAAGCCAGAGCCGCTGCCGCTAGGCAGGGACGCAGAGCCTGCACAGCACAGAGTAGAGGTACATTCTCCATTATGCTATTTGAATCATTTATCATTCTTCATCGTACTCAATATCAGTCGCTGTGGGCCAGTTTTCGTACATAAACTCAATACCCGCAGCCTCCATAGCTCGATGAACGGTTTCACCCAACTTGCAGTGAAAGTCGAGTTCACGCAGTCTTCCAGGGTAGTGAAGACCAATATGTCGAAGACGTCGCAAGTGTCCTCTGTCCTCCTCTTTTGCACGGGCTAATCCCACCAGTCCCGTCTCAACTTCTCTGACGGATGGACAATCCCAACCAAGGTGCAGCGACACTATTGACGATGGAAGCCGTCGACTTATCGCATCGTGGGGGTGATCAGACGTCGGTTCCATGTCATTTCTACCGTACGATACGTCGAAGAGAATACCCGTACTGAGGAAAACATGACGCAGATTGGTGAAATTCTGAAGTGTAAAATTAGGACTGTAGAAGAGACTGCGTGGCTGATCATAGACTATGCCACGAAAGTCTAGGTGCAGGGTCTCCAGTGTCTGATGATAACCCTGCAGCATCTCAAGGATGACTTCAGCGTTGAAATCAGAGGGCGGCTGTTCATAGCCGGGATAATCCTCCTCAGTCTGGGCTTCATACACAAACGAGCGAAGAGTCTTCGCAGCAAACGTCAAGGGACAGGAGATGCCCCTGGGTATATGTCTGGCAGGTACCAAGCGCAACGTTTCGATCTGAGATCTTTCTGAGAAAGAAGGGTCAACCTCGAAAGGATCTGACTCATGGAGATTCAGCTCTTTCAGATTTACTGCTTTATCGAGAATCGAGAATCCATCGGCCTGGATCTCTAGTGAGCGGAGGTACGGAAGTTCTGTAACGCCCAGGGCTTTGAGAGGGTCGTCCCTGTAATTATGCCAGAACCAGATGTTTCTAAGGTTGATGTGCTCGAGTTTAGGAAGCATTGCGATGAGCATTGGTATGAGCTCCAGCTGCAAGCGGTGCCAGTTGCCTCCAGCTGTAGAATCTGGAAGTTGGGAAATTGAACCTAGAATGTGAAACCATTCTCGATCGCCATCGAACGTAGCCTCGTCCATGTCATGCGTAACTTCCGAGACTCGGCGTTGCCAAGCCGCGGGAAGATCAATTCCCAAGTCAGCGCCGCCTTGTCTTAGAGACTTCACGGTCTCATCATAATCCTCATTGAATGCGTATTTTTCGACAAAGATCATGCGAACTCTCTCTGCCAGATCTTTCCTTGCCCCAACGGTGCGCATGAACGAGTGGAGCCGGCCCTCGATGATATAGAGTCTTGACAGGTGAGAGTCGCCATATCCATGTGCAAATTCATGGTAGAGGACGTCCTAGGCTATAGAGTGGAGTGCTTTGCAGGAGAGGGCGAGAGAGAATAAAGCATGCTTGTTTAAGGAGTACCATGACCTTAGGTAGGGATCCTGAGGCGGGCGTTGCCGCTCGTGTTGCTGCGGGGTGCCGACACCTTGGATGGGGTTGAGCTCGCCGCTGCAATGCAAGCAAAAATAGGAGAAGATATCGTATAGAATCTCCTCTGGAAGTTCAATGAGAGTAGTGGTGCTTAGCACTACTGGCAATGCTCCTGTCCTTGGCGCCATTATGGAATAGTGTGCGGTGGTGATATGACTCAGATTGATGTGATTATTTTACTACGGAGCAATCGGATAAATATTAACGCTGCCAATGATTTGTTATCAACTGCAGGCTTTACTGTCAGTCCTATAGTACTGCACAGTAGAACCGGTACAAGTTTGCTATATAGAATATATAGAAGGCGAGAATTTACAAGATTGTTATAAGCTCAACACCGGTAAATCGCAGATGGAGCCTATGAAGTGTGCATTATTCTCTCAGTATATGAAGACCTCGCATATATACAAAACCGCCTTCCTCTCATATTTCAAACTTCCATAACACAAAGCTCGTAGATTCTTCAATCACAATGAAGGCCCTTGTTCTGAACACATCTCTCCGGACGGCAATCGTCGAGGACCTCGATCGCCCGACTCCAGGCATTGGCGAGGTTCTGATCCGCGTTCGTGCGATTGCGCTGAACCCAGTCGATGAGCTCTACGTTACCTCCCCAATCGCAGGTCAGGAAAAGCGAATCATTGGCACTGATTTCGCGGGAGTCGTTGTCGAAGCTGAACCTGGGATAAGTGATCTCTCCGATGTCCGAGTCAAATCAGGCGTGCGAGTCGCTGGTTTCCTGCAGGGCGGTAAGTCTCGTAATCTACGAAACTCATTATGAGGTACTGGTATGAGTACTTTTTCAACGGCTGACGATAAACATCAGCCTGCTCTGTCAATGACCACCCGGGGGCGTTTGCAGAATACATCACCATTCCTTATGGCTTAGTATGGGCTGTCCCTGATGGCCTCTCCCTGGAGGAAGCTTCCACAGTCAGCATGTGTGGCCTGACCGCCGCCCAAGCCATATATGGTAGGCTCGGAATGCCTGACCCTTTTACGGCGAACACTTCGACACAGCCTGGAGAAGAAGCCAGATTAACAAATATCTTTATCTACGGCTCATCGACGTCAGTCGGCTTATACGCGGCGCAGCTAGTTCGCATTGCTGAGAATGCATCTGGAAGGCCTGTAAGACTTGTAGGTGCGGCGAGTTCCTCCAAGCATGACATGCTTCGGAAGAAGCCCTATAGCTATGATGTACTTGTCGACTATAGGGACCCAGACTGGGTGAAGAAGGTCAAGAATGCCACAGACGGGAAAGGCATTGATCTTGCACTGGATTGCATCTCAGAGAACATGACGGTGTATCGCACCCATGATACTCTGGCCTCTTCAGCAAAGTTCGCCGTCATTCGTGGTCCAGTTGGCGGACAGTACGATCCAGCGTTGTTGAAGGTCAAGCCCACCTATGGTGCCGTCTGGGAAGGTCTTGGCGTTGAGGTGGGATACAACGGTGAGTATCTCGCAGCCCTATCTTAGCTTCCCCTCCAGAATCCAAGTTTCTGATCCGTCTTGAAAATGTAGGTGCCATTCTCCCAGCGAATCCAGATGCGCATTCATTCGCAGAAGAGTTTTACAGATTCCTTAGTAAGCCATTGCCGTCGGACAGGGCACAGCTAGAACCAAATCCTGTGAGACTTATGCCTGGGGGTCTTGACAAGGTCATTCCAGATGGGTTTTCTCTTTTAGGAAGTGGTTCCGTCAGTGAAAGGGCGAAGCTGGCGAGGGATGAGGAGTATATGCGACCGATCAGTGCAGAAAAGCTAGTTTATACCATTGGTTAATCTGAAAATCGATACATGTACTCCGATGGGTAAGAAAAGTTTGTGAGTTATGAGACAGACGGGGCTAGTTAGATGAGCTTAGTTGTAGCTACATGCCAGGATAATAACAGCTTAAAATACTTCTCGAGTCTTTATATACGTAGTGGCTTATGTATAATTACGACACTATTATTACATCCCACTGATATTGGTGGCTCCCTTTCCCTGGTGAGCTGTTGTTTGAGATAGCTTTCCTCATTCAGAGCAGATGAGGAGGCTGGAAAAACAGCCGATTGCCATTTTATACCGTGATCAGTGGATCAAGTGTATAGCATGCATACTAAGCGAGATATGTATTTCTGGAGGGTTAGCGAAGCCTCTTGTATAGGCACGTAGCTATTTATGGTTAGGGGTTCGTGTGCAAAGGATGTGAAAAAGTAAGGTTGAAATTTAGTGGGAATGTTTCAAGGCATTGTTATCTTGTTAAGGAAATATTCTATCCACTAATCTGAACAGGAGCGGTACTGTAATTCTCGAGCAGTGCAATCATCCTCCTAGCCACCCGTCTATATCTCTTCCACTCTTGCCCAGGTTTATCCCCACTGAAATGGAGAGCACATTGCAATATGTAAAGCGCCGAGCTTCCTTTGGGGGTTTCAATATGTCGATCTACGCCAAAATCCAAGAGACCCTTTAGCGACTTTGGCAGATTGAGAAGGTATCCTTCATAGTATCCCGCATGAATACAGCGGAATGTGAGCAGGAAATAATGGAGAATTGTGTAGCCCTGTTGGCATATCCTGTTGATGTCAAACTGGCTTTGACGCACTATCAGTTCGATTATCGCAGTGAAATCCGGGGAAACCGTAAGGGGTTCAACCGATGCAGCGCGGTGAAGAAGTGTTATGCCGCAGCGAGTTGTCTGCTTGAAGTTACAGCCGAGTTCCGATAGTTTTATCAGCTTTGCACGTATGTTATCGTAACGTAACAAGCTATGCTCGTATTGATAAAGGACTGACCATAATGCATTGTTCCCTTCTTGATCCGTGGTATTGATGTTAACCCTGCATTCATGAACGAGGAAGTCTATCACTTGTTCAAACGGCTCGCCGCTCTTAAATTTACAACAAGCTTGCAGAGCCTCCCAGCTATCGAAGCAGACTTGCCACTCAAAAATGAATATGCGAAAGAGCTCGAAATGCCTGTTATATAACGCCCAAAGAACCGGCGCTATGTTAGGAATCCCCCGGCAGTTCACATCCCATGAATACTCCTCGACCAGAAAACGGCAACCGTCTTCATTCCCCCTACCGGAAGCAGATGACAGCAGTTCACTTTGAGGTTTACGTGCTTCCTGCTCCAACCACGCTTGGCAGCGTTCTTGTTGAGCTAGCAGTCGTAAAAAGTCCCTGCCGCATGTCCCTACAGCAAAACTGAAAGCATTCCGGCTTTCAGCATTAGACACAAGTGGATTAGCACCAGCATCAATAAGCAGACTAGCGACGGCTTCATCACGCAGGAAACAGGCTGCATGGAGTGGTGTATGTCCATACTCGCCCCACTTTCTTTCGAGGTCAACTCTCTCCTTTCCCTTTAGGCACCACTTGGCTAGATTAATTAGCTTTAAGTAGCAGGACGTGTGTAATAGAGGGACAACCCGATATTTGCCAGAGTCATCAATCCCAAGATCTTCGCTCAATGACTGCCACGTTACCCGTGTTTTTGAATCCTCGCTGAAGAAGTCTCCGTTTTGTTCAATAATTTGAGTAAGCTCAACCAGTTCACGAAAATGAAGGTACCAATTTCTCACAGCGTAAGAAGTCAAAGGTAGACAGTTCGTCAAAGAAGCTATTTCGCCTTCTTCAAAGTTGCCAGCGAGGCTACTGATATTGGAGAAATACCCGATCAACCGATTTGCCGCAGACTCGTGAAGTTCAAGCAAGGAATTGCCAGATCTCCCCGCAATCTTTTGCTTAGATTTGGTATAATAGTCCTTTGCGCTTTGGTGAAGAAATGTTACCTTCAATGACCAAAAGTCGACCACTCCTTCTTCACAGCTTTGAATAATCTCATTGCTATGACCAGATCCAGAATTGCGAATTGGAAATGTAGGATCCTGTTCGAAGGTGTGCAGTTCTGGTTGCGATCCACATTCTGATCCTTCCTCAGACACGAGCTCATCTTCAGTATCATACTCAGAGTCAAGGTTAGATCCTGTTTCGGACTCGGTCTCAGGCTGAGAAATCTCAGATCCCGCATCGGTACTGGCAGTGTCATCTTCAACCAGAAGCAAATGGCCGCAAGCCCTAACCAGTTCCAGGCAAACGTTCTCGCGGCACAGTGAACCCTGGGCCTTGATGTCGACTGCCTCGCATAGCTCGGGTATCTTAAACGGGCGCATGGCAATTAGAATCCAGTCAAGAATCTTCCAGATGATCTCCCATTTCTCGAAATCAATTTGTGACAGGATCCTCTCATAAACTGCATCAAGTCCAGCAGGGAGCGTATCCAGTGAAGATTCAATGTCCAGCAGGCGCTTCTGCTCCAGATCTTGTGCCATGAAACTAACCCAGAGAAATGTCCCCTCAGACTTCTGCTGGAATGTTTCTTCAACGCGACTACGCATGCTGCTATCGAACTTCTTCTTCCGGGCCAGGTCAGAAACACGCTCAGATATGAAACGTCTGATATCTTCCTTACCAGCGGCCATCATGTCAAGCTCCACCTTGGCGAAAACATGAAGTGATTCAGGTATTCTCTCTGGGAATCTCCTGCTGAGGCACACTAGTTTCAGCTTCTTCGCTGATGTTGTTGGGCTCTGGCTAAGTCTCTCAAACTTTCGGAGTAGGACAGTCAATGAATTGCCTTCGCATTCATCAAGGGCGTCGATCACGCAGTATATAGTGCGGAATACTGACGTATCGACCATCTCCTCGAATAATTTCCATAGTGTATTGAAAGAGCTGTCCTGGAAAAGTTGAGAAGATCTCTGCCCCCAGTGCGGTAGGATTTTGTTGATGAGATCCTTCTGATGTGAAATCAGTTGACATAAAAGCCCGCGAAGAATATTGACGGCCGTGTTTCGGCTCGCGACCTTGTTGTCGCAGAAGAAGGACAGGGCGACCGCGTCATTCCGTTGCATACAAATGCGCTCCAGATGTTTCGAAAGAAATATGGACAGAAATGTCTTGCCCATACCGGGTGGTGCTGATATCCACAAGAGGTGAGGAGAGTTTTGGTCCCACATCGTGAACTCTTCTGTCGTGAGAATCCATTCACAAGTCCCCTGGCAGATCTCGCCCTTTGCATCAAGAATGTCTTCACGATCCTGAGAGGAATCAGTGACGAATAGTGCTTTAAGACATTGATCCGCTTCAGGGTCGACTGGATCCGGTATCTTGGGCTTGCTAGCTTTCCTTCGCTTCCAAGGCTGTACGGACTGGGAGGGGAGAGTCGAGAGAAGTTCTTTAGCATAGGCTGCAGCAACCAAAGCCGCGTACTCCTGCCACTCCTTGTTCTTGTGTGAGTCTGAATAGTCACAAATACCACGGATGACAAGGCAGGGCAAGCTATCCATGATTCCAGCTGCTTCCATCTCAAAACATATGTTACGTAGCTCTTTTGAGATTTTGTCGCGCGTGGTGCCGTCTTTGATAACTCTGTTCCCGGATGCTACGCAGCCATAGTGAACCACAGGGCTGGTGCTCTGACGCGGATTTCGAAGAACCAAACGGGACTGATCACATGAATCACAGGTCTCGGTAGACAGGACGTGGTTATAATCGCCGTGAAACAGGCGATCTTGGAGCATTGGATGGGCGTAACGAGGTAGACAAGAGCTGCTGCGGAAGATAATGTCTGACATGGGATTTGATGCTCTGCTGTGGCTGGCCTGCAGTTTAGATACTGCAGTCATCAGTGCCTGTGGCGGTCGAACAGGGTACCCAATGCGTTCAAATTGATCGTCGGGCATGGCTTTGCCCAGATCGTATTGTACCACTTCGGTACTGACCACAACATCTCCCAGGCGTATACTGTTTATTTTGGAATCTGTACCCGGGACCCCACCTCCAATGCCAACCATCAGGCGATGTTGGATACAGGGGAAGCTTCGATTGAGGTTGTTTGCAACAGTCGCGGCATTGTTTGTGCCGTAATGACCTTTCGGTAGGCATGCCATTACAACATTGTGCCCACTGATGCTCCCCAGGGTGTAGCAGTTGCTGTCTTTGGAATGCTGGGGTAACGTGTTGTGGACGTGGTCCAGCATGACCTCTGCAGCTGTCATTTCAATTGGAAGGGCAGAAATCCACCCAACGGTGTAGTCATCGTGTTGCAAGGCATCTGTACTGGCTTCGCTGTGTGCTCGTGGTCTTTTGCAAATGGACGACGATGGCTGCTGGTTGAACCCCCAATGATCTGGATTGTGAGAGGTAGCCATGATCTGCGCTTTTCACACATGCAATACAACAATCGTGTCCGCAGAGAATGAGTGCTCATGGGGTGATTAAAGATGAGAAGTTCTATGAGTCCGCCGTAAAATGAGGGGTAATATAATGCCCAAATCACGGGAGTCTCAGCCTGGTTGTCATTTCAAGTCTGCATAGCCTGGAAATGCGACGTCGCATATCCTTATTCTGTACCAGCCAGTTTGCGCAACAGCGACGAGCTGTACTAAAGTACGCAATATAAGACAGTTTTTTTAAAGTAAATAAAATAAAATAAAAAAAAAGATCGATTTTATACTATCGATTTAATAGAAATAGTAAGCATATGGTTTATTCTACAGTTAAGAATAGTTTACTGTTTTACTTACCTGATCACTGATCTTTGAGCTTAATTTTATGTACCATAACCACCTAGTAACCCTTTAAGTTGTACAAGATATACCAGCAGCAATAAAGAAGATTGTCGGATGTAAGAGAGCCTGTTTGACGATCTACAGGGGTTTGCGATGGTTTAATTGTAGCTGTTGCCGCTGAACATGCTGACAAAAAAGGCTCACGCTTGCACCACTTGGCCGTAAGACAGCTTCCAAACCCAGATTTGAGATTAAAGAGCAAGCAACGGTGGGATAGAACTACTCAAACATATTATCGATCACGTTCTTTTAGAATAGGTACACTGTTGGGTGAGAGATTGCAAAGCCATGCCCGAAGCGACTGAGCATCCCATAGTCCTGTCATCGATCTTGGTAATTTCTTTGTCTGTGTGCACATTGCATGGGCTGTCGGACTTGAGACCCTGAACCTTGGAAGTCTTTGTAACAAATGCACGTAATATGACGAGGCGGATGCTTTCAAGAGTCACTGGAAGGCTGGTTTCGTTCAAGCTCATCATCTGTAACGAGTTGATCTCGATGTCGATTGAACGGCCAGCTATATATCATGGATTGTGACGTCTCGCCGATACCTCCAAAGAATTTATCATCGTCCTCGTCAATACGGTATCCCAACCCGACGCAACTCTAGTTAGGCAGTGTCGTTGCTCAGTGGAGTATGGATACTTGCCTGCCCTTTACTTCAAAGATCCTTCGATATTCCAAGCATTGGTCAGGCGTTCAAAGGCAGATTAGTTCGCAATAGTGGAACAAGGCTCTACGAAAGTGCAGTCGCAACACACCAGTGGAATTTCCAACTAATCCTCTTCTTGCACAGCCTGCTTCTAAGCGCCCGCCCAATTGCCACCCCCTCCCTACAGAAGCCATCCGCAAACTCCTGCCCAATGACTGACGGCCACCAAAAGAAAGCATGCTATAGCTCTGTGAAGAGCATGCATGAGCTTACTCCCCGTGGCTGAAAGATACTTATCAACTTAAAGTGTGAGGGGTATTGAACGGCACAGCTGTGTTGAGAACTTGTGCGTATCAAAGCAAATGATTGAATACCTATGTATGCGGGTGCTTGCAAAAAGAATCGTGGTCATGGAATACGAAGCGTCGAGGTGCTGACTGGTTCCCCAGCTCCAAGTTCTCTTCTTTCTTGCCATGGATGGTTTCCTTCACTTCTTGGCAATCAGGCTCTGCAATCGAACTTGAGTTACCAAGACACACGAAGGCGTTCCTCGTATCGCTGGCCAATCACCCCATCAGTAGTCAAACAGATGCAGTAAGCCTAGGCTTGCTCCATCTTGGTCTGGTCCCACGTCGGCCAGTAGCAACGATGGCGGAAGGTGAGGCTGAGACATTGCATCATGAACAGTAAGCACAACGCCTCCGTGTGGAGTGAGGTGATTATCGACTGGACAATATCATCCATTAGCCTCATCACAACTTGTCATGAGCTCAACTACTCAAGTACCAAGACTTCATATCCGTTCTTCAGGCCTGTGGGGAAACGTACGTTACAGACCATCCCATTACGGTCTGATAATTGCATTGCATCGAGATTACACTAGAATAGCGCATCGGGGCTATTCTAAGCCATATCGATCTATGCCGTGTAGGTTTATCTGCTATAGTCACTATCCGGAGTGGTGGGGACGTCGGAGGTGCGTGTGGGGCTGCACTGGCCGGTGATAGCAGCGATTAACAGACGGCATTGCTTGTGACCGTTAGCACGTCCTGCATTGCGGCTGTATTATACGTTGGCTCGAAAGAGCTTAACGCTATTAGCAGATGAGATGAAACCAATCCAACCAATCCACAATTGCTGTCCCACTGGCCGTTTGTCCGCTAAAAGGTGGCTGGCAGGCATTGCTGTCGGGGCTATCTCAGTGTTTGTCCCTCTATTTCAACCCGAGAACCGGTCTGGGGCACTGAAGATTAATCTGCGCCAGTTACTTCCCGGTCACGCTCAGAATATTGAGCGCTACCATCACCAGCGTCGCCCTATCTAGAGCGTCCAAGCAATGCATAATACTGGCCCAGAGGGGACAAGAGATGGCTCATCAGCGGGATCACAGGCTGACAGTTCAACACCCCGTGGCGGCAGCACATCTTCAATCAGTGATTATAACGAAACGATCAGTAAGGTCTAACAATGCGTGCAGTTCTGTCACTCTTACGACGATTGTCGATATTAACTATCAACATTCATCAAGTCAACCTCATTATCATCTCGTAATTATGTCAGTACAGAGAAGAGAGTTTCGCCGTCATGACTGGATTCGTCAAGGTTGCTCAGACTCTCAGCCCATGCCTTTGTATGGTTAACTATATCTCCCCATAGAACGCTTCACGTAGAAACATGACCACAAGAATGATTCCTTGTTATTAGGAAAGCGTCCATTCCCAACAACACGCGGGTGGTAGGTAACCTGAACATCCGTTGTTCGACGGAGAGTCTCCCGGGGAGGCGTCGTCCCCCCTGAGTAAAATCTTGTTTCTTTCCAGATGCATCGAGGCCCTTACGTGTCGCGCCGCCCGGCCTTTTAGACAGCACGCTTTGAGTTCATTGATCGTCAGTTACCATTCTCCTCCCGGCACAAAATACAGTTCATAATCGTAGATAGGCCAATGATTGTAGGAGCTTGACCTGAGCCTGCTGATCTGGTCGAACCCGAATGCGTGCACCTGGTAAACACCAAGGCTTACCGTTCTCGAACGCTTTTCTGAGACATGGTGATGTCTTGCCTCTGGGCGCGCATTCCAGACCACTTGCGTTGATTTCTAGAATGCGAGGGCTCGGTGATCAGCCAATCAACGTTTTCACGACCGCAACCGTCAATTTCAAACCCTGACCTCGTTCGATATTTAAACGGAGAAAGTTCTGTGTGGCTGAAACCTGCGGGCAGTTTCCTTGCATCTCGGCATTCCATGCCGTCCATGGCTTGGCCGTTCCGGTACCTGTGCTCTTATCGCTCGTTTCTTAATTCTAGACATCCATTCTGGGCTGCTTGGTGTCACACTGAACACTTTCTGTAGGACTGCATGTTCTTTTGTGCCTGCCCTACGGAAGAGCGGCAACATATCAGTTATGGATTATTCTAGACGTCGACAACACCAACATAGCTTCATCATGGGTCCAGCAGGTCTCACACCGGATAACGCAATTCACGACGGTACCGAACCAAGGTAGTGCTTCCAGAAATGTCTTTGTTCGACTCAGTATGTTGACATTCCTCACCACGGGGTATAACTTGTGTGCTATCTTAGACCTCTAAGGCAGCAAATACTTACAAAAAGACAAAGAAGACATAGTAGCATGATCCACAGATCAAAACCTCCACAGCCTACAAACTAAAATTCGTCCCAGATATTGGAAACCGCTGAAAATAAACTCCGTGACCCTTATCTCTGCCTCGCTTTCAACGCTGTCATTGACACCGAGCTCCTTATGGAACTCGCTGGCGTGCTATCAAAACATGGCCGTGGGCGATATTCCTCTAGCTTCTGGCGGCGATCAAACTCCTTGAGAAATGTGTAGACACTGCCGAGAGGCATGTATTCGAGCAGAGGTCGGAGCTCGCTCGGAAACATCTCGGCGCCGTGATCCTTGATGTCTTCGTTGACGCGATTGAGGCGTAATATTTGCATCCAAGACACGATACCGTCGCCCACCATGAATGTCGGAAATTGAGCCATGGCTATGTCGTCGAGAATCCACGTGTTGCGGAAATAAGGCCGGTTGAGAAAGCCGGAAATGGCCCTGTAGCTGGGGACCTCGGTCGGGTCCGTGATGCCCTCAGGGATGTCGCTGAGGTGCGCAACGGGACCCATCCACTGCAAAATGGGTGCGTAGTTCTTGGGGTGAGCCTCGCGATCTCCAGGCTCCCCGAAGTTGGCCGGCATGCACTTGTCCCACGCCCTGATGATCTCGATTGCAAGATCAGACGTGGCATCTTTTGGTCCCAGCCATCCAACAACCAACCTAGCTTGACGGTAAGCACGTGCCAGATGCGCTCGACGCTCGGCCTCTTCGCGCTTGTCTCGCCTGTTGATGCATAATAGATCGACCCAGACGCGCAGAGGAGGTTTGTCGGATTTCGCAGAACTCGGCTCGACGAGCTTCCTGAGGAACGACCGGAGCCAGCTGGGGGGCTTCTTTGTCGGCGACGGCGGTGGCGAGGACCTTTGCAGTTGGCAATCTGTCTCAAGGTGAACCTGCGAAGTCGAATGGGCATTGGTGAGACAGCGAGGGCCTAGAAAAACGTCGCGGACATAGCGTAGCGCCAAGGCGAGGTCGAAGGGTATGGCCACCTTGGAGCCGTTGAGGAGGATTGTTTCGGTATTTGTGATGTCACCGTAGAGAGCCGAGAGACCAATGAAATCAGGAGATTCCGACAGTTTCTCGTGCACGAGGCGACAGACAACTCTGTCGTTGATGTCGTTGGCCGGCGATGCCTGCAGCTCTAGCACCCTCACTTCACGGGCCGCTAGATCGATAGGGCGGTATTGGATCGAGGCCAGTCCATCCGATGGAGCCATTAGTGAGAGTGGTTTTTACTGCAGGATGTCTTGGCTAAAATGGGGATGGATGGCAGGGTGTTGGTCCGGCCCTGTTTGTGTGGTGCTTCTGCAGGGAGGGCAAACCGATTCGATGTTGCAGGGCGAGAAATGGAGAAAGGACAGGCTAGATGTGGGAGAAACATGGTACTTGTTTAAACTCGTGGTCATTCGCGACTTGAGAGGAAAGAAGAAAAAGAAGAAAATAATGCCAAGACTATGGAATGCGGCCTAACAGAGCTTGTTCCACCTGAAAGCCGGGTTTGGACATGCCAGGAATGCGATCACGGCAGGGATTTACAGTCAGGGAGTGGGCTAGCAGCCCAAAGGAGGCATCTTTACCGTTGCTGAAGACTCCGGCAATCATATTTGCCGTGTAAAACCGTCACAACAGTCCGGATACCGTTCAGCTCTTTCCAGCCCAGGCATATTAGCTTTGGCTTTAGGCCTGATGCGTTGGATTAAAAACCTTGTCACGAACTCTGGCGTCCGCGAGAAAAACCGTAAAACGCTCGTGGCAATGGGAATGCGGAGGATATGGTGCGTGATTAAGGATCCGGGCCGGTCGTTCTCAGGCGCCATTGGGGTTGCTAAATTAGCGCCTGTGGTAGCTGAGAGCGTCATGGTGTCGTGTCACGGCCTTAGACCCTTTTCCACTCTGGCGCCCTGATAGCTTGTCACATCTCGCATTTGCCGCTCAGTTGACACAGACAAGACATGGAAAGCTTCTAGATGCATCACAGAAATCGGGCCACTTCTTCCACATGTCCGAATCCAGAACGCGGTATCTGTATTTGTGGGTTGCAGCTTGCAAACATGCTTTTGGGATCAGCTGTCTCACCGCCCTTCTCTGCAGTCGCCGTAAGCATACCGTTTCCTTCCCGTTCTGGCAAGCGTCCAACGAACGTCTCCTCGGTACAGGTGAAGAGGGTGGGAGGGCATCTCCTCGCGTGTGACCAGGAGAAGGGGCTTGATTCCGCACGTCGTGGATCCTTAAGTGCCGAGTTATGCCAAGTGTGGCGTAGCTCCGGGAACCAATCCCGCTGTGACTACGCCCAACCGTTTATTCCCTATCGGTTTTGGCGTTATCACTCATCGTCAATCTGATCTGCATGATGTTTAGTAAATGCAGCATTGAATGCAACATGGAGATGCTGCATGCTCAAATCCAGTACCATCTGACATATGACGACCAAATGCAATCCCAAGACCGAGCTACTATTCTCCCTTTCCTCCACAGCAAAGACATTCGCGCCGTATCTCTACACCCCAAACCAAATCTAGACTACCCGGTATCTCCGTTATCGAGGCTATACTGAGACATTCTGACCAACCCAACATGCAGCAGCCCTCTCGGCGTGTTGGTGATCCATCCATCCACACTTTCCGATGATCTGCAGAGCAGGTTGCCTAGAATGCTTCATCCAAGACAAGTCGACCAGCAAGCAAGGAGTGGGATGAGTGGGGATTGGCTGCTATTCGTTCAGGTCATCCCTGTTTTCTGGACCCAGACCCTGGTTGATGTGCCTCACTCAACACGATGAACTTGAAAGAAATGCTGAACCAGCAACAGCACGTACTTTGTATGAGCTGGCGAGTTTTAATTGTTTCATCCAGACTTACAGACATCTCACTACTGCAGCTGCGGTCTTTAACGGCGGACTCTCCGTGCATCCCTCGAGTCAAGATGGAAGATATAAAAGAAAGCCCTAAACCGCCCTAGTAGGGGTGTAACGCTCAGACTCTGTACTCATCGTCAGCTATCAACCCACCGTCCAATCTCCCCTTGTCGATCGAAATGCCTTCCCCCTGGTGTCTACCCTGGCCTCAGCAGAACTACTGGGGCGAGTTTAACCTCAACGGGCTCAAGATCAAAGTCAAATCCCTCCAGGAACATGATGATGGCTCCGCCGAGATCCCGCGGTACTTCTGGGGCAAGGGTCTCCGGGGCCGTGGAGTCGGGAGGTTCCTCAGCCGTCACTCTAAGCACCCTGTCCACAGGGGCTACACTGAAGCGAGAAGTCTCATCGGCCGCGGCACCGTGGAGGATCTTCAGCGACTGTCCTATCACGCAAGTACTTTCGTTATCGAAGTGTTTGAAGATGTCGAGGACGCCTCAGGGGCTTCGTCGCAGGAATCCCTGTCCTCCCCCGGATCAGGGCCTAGAGTCACCCAGCTAAAACTCTCCCCTGAACTAGAGCAATGGAAATCTGCTCAACACGCGGTCGGCAACGTCCTACCGCCCAAGGGCGCTGGACTGAGCCCGGTTTCAGAGGAGATCCTCCACATCCTTGGTGCAGAGCACTGGCCCGAAGCGCTGAAGACCACCAATGCCTTGTTCGGCTGCGGTATCGCCAGTCTTCTCATGGGCGCTGCTGACTCGCCTACCATGTTCTCCAACTACGTGACAGACATGGCGTTCTACTACGAGCACGGATACAACTATGTCTTCCCCAACCTTGAACCACTATTGGAGAAGGGTCTTCATGATTCCCACGCACTGCGTACCCCTGGTGGCCGCCAACGTCGCGACGCCGTTGCTATTGGCAAGCGCTACATCCAGGGCAAGATTGCGCTTGAGAAGAAGCACAAGGACCACCTTCTGAACCGTTCCGCCCGACTTGACAGACGCACAGCTCAGATCGTTTCTCTCTCCGAGAGTAGCTTGCTAGGCATGGCAGCCGAAGCGACAGCCAGAGGATTCGATGCCGCTGCCGTCATGGCCGATCTCGTTTTCAGCTCGCCAGGCACCGATGTCGTTGACGTCGGATGCGACCTCGTCAACTCAGAGGTCATGAACTCTTTCCTCAACGTGACCGACATCACGGACACGGGAATAGTAAGCGAGGATGTGCTGCGGAGGGTTTATGATGCCTACGCTGTGATGGGCGCAAGGATGCTCACGCAGCGATGGCACGAGCCAGTGGCCAGGATGTGCGCTGCGCTGTACACTTGGCACATCCAGAACGATCGACACATGTTCTTCCGCCGTGCTCTCCTGGGCTGGCAAAAGGCTAGAAAGACACCTGCTCAGCCCCAGAGCGAGGGCGATTTCGACGAAGTGTTCGACAAGCAATTCCGCCTGACCGGGTTCAGTCGACCGCTCAATGCCAAGTATGCATGCAACGGCCAAGATACTTGTGATCACGTCCACGAGCACCTCGACCGCCACCAAGACGAGCCTCTTCTCAAAGAGCTCTGGTGGTATCTTGTCACAGGTCCTCTCGAGTATGTCCGTGGAGGCCAAGTGGACGAGGCTTGTGAACTTGAGCTCGCGGAGGGCTCACGATTGAGAATGGCCAAGCTCTTCTCCAAGGGTCGTGTGCTGGAGATGGTTTGGCTCATTGCCCATGCAAACCACCATGCCTGGCAGGTCAACTATCTATTCGAGGCTGCTATGTTTGGAAGCATTCTTGACGGGGGGAAGCTGATCGGCAAGCTTGACAGGAAGGAACAGTACTAATGCGGCATGCTATGTTGATGATCTGACGATGTAATGAGATTGCGTTGTGTTATGTTAGAGTTTCCTAGCGTGTATTTCTTGTGCCTATTACTAGTGCCGAACGAGCTAAGATATTCTCCTAAACTATATCATTGACCCTGATCTTCAAGCCACAGTTGCTTAAGTAGTGCTCTCATTTTAGTGATGTGTCATAGGTGTCACTTTATTATTGGACCGGTAAACTTGTGCAAGCAATTCAAGAGAGCAGGAGAGCTGCGTGAGAATAAATTAAGTCATATTTCTAGAAATCTAAATGGTGATTTATCGCTTGAAGAATCATTTTCTGTTTGTCTAATGTTATACGACCTGAACGTTAAGCAGTAGCAACAAATGAGGAATCACTGTTGTGTCGCTTTGTGGGTGGGCACTCGGCAGCCTCATTCCCCAGGCGCCACTTTTCAGCGTCTCCAAGACGATCTACCGTCAGGCCAGCGCTGCCAGGGTTCTTGAATCCTCTCTCCTGTTGACGCTGATATGAGATTCTGCGAAGACGCTCACTCTCTGCAGGTGTCAAGTGAAGCTAGGGTCTTGTTAGTATGTCGATGATACAGAAGCTGGGGCTGAGAACTTACGTAGACTTCAATTCCAATCGCATGAATGGCCAAAGCGAGCCAGACACCCAAAGAAAAGCCCAGAGAAAGAGCGGTAGCGATGTTCTCGGCACTTTCTCCGGCCATGTCACCCTGGACTGCAACCCATGCGTTCGAGTCTTTGCAGACAGGGTATTTGGCTACCAAAGAGGAGTTGTCGTTGTAGAAGGTGGCAATCTTGTCGCATTGCATGGGTTGACGGAAGCTGGGGTTCTTTGACATGACCAGAGCAGAGATAATCATGATGATTCTCACGGTGATGATGGAGCCAGCCTGGACATGTTAGTTGAAAGAGGTCAGTTGCGTATTGTATCGACTTACGTAGAACCATGCGCGAAGCATCCAAGCGCGGTGCTGCTCGAGCTGCAGGGTCTTGATGTTCCAGATAGAAATGGCCAAAGATCCAATGAACATGATTGAAGCAGCGCCCACCCAGCCTCTGATGATGAGAGATCCACCAAACGAGACGGGCGCAATGATGATGGCGCCGACGGTTCCAATAACAGCAAGGATGATGACGATGTAACCATTCATGCGATGGAACAGGAGAGCCTTGTATCTAATAAAAGGAACAAACTGGAAGACGACGAGCAAAGCGGCGGGAATAATGGTGTAGAGATGCATCTTGATTCCGATTTTGTAAAGGTCCTTTTTGCTGTAAGAGAAGCATTCGCCAGGACCAGCGCCATTGCCAGATTTGTTGGGATTGCAGTAGACGCCGTAATAGTCGAGATACATCATGCGAGACAGGGAAAAGCCAAACATGGCGCCGGCGAAGATAAACCACAATACGAAATTGTAGCCTTTGGAGAAACCAATCGGGCTGTAGACTCTGCGGGCCCGGGCAACGAAGCCGTTGGCGGGAGGGCGTGTGGGAGCTGCCATGGCGAAGAATAGAGAACGCTGTGAGGGTAAAGCTTGAGAGTGAGTAAGAGTTGCTTGATGAAGAGGGTGATGATTTGAATGAGTAACATATTTAATTCGAGATATGATGATGATATATATATATACATTCTCGCTGCTGCGCTACAAAGAAGCTCAATAGCTCAATCAAGATAAAGCTGTCAGGGCATTCAGCATCTGGCGCGCTTTGAATCCAGAATTGGCAAAAATGGCTGCAAATCCCTAGTGCGTCTCTCAGTGCAAAGGCCGTGTTGGACCCCGCAGCCACTGTTACTCCGCGCTGATGGGTTGGCTGAAGCTCGTGTGGGTACGCACAATAGAGCTGTCGCATTCCAAAACGGGCTCGCACATCGTATTTTCTAAGCAAGCGAGTGCGATTCGTTCCAGGACCGAGAGAGTCTTGGCGTGGGAATCCTTCAGGCTAAGCCACATCGAGAGTCAATCTGCGCCAGCGAGAGAGAAAAAAAGTCGATGTCGTCATTTGGTAGGGCTGAGTTGCTTGGTTTGCGTGGCCTTGGTGTGGGAGACTGGGCCGGTCTATCGTGTGCTCCCACTGTTAAGTCGCCTTGTTACTGATCCAGACTCTGAAGAGATCAACGCTTACGACAGCCGAGGAGTCTCGAGCTACTGCTGTGATACCTCGTCATGGTTGGTGTGCCGGGCAGATCCAAGGGCTGCATCACGTGTCGGAGGCGCAAAAAAGGAGTCAGCATACCAGGCGTCTCAGCCTTGAACGCTGGAATTGGAGCTAACGAATATCCCAGTGCGATAAGAAAGCTCCTTTCTGCGGCCAGTGTCTCGCCTTGGGCATTGCATGTGAGGGTTACGACCGCGAGCAGATCTGGCTCAACAGCGAAGGATCCAAACAAACATCCTATTCGCGGCCCTCAAAAAGCGCCTCACCCGAGTCCGAGCCCAGTGCGCACGGTTCTCCATCTCATGTCGTACTCCACGATTCCCTAGCGAGAACAGCCAGAGCCCAGAAGTTCACCGGTCTGTTCTGGTCGGATTACCTCTCCGGCGGGAACGGGTTCTCCCTAAAAGCATCTGGCACAACAGGCACCCAGTGGATGCAGCTTTACGAGAATTTGAGCGGCATAGAGCCCGCTCTTCAATATGCGGCTATGGCGTTGAGTACTGCTACACTCGGCGCGAATAATAACGATATTCAGCTCAAGCGCAAGAGTCAACAGGCGTACGGACTGGCGCTACAGCAAATGGTCACTTCTCTCGAATCTCAATCGCGCAATCAGGATGGTATACTCGCTGCCATTCAGCTCATGCGTATCTATGAGGTGGGCAGTTTCGTCTTGTCCCAGTGACAGTGGTATTGACAGTGAAACAGCAATTGTTCGGCATAAACTCCGCCGCAGAACAGACCAATGCCCCTGTCTCGCAGATCAAGAGCTTCGGAAAACATGTTGACGGTGAAACTGCCCTTATTCTGAGTCGCGGCCCCGGTGATGCTTGGTCCTCAATGGGACGTCAGCTGCTGGCGGACGGACGTCTTACTCTGGTAAGTCTTTCGGATCTCACAACGTACAGCTTGTTGACGAGCGCAGATCAATGCGTATACATCAAGACGGAAAAGATCGCCCTTTAGCAAAACCCAGTGGAAACAGTCGCAATTATGGCATTCGGTAAGCCACTCGCCTCTCAACAAACTCATCGATATCTTTGTAGAGATTCCCGGTCTTCTCGAGCATTTGGACATGTTTCGACAAGCTCCAAGTCGAGCGGAAGCCAGAGAACTTCATAGTACACTCACGGCAAAATGTCATGCGTGCGAGATAGACCTGATAACCTGGGAGATGGCGGTCGGCGAGATACTTACGATTTACGATTATACACTGGCTGGAGAGCAGCTGCCACTTCCTAGAGACGATGACGACCTTGCAGTGATCTACTTGAGCTGCTATTACTGGATGACCTGCCTCATGGTCTACTCAACCATGGGCTTCTGTGAACTCGAGGCTCCCGACGCAGAGAGAAGAGGCTCTTTGCTGGACTACCCAAATCAACGAGTAGCTACATCTTATGCTTACCGAATCGCGCACGCGATGCATCTACTGTTCCAACCTCCGGCAGGGGATTACAGTTCTGTGGCTGTGTTTTTCCCTCTGGGAAATGCTTTACGGTACTTGATCATGACCGATACATACGGAGGTCGGCGTACAATGAGCAGTGAGAGGCTGCTGCTTGTCGAGATATTCACCCGGCCGTTTCTAGGAAGTTTCGTCGGAAGGTTCCTGAGTAATCTGCAAGCAGATGATGGTATTGACTATGGATACCCCACGGGGAGTCTGTTAGGAATCAGAGGTGTTGAGTACAGGGCGAGGGTCTGGTGGTGTGGGAGACAGGCAGCTGGTCTGCCAGAAATAACACCTGTAGACCCGTGTCGCCAGCAGCAATGAAGAATCGGAACAATAGCTTTGTTTGAATTCCATCAGCTGAGCATATACATTGTTATCCTAACTATTTACAAGAAAGCTTCCAACCCCATCACCTCGAAAGAATGTGTTTGAAAAGTATCAGAGGCACCATTTCGTCATCATGCGCAGCTGCAACGCTTAACAAACGTCCTTCTTGGCATTGCCAGTAATACCCCAGTAGATGTTCTCAGCACAGGGGGACTCCCGAACAGTGTTATCGTTGACCTGGGCCTCAACGTAGATGCCGCTGGTGTTGGGGAACTCGCTGCGGGCAGAAACACGGACTTCGCCTCCCTTGCTGATGGTGCCGGCGCGGATGGCAAAGTTGTAGCAGTTCTCGATGAGGATGGCGTTGTTTCCGTTGTCCGCGAGATCAATCGTCTGGATCTCCGTGGCGCCCGACATGGACACGCAGAAGATGCCACGGCCGCCGCCCCGCGAGTAGACTTTGTCGACGAAGACGTTGGTGGTGGTGAACTCGCCGTCGGCAAGCTGGCCGTTGTTGTTGGCGAAGCGGAGGGTGGCGTAGCCCGTGCCGGCGCCGGCGTTGATGCCCTCGACGTAGCCTACCTTGACGTTTCGCGACTCCTGGATGAGCAGCCCGCACTCGCCCACGTCCTTGGCCTTGACCGACTTGATGTCAAGACCGTCGATCTTGAAAGTCTCAACCGCATGGCTGCCAGACCCAGTAACGACAATGTTGCCCATGGACACTTTGTAGTTCCAGTTGGCATCGCGGTCAAAGCGGATGCCCAGTCCGCCACTGAGGTTCATGGTGATGTCGCCAAGTGCAAGGTTGCGGGTGCCTGAGGCCCGGATGCCAAAGTAGGGGTTTCCCGTCATCTTGAGGTAAGGAATCTTGACGTCGTTCTGGTTGATGACCTCGATCGCGCCGCGGCCCGACTTGTTTCCGACGTTCATGGTACCGCAGACTTCAAACGTCTTGCCGCTGGTGACGGCGATGGTGCTGGCGCCAATGCTACCTGAAGCGCGGACCGTCACACGCTGGCCGCTGGTGATACGGTCAAGGGCGGTTTGAATGGCCAGACGATAGTCAGATCCGGAGTAGACGCTGGCTCCGTTGACGGTGGCGGTGAAGGTGCCTGAGCCGGAGACCACGCCCTGAGGAGAGCCATCGCCACAGGCAGCGTTGACGGAGCTGACCAGAGCGAGACTGGCCGTGAGGATGGAAGAAAGACGGAACATCGTGAAGAGTCCTTTTCGAGTAAGTATGTATGAAAGAGTTCCAGATTGAAAGGCCCCGATGGAGCAGCACTCAGGCTATTCTTATATATCCCAAGTGAGCTTCAGCAACCATCACCCATTCGCGCGCTTTAAACAAGGAAAGTCTCTAAACCCGCCAACGATAGTACGGAGATATCTATCGCACATGAATACAAAGCCTTGGCGCAGAGGGGTACGTGCTATTGCATATTGCTACATCGAAATAGCGAGATGCCAATTTGGGGCAATCGGAAGTTTATCCTCCGGAAGATCTATGGAATGCGTACCGGGGCCGCGTCCCACCTATCAACTGCCACTCCCAGGCCTTGACATACGTGGTTGCAGGGCTGGTAGCCATGGGGTTGGGTTAAGCATATATTCAGTTGCCAGAACCGGTTAGCCAGTTCAATTGGGTGCTTAAACTTCGCGATGGTTTAGCCCGATGTACCGAGGTCTTTTCCTGCGCTATGAAAGTGTCGACTATTGAACAGATCAAATGCACGTGCTTAATTGACCTGGACATCCTTGTAGTTGTAACTCTAACTCGCATTTTTGTTTTCCCTTCCGAGCTCGATGTGATCTTGTCCTTCGAAAATGTTGGGTGTCACTTGACGCAAAATCTACGTTTATCGTATGAAAAATGCGAGAAGCGTCTCTTCTCAAAGCTTCTGTGCAAAGTTTCTTGACGAGTGAGGATATAAGTAAGTATGGTTTCAACCCAACCGTTGACCAACCGTCGGCTTGGAGTTGATACTCTGGTACAGAGGAAACAAGATAAAGGCAATAAGTTGAGAATTGCAAAACCTTCAAGCTTGTGCCATCCCATAGCGAGTGTCATATTGTGGTATCGTAGACGTGAAATACCCGATAGATTGTGAGATGGCTTGAATTAGTCTTGCGAAGCTTTTTAACCAATAAACCAGCGTGTGTGATGCCAGTTCGTTTTTCAAGGGTCCTCGAAGCTGGACTAGCCTAGAGTGATAGCGTGAGTGGTAGTCCGGTGCCAAGCCCGACGCTACCTCATTGGCTGCACCTCTCCCAGCTTTGTCGATGGTGGAGTGACAAACGTGACCGTCGAGCGCGTTATAGTTTCGATTACCTTCCAGGCGTTGAGAAAGGTTTAGTCTAGAAGAGAAACAAAATGCAAAAATGAGGTCCTACCCGGGTTCGAACCGGGGACTTCGGAAGGATTGACGGGTGAGATCAAAATCCAACGTCCTAACCACTAGACTATAGGACCGGGGTCTTATGCTGTTGGATAACATATTAGAAGTAGAGCTTATATTGCTTTTGCTCATGTGCTTCTCAACCTCTGAAAGCGTTTCGCGTATCCGGACCAGTGTGTTTTTGAGTTTCATCTATTTACAATATGAAATGACCTAGTGACGTACATAGCGCTTGAGTAATGCTTACTGACTGGACAAAATCATTATGCAACGCATCAAATTATTTCTCCAGCCGTTCGATGCCTTTGGAAATAATTTCTCGCGGAAACATAAATACCCTAGACCACATAGCCGCAACCTTTGAGTTATAGGAGTCATTTTAGGCAATGCCATAGAGTATTGGGATTTAGTGATCTATTGTATTTTTAATCTGCTTAATGGCCCATGCACCTAACCCCTAGTTTAAAACGCTCTGACTAATAAAATTTCCTGTCGTCAAATGCCTCAAACTTCTCACTAAGGATCTTTCTTGTCAACTCCATCAACTGCTCGCCAAGCTGCTCATTCTGTGAAAGCTCGTTACCCGACTCCGGCACGGCAGGAGGACAGATGTACTGTCCTGACTTATCAGTGATGGTCGCCGCGTACACAGAGCTGGTAGCGCCCTGGAATTGGTCCTTCTTGAAAGGCTCCATTCCTATGGACATGGCATAACCGGCCAGTGGGTATCTGCGGTGTGTTAGACTGTGTGAAACAGTGGGTAATTAAATTGGTACGTACGCTTCGTGAATATGTTCGGTGCTCTGTCTGGTGCTGACGAATCCAGGGTGGGAACAGTTCATCAAGACCTTGGGGTATCCGCCCTTGGTTACATGACGATCGAAGTATCGAGTATACAAGATGTTGGCCAACTTGGATCGTCCGTACAGAGGGTTTGGCCCGAGATCCTGGTTGAGCTCATCCAAGCTCTCAAACTTGACATCGCTGGGCGCCCCCTGATGAGCGTTGGAGGCCTGGTTGACAATTCTCACTGTACCATGCTCCTCGGCCGTCTTCTTGAGAAGCTCGAGTAGGTAAGAAGTAAGAAGAACATGGCCGAAATGATTGGTAGCCAAGTGAAGATCAACACCATACGACGACAACTGGTACGTCATGATTCCACGACCTGCATTGTTGACAAGGATATCCAAGCGATCCGTAGACTTCTTGATCTGCTCAGCGGCCTTCTTCACCTCAGCCCAGTTGCTCAGATCGCACATGATCCACTCGGTGCGATCGGCCTTTTCTTGGCCGAGCTCCTCAGCAACGGATTTCTTGGCGCCCTTGACGACATCTTCTTCCAGAGAGAGGACGAAAAGCTTGCTGATTCCATGGTCAAGAAGGGTATGAGTTACACCGTACCCGATGCCTTCGCTGCCGCCCGTCACGACTGCGACTTTTCCGGAGAGGTCGGGGACCTCCGAGAGTGAGAATTGGTGGGTGGCGAGTTGTTCAGCTGGGCCGCCAAAGTTCTCTGCGACGGTGTTCTAAACCACACTTAGCAATTGGAAATAGGGTACAGAAATATGAACTTACTTTGACACTATCGGCGATGGAAGCCATTGTGTTTATTTGAGTTCTTCTCCAGAAGAAAGGGTTGCAGTTCTGGAATGATACGAGAGGGACTCTTGTCAAAGTTGATCGAGAACTGTGGTATAATAACCCGGTAGAAATTCTTTTTCCAGCGGAAAGATTGAGAGGTTTCATTCAGAAAATTGATGAAGGAAAGCTTCTATCTTCAATTGATGCTGTTTATTTCTTTGATATATCGGATCATCCTGAGACTCATGAATCACCACTCTCCACCAAGTCAATGACGTAAATCTCACAGTAATGATGGCTAGAATTCATTGGTATGCAGTGAGACACAAAGTGTCATAAAATATGCATGGTTTGATTTATGTTTTTCGTTCTTCTGTCTTACATCCCACGTGGTTCTTCGCTCTTGCGAGGTTCGATGCTAGCAATTCCGTAGCCATGTTCGTGAAAATGGCCACCTGCACACATGCGTGTGTATAATAAAATCACTCCAAGTCGAAAACCCATCAATCGGAAGAATTATCTGCAAGAAGTGTTATTTAGAAGAACTATCTTAATAACTCTCATCCAACTCCTCGGAGAACAATTCCTCCACAGCCCTTCTCATCACATTCCCTTTGGCTGTTCGGGGCAATGTACCCTGAGGCACAACAAAGATAAGACGCGCACTATCAATCCGTTCGTGTAGATATTTACGCTTGTGAAATGGCGAGATTCGATGGACAATTCTTTCTTTGAACTCGAGTAACTTCCCGTCACCCGACTGCAGAATGTCATCGTTCTTAGGCTCGACTACCATCGCTGGGGTCGGACGTCCGGAGCCTATAACAGATACCGCGCTGATAAGATCAGCCTCGCAAACTTGCATGGCCTCGCTTTCGAGCGAACCCGCATCGCAGACCAAGGACAGCTGCATCTTGATCCTGTCGTCGACTCGCCCTTTATACAAATACTGGTTGGGGCCAACTCGCTGGAAGACGTCGCCAGTGTGGAATTTACCGTCCAGCTCACTCCTGAGAGAAGGATGGGGACAGTCGTCTGCTTCGGGAGGAACAACAAGCTCGAGCGGTTGATCCGATGCGGAGGTATCTTCGCCCAAAGGAATGAACTCGCATCCGGACTCTGGAAACGGCACGAGATATGGCGAGTCTTTGGTAGAAAGCATTGACAGCCCTATCTCCGTCGAGCCATACTTGTTAAGGAGGGTGATGCCTTGATTACGGGCCCATGCGTCGTCTGCCGGTTCAAGGATTTGCCCGGCATGCTCAATTTGATCCAAGCTCTGTAGTTGTTGGAGCAGCTTCTCATTCTGATGTGCCTCGCGGAGAACAACTGAGAGAAGCGCGGGGAAGATGTTCAACACCGTCAAACCTCCTTGCGAGATCATGCTTTGTAGCTCAGAGGTAGGATAGGGCACAGCAGTCGGTAGAATCAAGCAACCCGCCATCGATAGTACTGCAACGAGATTGATTGTGTTGCCCAAATGCGCATGAGAGCCCCTAAGAACAAGTCAGCCTAAGGCATGGACAAACTGAAAAGATGAGCTAACATAAGGTTGCAGACTACCTGCGGACCGCTCGCGTTGGCAGGCTTACTTTTGCGAATCAAACAGTCCATCCATTTCACCGTGGTTGGGACCAGCTTTGGCATTCCCGAAGTTGATCCTGAAGTGTGGAAGATGACGGAGATTTGATCGGGGTTTAAAGAGGTTGTGATTCGATCAAGCTGTGTATCTTGGGGAGGGACTGTATCCAGAGTATCCCCAGTGGGAAATGTGGGAACAGGGCAGTCCTGCACCAAAGTTACACAACTGGGTTCGTGGATCAGGGCTGAAGCTTTGCTTTTACCCATAAGCTCATAGATTAGTGATGGGTCCGTCATGCGGAGGGAGAACAATTGGGGGACGAAGCCAGCTCTTTGCAGGGAGAGATAATGCAAGAGATCTTGATACGACCATCCTCTCATCCTGAAACATCGTTAGTCAGGCTGGTACCGATAATGTGATACTGAATAGTACTTACCAGATCCCTACCACAGTCCCCTTGGATACCCTAGCCTTGGATAATATCGACAGCCAGATCTTTGCCGCATTCTCGATATCTATCCAATAGGCTGCGTAAGAAATAGTCTTGTAACCATCATTCATCGCCGCTGGATCTGCATATCTCACGGCAGCTAAGTCTCCTTGGTTCTTTGAAAGATTTTCGATAACTGTCAGAGGGGTATCGAATGATCGCATGTCGAACCGTTTAACAAAACACACTGGTTGTGATTTGGAGAACTCTTGGCTTGAAAAGCGTCCCATCTTCATTCTTATAGTCGATAATGAGTAAGGATTTAGCCTCAAGTAACGTCAGCCACTCGGCATCTTCAAACATCCGTATTTACTGCTTACGGGAATGATCAGAGAGAAAGGTCATTTACTGTTTCAGAAGGACTCGTGCGGGGTGAAATTGCGTTGCAGTTACCCCATTCGATACAGTTCGAATACGGGACCTTCTTGACATTGACCACGATTTTTCGCATGGAAAAGCGCTTATTATTAACTCGACGCACCCTTTTGGTTACCTCTGACTTGGTCGATCTCGAGCATTCATTTGCGCACCCCTGTTCACTAGCATCTCTGTAATAGCAACGTTATCTTGTGAGGTTGCCTGGCACAGTTGTAGTTGATCGCCCATTGCAAAGCGATTATACCGTCTCTGTTAGCTTAGTCTAGGCCTGTCCTCATTTCTGATAGCAGCGTGATGATATCTGCGTGCCATTCTGATGCTGCCCATCGGAGTAACGCCCAGCCATCTTCTGTGGGAGATGATACTGATGCCTCATACCGTAATTCAAAGCTTGATAATCATCTTCTACCTAGGCTGTGCTGCCCAGTGTAAAGCCGTCTAGTCATCATTGTCTTCAAAGTCCGGGTTAGCGCCCAGACTCAATAGCATCTCTACAACGTGTGCTTTACCTTTGGTGACCGCTACTGTCAGACGTGCGAATCCCCTGTAGTCTTTCAACTCCAAGTCCACATGGCCAGTGGATAGTAGGAGCGATATAGACCTGAAATCTTTTTTGATGATGGCGAGATGAAGAGGCGCTCTTTTGTCGACATTCGGCACATTCTGCATCGTGAAATACAATCAGTGCCCTTAGTCTCTGCAGAGAATCTTTGACAAGTCTTTGATATCGCGGATCATGCTGTAAGTTGACAGAACTGAGCCAATTACGGTGATGCTGAAAGGGTCCAATTTGAACCGTCTCAACAGTCAAGAGACAACAGAAACCGGATTTTGCTTGAACCATGTGAGTCTACAGTGCGACTAGGAATGCCAATAATGATTGGCTACAGATAAAGGATATACGTTGGCCTACCCTTCTGGGATTTATGCTACAGTCCCCTCTGATCTCTGGCTGCAGCAGGAGTACCATTTTGGCTCTGTAAACACCGGTCTGTTTGGCCACGGTACTTAAGGCAGGCTGTGCCATGGTTGCAAGACTTGCATGAAAGGTGGTCAGCAATCTGCCCATTCCTGCGGCTTGACGGCCTCAATTTGAGCGGTCATTCAGGCCATTTTCCTGCCTATAAGACGTTACCGCTCCGTCACGGAGATCCTTAGAACTCATAGAACCGAACATTCTTTCTTAGAGTAACGTTTGACTCTTTTTCAGCTGCCTTGAACACGAACTGCCTGAGTTGAGAGCACGAACCAATACTGAGCGACAGTGCAGATAAGAGCATCATTTATCCCTCATTGCGACCCTGACTAACGCACCTGATCACGTTCGTGTTTTATGCAGCCAGTATTCAATTCCCAGTTTTTCACAAGAACACAGCAGACAAACCACCAATGAAGGCCTTGGGGAATGCATAGCTGAATGTTGCACACCAATAGAGATGCGGGTAGTCATCAGAGTCCAATTGCATGTGCAGCCATTCGACAAGGCGTTTTTGTACACGTAGCTCTGTTGCGAACTGCGTAGAAAGAGGCAGCTTAGGCAGAGCCTCATCGAGTACAATTGGGGGAGTTTTTGGCAGCGATCAGGAGATGCTTCTTCATTTCATCTCCGAGACTGACACTCTCTGTCAATAGTGATTCATGATATTACACCCACTAGAACCTTCTCTTCGAACACTCACCACGATTTGCAGGGACAGACAGCATAAGACAGTTCGCTATGGCGTCTGCAGCCCCGCAACACGAAGATGACGCGGATGGTCATCGTCGTCAAGCAAACCAACCCCAAGAAGACGAATACTGGAGTGACTCACCGAGGAACAAACAACCCCAACAACGCGGAACTTCAATACGTCAACACAAAGGTCCCTCTAAGCAACCGGAGCGACGTCGAAGACACACCAACGAATACTGCAGCGACTCTTACATGAGGCAAGCCCGCAACGAGGCTGTCCGCTACGGCGTCGATTCGAATCCCTTTGCTCCACTGCCAGAAGTATATCAGCCGGACACGACTCCCTCATATTATCCATCACCAAGCACCCAAGAGACTCCTAGTTACTCGAGTACATATACATACCCCGCATCTGGTGGCTATCTTCCCGGCCCTGCCGCCATCCCACGACGTGATGCACTTGATCCCCAGCCTTACTCTGAAGGTGACGGATACTATTTCTCACCTAATAGCCAGCCACAATATCTTGAACCCGGATATGCTCCAGTGCCTGGTGCTTACGACTATGCAGGGGCTGCATCATCGTATCCAAAATATCCGACACAGCTACCTGGCAGACCAGCCCAGCCAAGAACCCCTCGATTGCAACGGGCTCAGACGGACATCGATTCGAAAGCGGCCTACGCGGGAACTTCAGACCGACAACGACGAAACAAACCTTCAAGTTCAAAGAGAGAAGGGGCTTCATTAGATAACGAAGGGACAATACGTCAAATTATGGAGCAGCTAAGAAAGCTTCAGAAACAGGTAGAAAGAGGAAACTCTGACTTTCAGTCAGATCCGGGAAGACGTCGATTCCGAAGCTCCTCAACAGCAGGTATTTCTGTCACAGATGACACCAGATCTCTCGATATAGAGAGACAGAGATCGGATCACCTCATGAGTATTGTCACTCGGCTCCTTGAAGACCGGGAAAAGCAGGGCTATCGAGATAGATATGGACGCTCGTCGAGGAGTAATCTTGCCGCGTTGCTTGGAGATAACTTTGAACTCAATGATGGGGACAGGGGCTTAGTAAAGCAACGCGACACCCAGGAGATCGAATCGAAACTCGACACTATACTCGAGATTCTTCTCATCGAACGCGGAGCAGACAATGGTCGAGCATCACAGCAACTGATCCCTGACGCGTATGAGCCCCGACAAGACCGACGAGCTCCAAGGAGTCAACCCTCAGTCGTTTCTGCTGGGCAGTTACGAGAGATTGCAACACCCACCTTGAGTCAGACATTGCCACTTCGTCGTATTCAAGGTCTGTCTGAGGGTAGGAAACGTCAAGACGTTCAGTACAGCGTTGCGCAACCTTCCAACCAATCCAGAGTTAGACAAAGCCCTCTCAGACCAACGGAACCAGAGGAAGAAGCAGATGACATTTTAGAAGAATATGACCCAGAGGAACTTCCCACCCAAAGGCCTCCACGAGCAAGGCGTAATACTATGACGCAACAACTGGGATTCGCAGAGAAAAGGAGTCAAGCGGCAGTGGATAAGAAGAAAAGTGACACACCGGCCACAATAAGAAGAACATCGGAAGGAGATCAGCAGAGAGTGAGATCGGGTCGTTTTGCCTTTGTTCAGACTGAGGATGAACAAGAGTCGGATGATCAAAAGCCTGTTACGACTCGTTCACCAATGCCTTACCAGCAGAGACCTCCAGTGCCTGATCCACCTACACAGTCTCTGCGGAGGAGAGAGCGACCTGTAAGATTTGGCCAAGTATGATATAATTAGTTAGTGCCGATTTTGGATACGGAAGAATGGACCTGGACGTAGTAAGAGACACTCAGACAAACTGTACCCTGATAGGATTATTCAGCCATCAGGCACGTCTGGAAACTTCAATTACCAATTCAACTACTTTTTGTTCCTATGAGTTTGGCCGTCTTACTGTGACAAAACACACGGCGGAATGTCAGGACTAGATTGGGTTAGCCACAAGCCAGATTACCAATGCATAACGTTACGAACAAGACCGTGCCACCAACAAGCGACGATTGCTAATAATGAGACATATTCTTTCTCATAAATAGTCTGTTTCCAATCAACCAGTACGTCATACTCAAACTTTGTGGATTTATATCTAAACTATCTCAGCAACGAAACTTAATTTGAGCTTCAACAAAACCCGGCCACATATTCGTCGTCACTATGATCAACATGTCTCGTCCTCACAAGGCCATCTACATGCCCTCAGCCGGCAAGCATGAAATCAGAACTATTCAGGACCCATACGTCCCCCAGACGGCACAATCTCTTGTGGAAGTACAGTACTCAGCCATCAACCCAGCTGATACTCGTCACTCTTACATGAATATGACCGAGTATGTCGCAGGTTATGAGTTTACGGGCACTGTCCGAGACATAGGGCCAGACTCTCCTTTCAAAGTTGGCCAAGACATCTTTGGCCTCTCGTTGCCATATGATCACCGTCCGAATTATCTTGGAGCCCATCAGACCTTTCTCTTGGCTGAGCCATTCATGGCTTTTGATAGACCCGCCCATCTCGATCCTGTTACAGCTGTAACACTTCTCGCTGGAGCTGGCACCGCCATTGATGCTCTGTTCAACGAGCTAGGTTATGGCTTTCCAATTGCTGGCATCGAAGGCGACGACCCGACAAACCAGCCAATTCTCATCTGGGGCGGTTCTGGCGCCGTCGGCCAAGCCGCTATCCAACTGGCCAAAGCTGCTGGCTTCAGTCCTATCCTCACAACAGCTTCACCACAGAACCATGAGGCTCTAAAGAAGCTTGGTGCAACTGAAGTCTTCAACTACAAGAGTCCGTCGGTTGTGGAAGATATCCGCGCCTCCCTCAAATCGTCCGGCAAGTCACTGAAGACCGCGTTTGACGCTGTGGCTTCGGGTCTGGGCATCTTCGATGGTCTCACGGCAGAGCAAGAAAAAGCGGTCCAAGACAAATACGACCAGAGTTCACCGGGCCTTGCTCGTCAATGCTGTGATCCCGATATCCCTTCCAGCGAGTTACGCCTGACGGCTGTTCTCCCTGTGACAAAAGACCCAACTTGGGGGTTCTGTCTCAATTTCCGAACAGTCGAGTTGATGGACCTCGGTGTTGACGTACAAGACCGGAGCGAGGAACAGAGGCAGGCGGCTGAGGAGAAGACGAGGGAATCACAGCGACGTATTGAACAAGGTCTGCACTGGCTTATTGAGAATCATGAGCGGTATTGGGAAGCTCCGAGGACTAAGATTGTTAAGGGATTGGAAGAGGGTCTGCAAGGCATCCGTGATGTGTGGAGTGGCAAGATGAGCCGCGAGAAACTCGTTATCGACCACAGAACTTGAGGTGAGATGCCGGTATGGATCTTCGAAGATGGAGACATGGGGTCCCTGCTTACTGGATCTCAGGTATGACTTGGTGAACAAATTCAACAATAGCGATGTTCACTAAGGGTGTGGAAATTGTCACGTAGCCTTGCAAAGACGTAATCACATAGTTATATTAAAGATTAATGAAATCTTGGACTAGCAGTAGTCCATATCCCGAAGTTATCTATATCCTATACATCTCATCCAATTCCAATCTTCCATCGCTTACATGAAGAGGGCAACGACCGCAGGGACAGCCAGCATGAGGCCGGTGCGAACCACACTGCCACCGCTCACAGGGACAGCAGGGGGGGTTCCCACAGGTGTGGCAACAGGAGTTGAGGCCACGGGAACGACAATGGGGTTGGAGACGATGGGGTAGGCGGGGTGAGAGGGAGGGTTGGAGACGACAGGAGGGACATAGGTGTTGCCGGTAGGGACAGGAGCAGGGACAGGAACGGGAGTAGGAACAGTTCCGTTGCCGTGGGGGTAGTGGACGCTCTGAACGGCAGGGACAATAGGCTTCTCGCCAGTGGGCTTCTCAGGGGCAGGGACCTCAGCAGTAGGCTTCTCGTTGGACTCAGTGACAGGAGCCTCGGTGGTGGGGACCTTATGAGAAGCAGTCTTGTCAGACTCAGGGCAGTAGGTGGTGGTGTCGACGATGGTGACGGTAGGGGCAGGAGGAGCGGTAGTAGGAGGCTGGAAGGTCCTGGTGGTTCGAGTCTTGCAAGGCACAACCGTGGTGAGAGTATCGGTGATGGTGGTGACAGGAACAGGGGCCTTGGTGTGAGCAGTGGTCATAGCAGGGGCAGCACCAGTCTCGGTGGCAGGGCAGACGTAGGTGCTCTCGATGATGGTGGAGGTAACGACCTTCTGGGTGTAGCGGGCAGGGCAGTTGATGACAGAGGCAGCACAGCTTGTCACGGTGTAAACGTGGGTGGAAGTCAAGGTGCGGGTGACATCGCCAGTGGTAGCGTTCTCCCCAGCAGGAGTCAAGGTGGCGGCGGGAGCCTCAGTGGTTGCAGCCTTGGCAGCGGAGCCGTTCGCGGGAGTCTTGTAACCAACGGGGTAAGCATCAGCTCCGGTGGCCTCGGGGACAGGGTACGCGTCAGAGCCGGTAGCAGCGGAACCCTGATAAGTGGCCTCGGAGTCTCCAGCAGGGACGGTAGCAAGAGAGACGACGTGGGTGGAAGTCTTGGATCCCTTGTTGTCGTTGCCCTCAAGGAAGACACCGAGAGAGCCACGGTTATGCTGGCAGACCTTGGCCTTGGCAGCGGTAGCGAGGGTGACTGTAAGAGTGGGAGCAAGGCTGATGTCAAGGATATCGCCAACCTCAACGTTAAGGTCGACAGCGAGACCAAGGGTAAGGGCAATCATCTCGTCGATAGAGACAGCACAGTCGGCGGTAGCGATGAGTGCAGCAGTGTACTCGAAAAGGCTGACCCAGACAGCGATCTTGGCGCCAGCCTCGATGTCAAGGACAGGGATGTCAAGATCGGCACCGAGGTCAATCTCAGTTCGCAGACGAAGGCCAAGCTGGAGAGCAACCGCAGCGTCAAGGTCGACATCAGCAGCGACACCGATGGGAAGAGCCTTGGTGACAAGACCCTCGAGGGAGACATCAACTATCTCCTTGGTGAGGAGAGAAACCTCAACGAAAGCCTCCTCACCGAAAGCGAGGTAGACACCAGCAGAAAGATCGATGGCAGCGTCAACTCCGACGACAAGGTCAAGAGCAAGGGCGGCACCGGCCTCAGCCTCAAGAAGACCAGGGATCTCGAGGTTAAGGGCGGAGGAAGCGAAGAGTTCAATGGACTCGTGGACGGCAGCCGAGGCGGAGATGTCAATCTCGACGTAGGCCTTGATGCCGCCGAGGCCAATGCGGATGCGAGGCTCCTGAAGGAAGTCCTCGACGAGCTCGAGCTTGGCGTCACCAGAGATCTGAGCGTTGGGAAGGTTGAGGCCGAGGTGGACAGCAGCAGAGGCGCCGGAAGCAGGGGCAGCAACACCCATGAACAGAACGTGGTCCTCCCAGCTGTTGGCCAGGCTGCAGGTAGAAGGCATCATGCTGCCGTTGTTCTCGCCAAGGCCGCTCAAGGGCTTGGTGAGGCCCTTTACAGGGGACTCGACCTCCTTGGTGTGGTCCAAGTCGGCGCCTTTACCGAGCGACACATCGACGTCAAGGCCAAGTCCAACGCCGCCGGCTCCGGGGAGAAAGTGAGGAGAGGCTTGGGCGACAGCCACAAGACCTCCCAGAGTGGGAAGCAAGCTGGAGAAATGCATAGTGGATATTCAAAAACAAAGTAAATGAGTGACTGGAGCGAAACGTCTCCAAAGGGTTGGACAAGAGAGTGACTGAAAAAAGAGTGCTGAGAAGACTGCAATACAGAAAAAGAGAGAGAAATGCCCACTCGACAGCAGAGCAGCTCTATTTAATGCTTCCTGCTGCACATGGCCCAGCGGATCAATTCTCCTATCCCCAATGTCACCTTGGCCTCGACAACCCGCAGGGAAAAGACAGTCACAATCATATCCGGCGATCGCTATTTCAGACCCTGGAGAGGCACCTTTCCACAAGTGGAAATTCTCCTGTCTAGCAAGTACCGCTAGTTATTCGCTTGACGCCAAGGGTAGCATCATGTGGCCCGCTGATCCGCTAAGCCCCACGGACCTCGGGGATTTTGAATGGGGGAGGGGGACAAGCGCCGTTGTTTCGTTTCATTTGCTGGGCTTTGTACGATGGAGTTTGTAGTGATCTTTTTGAGAGGCGAGATCTTGAAACAGGAGTCAAAGCTACACCCGAGTGTAATCCAGGAGTCTTCAGTCGCAAGCCCTCAGACCTGAGAATAACACACGTCGATCTCCAGTCTCGTCATACGCACGGTTGAGCACTGATCCAGTTGAAGGTCTGAGCGTCTGGCGAGTGACAGCGAAAGCACGGTAAGTAATTTAGATGAGACAAGGGAACTGCCGACTAATTAAGTGAGCAAGACTAGTCCACGCCAATGACAACTGACTCTCGAATTCTGAGACTTGGACTCATGGCTAGAGCTGGTATGAAATGCCGACTGCCGGGGCTCGAATCTACATCGCAGTTCGCTGCAGAACCGTCGCCATTTCACCGCCAGGGCGCAGAAATCCGTTGCCGCCAGCCCGCGGTTGACGAAATGCTCAGGGGCCCGTGGATTAGCACCATGTCACGGTAGATCCTTCACTCTGTGGACTGGAAAGTGCCAAGCTGGGACAATCTCGATTATAAGCGGCAGGTTTTGTGCTTTGATGGTCAAAGGGTATAGATAAAGGCACTAGGGTAGATATGAGCAGATTAAACTGAATCGCTGCAGATGCTGAATGTCGGCGTGTTTTGATCTTTCTTCTGTGACGCCGTGCGGTTTGAAGCCGTCCGTCACACCATCCGGAAGCTTCAGTTTCTGAAGGAAATACACATATCCTGTATGTATGACACAATCTGACAAGAATAAACTTTGCGGCTAGACCCTCTGTGTAAAATGGAATTAATCACTTTTAACAAAGTTCTGCTGCAACGATAAGTCATCAGGCTAGTGTGACATTTGTGTAGCGTCCTGAACATGCTCATACCCTGTACCTGGGTATGAGCGCAATTCATGTCGCTCATGGCTGATAGTAGACTTGAGCGCTATAATGCTGGTATCTTGCCCTGATTGTGCAGCACACACTTGGCGGTACACCTGTGGCATTGGAACATTATCACACGCAAAGACCAAGTCCACTGCTGCTTTTTTGTCAATCGCTTTCAAGGAAAAGGAAGAGGGGAAGCGAGTTGGCTCCAACTTCTAGGTGTGGGTAAGCTATTACTTAAACATATAGATAAACTCTTGTCGACATATTACTTTAACATTATTAGTTTAATCTAAAATTATCTATCCACCGGAAACCTGGGATCCATCTCAGCCGGCTGATCATGGTTTACTCATAAATCCGTGTTCCGATCTTCTTCCTCCCTTTCCTTCTTGGGAACACCATCAAGCCCCTCAAAAAGCTCAACTCCCCAGTCCTTTCCAGGGTTGAGAAATCGATACCTCTTATCCTGAGCCGCAACCTCCGCAAGCTCGTCCTCGGTGAACTCGATCTTTTGAGAGCCAAAGTTCTCATCAATGTACTTCTCGTGAGTACTCTTGGGGATCACAGTCGTGCCTCGCTGCTGTCCCCAGGCAAGCACCGCCTGAGCAACGGTGGCGTTCTTGCTGTCCGCCAGCTTCGTCCAGAAGTCGTCGTGCAAAATGCTGGGGATGTCGGGGCTGTAGTGGGGGTTTGTGTTTGCGAGTGGCGAGTAGGCGATGACCTTTATGTTTTCCTCGTTGTGGAAGCTGACGAAGGACTGCTGTTGGAGGTAGGGGTGTGTTTCAAACTCGTGCGCGTAAGGACGGACGGTGGCGATTTGGAGTATTCTTTGAATGTCCTTGGGGGCGAAGTTGGAGATACCGATGTTGCGCGTTAGGTTGGCACGGACGAGCTCTTCCATGGCCTTCCAGGTATCGACGATTGAGGTGTTATTATCTAGCTCGTTTGTCTCTGTGCCAGGGACAAAAGCCACAGGCCAGTGGATGAGATAGAGGTCGAGGTACTCGATACCGAGGTTGGCGATAGACTTCTCAATAGCCTTGCGCACGAGCTCAGGGCGATGTTCCGTGTTCCAAAGCTTGCTGGTCACCCAAATCTTGTCCCGGGAAACACCTGAGGCTCTGATGCCCTCGCCAACTTCCTCTTCATTGTGGTAGGCAGCGGCGGCATCGATGTGGCGATAGCCGCCCTTCAGAGCATATTCCACCGCGCGAGCCACCTGGTATCTGTTAGTATATGGAACGAAGCGAATAGCGCACGGCAAGACGTACCTGGCCCTTCTCCGCCAACCAAGTCCCCAGTCCGAACGAAGGAATCTGGTGGTGGGTGCCGTTACGAGGCGGCAATGTGGGGGGGTCTGACGTGGCCAAGGAGAGGAGAGTATAAGTGACCAGGCTCACAACCGTGAGGAACGAAAATGCTCGCACGAAGCTCATCATCGCGAGTTCTGCTGCGATTTTGGCTGAGTTTGTGAAGAAATCGTCAGTCGTACGCGGGATTCGTCACCAGCCTTTTTCCCGCAGGTGAAGATCCTGATAGTGGATTCGCTGAGCACGGGACTGCAGGGGTTCCATGACATCATTACATAAGCGTCATCTGTGGGCATGACGACGAGGTGTGGATCAGGCTACAGCGGTTGGAGTAACATGTGACGAATGATGAATTCTATAATGGTGCTGGATGGTTATGAGATGACACAGATATCTAATTATCTTTCTTGCATTCTATGATTGTCTTTACTTTTCCCGAAACAATCCCTTACTTATAACAAACAAACAAAAACACCCGCATTGTCTGCAGACACAATGACGTCATTCTATATGTTTTGTAGTTCCACCTTCGGCATCTCATCGTAGATACACGGAATGCCGCAAAAGCTGTGCCTCAAGTGCTCAAAACAACCTTGTAAAGAGTATTTTACCTCTACTCCAGTTATCGTACAGCCAGAAGCAGCCGTATGGTTGGAAGCACATCAGAGTGCCAAGCAGGGCACCGATAAGGGATACGAGACCGCCGAAAACAGGGATTGCGCTTGCGGTAATATAAGCGATTATGGTTACGCTTCCAGTACAAGCCAGCCAGGTAGCTCAGTGGACAGTGCCATTAGAGTTAATGTGTTTGGTGCCGCGCAATAAGCGGACGAACATGTACTTGGCAGGAATCTTGACACCAGTTAGCATGGAGTCGCTATTAGAAAGTGGCATGTACTCACGTGCGTCATAAGCATAGCAGTCACAATAAGTACAGGTAGGGCAAATCCGTAGCAGACTTTCTTCATCAGAAGCCCCGCAGACCCCAACGTAGGGGACGTAACATATGAGCCGCAGTAATAGTAAACCGCAATACCAATGGTGATATATGTGACTGTCACAATCGATTGGCAGCTCAATAGTGACCTCGTGTAGTGTTTCGGCTCGCGCATCTCGGCTGCGATCTGGAAGAAAGCAGGCGAAGATATGCGACGAAACAGCTGTGATGCCATCCACAAAGGTCGGGCGGTTGAGGCCGATCGAGATACCGAGCATGGCTGAACCAGCTACAAAGATCCAGTCTGAGAACGGTCATCACCAGTAACTATTCTTTTTGATTGGCTTACCAACACAACTTGAAGGCAGTTGCAAGAACCTCACGTCCAATTCGCCCGAACATCAGGTATCCCGCATCACCGATACCGTATACGTGAGGGTGGTGGCGCTTGAACACCCCGATCATATAGTCGGACCATGTTGTAATAGTTGACACAACAATAGGACAGATGATCCCTGGTATCAAACCTAAGGCGTCGAATGTTTGCGGAATCGACAGGACGCCGAGGCCGATCTGGGTTTTTGTCATAAGGACGACTGTTGCGATCCATCCGACCTGAAAGCAATATGTCAGCGTATATCGAAATACCGACTGGAGTGACTTACGTTACGATAGTTGGGCCCACCCTCTGAAACCTCTCCGAAAACTGCATCGTCAATGCGCTGTGATGTGCCCTCGTCCTGGGAGGGAGAATGTCGTAAATCGTCAAGACCTTCTCAATCAAGGGGAACTTGTTCTTTCTTCGGCACCACACTGGAGCTGTTCAGGTCTTGGTACGGGAATATTTGGCGGCAAGAGTAATATTCAGGGTATGGAGAATTAGATCGAAGGTCTGGAACAGGAAAAGCCTTTGGATTCTGGGGAAGATGGAGCCCAAGGGCAAGGGAGCCTCATGTCCTTTTAAATCTGTACTTTTTATGACTACAAGAAACTGACCACCCCAGATTATACTTAATCGAGCCTATACACGTACTCCGCAATGACTCCATAAACCTATCATTCCGCGCATCTGATGCCAGCAGGTTGTGATCGGGGCAGGGGGGTGAAGTCCCGGGGCTTTTGTTACATGGACTAGGCAGAGATAGGACAACCATCGGCCAGACTTGACCAATTGTGTTGAGCGTGATTTAATGTCTCAGTTTCTGGTAGATTACTGTATTATGAGAAGAGATAACAGACCGTGGATATGTTGAAAAGCGGAATGCGGGTGAGTCTTTTAATTACTGTTTGACAGGCACCACAAAACGGGGTATGTCGCCATATAGCATGTCCAAAAAGACAAAATCACGATCAAAAGCTTAATCTGAACGATATTGAGTTACATTAGTGCTCTGCTGAGTTATTTGCAAGCATAGCCGAAACCTCAATCATGGAATTGGCCGTCCTTCCAGCCTAGTCAGGGTCATAATCCCTCGACCCACCCCTTACTCGCACACGCGAAGGTCGCGGCATCTCGGAGAATAAGGATTACAAAGAAGAAAAAGTCAAAACCAAAACTCCACTACAGAACTGGCACTGCCCCTTGTTTATCACCATTCTATGTCGATCGTCCAGGTTCGGTATCACGGCGTTCTTGGCCGATCACGCTAGCGTCCTTAAGTTCCAGGCCCGGAGCCGGTGCCGCGCTGTGATCTGCTAAAACTGGTGTCCTTCTATTGCCTTCCTCTTTCTAACATAAGGCAACTTTGTCACGTTTGATCTGCGAGTTCCCCGGATTTAAGAGGTATTTGATGCATGGATGGTTACATGCCGAACTTTCTCCTCGCGGGATGTCCTGCTGCCCCGTAAGCTTCTTGTCTTCTGGAAGCCTCGGCTGCAGCGGAAGATTATCGTACTGTTACGTTTTCTTCCAGCAGACTTCGCTTGCAGATCTTCCGGGTATTTTCTTTGGATAATAGCACTTTATGAGTCATGTTGGTCATCGAAATGGCAACGATGCCGTCTCAATATCGGAGGTTACTCGCCGACAACCGAAGGACATAAGACCTTACGAGGATCCAGGACACCATCAAAGAGCTATCGTTTGCTTGTGCTGTATGCCATGATGTTCCTCGATGAACCCTGTCCTTGTACGTGGAAATGTCTTATGCCACATCTATATTGTTAGTTGCACCGGATTCCATGCACTTCGTGTTAATCCAAGTTATCTATTAGTGTTGACCTTATTATGCTGGAACACGTGATTCCTGATGCAAGCTTGACAGCTTCACTACTATACGTTCTCGTAGGAACCAAGCATGACATATGTCTCACTATCTCAGGCCCATGGAGGATAGTCCGACCGTTACTACGGTCAGGCCAGCTTATTCGCGCAACTTTAGTTGGCACAAAATCAGCTTCTGCCCATAAAAGACGGAAAGGTAGACACTGAGGATCCTACTTCTTCTAGCCAGACGTGCAGTCCTATTCTACAACCTGCAATTACACTGTCTAGGGATCCGTGATGTGTTGCAAGATCGTACTCTGCTCGGAAATCCGCGTCATTGCTCCTGCCCACGTCTAGTCATAGTAGTAAAGGAGGAATAGAACTCTTATTGATCGAAAGAAATAATCTGATAGTCATTACCCGTATGAGATGGCGCGAGTGTGCATCGAGCTATGGTAGTAAAGGCAAACACATTCCAAAACCAAGGTGACACCAGGCTGAATTTAATACTTGCAACCCTAGATTCAGTTTTATTGTTGGAGCCAATAACCCTGTCGATCAAGTCGAAGAAGAAGCAACTGAAATTTGGTGTTCAGGCACAGGCAATCTAAAACCACTGGTTAAATGCTTTATATCGATCGGCACAGGCAGCCTGAGAACCTATAGCCTCGACGATCGGGTTGACAAATTCGTTCCAGCGTTAGCCATAATGACAACAGATGCTGAGAGGACGGCCCAGGTGTCGTAAAGACCGCTAGGCCACTGGCCCTAAAAACAGAGGCCCCTGTTATAGAGATAACAGAGACTAAGGCTTATATACTGGTTATAACACCAGGCGTTTGTCAGGCGATGGAGACAGCACTACGACCAGGGTCTACAGACTGTTGGCATAAAGGAGTTCAAGAGAAAAGGAGAGATACAAGGGGCGACCTATAGGTATCTCGATAGCCAGGTGCAGAGTATCTTGGTCAAGAAGTGTGTTGAAAACTTGGTACTTAACAAGAGTAAGAGTTACTCTTGATTCTACGACACTTATTTCCGGGGAATGATTTATATATCTTCTAGAGAGCGCGGGGCCAGATCTTGAACGTATGATCACTGTAAGAAACTCACAAGTCACCAACTCGCATTTACCTTCCTCACACTTACTAGGACTATCGATTCCAACCTTCACCGGGTCTGTCGACAAGTCCCGATCCAGGACAGAATCACGCAAATCAGCCTCCGATTAGCCTTTCAAAAAGGAGCGAGTCTGAGGTGCTACCTTGCTTCTCTCTTACAATCAAGTTATGCCCGTCCTTTGTCGGCCGATTCGACTACATCGAAAGGCTTTATGCAGCCTTCTCTCAGGACCATCATCAGAGGGCGGCCTTGGTGGGACTTGGCGGATCCGGCAAGACCCAGATTTCGCTATACTTTGCAGAGTGGATTCACCAGTATTATCCCCAATACTCTATCTTCTGGGTGTCAGGGACGAGCTTCCTGGAAGATGTCACGCGTGTTGCTCAAAAACTTGGCTTGTTCGAACCTTATCAGAATGAATACACTAAACCTGATGCACAAATCCCCCCCCAGCGTTGTCTAGGCTCGAAAGAAGCTGGCAGGTGCTCTTGTTCATCGACAATGCTGACAAAGACAATACTTTATTCGGTTCAGGGCTCAAGCCCAGCAGACAAGTTTGCACTTTTAGCAGAGCTAGGGAAGTGCTACAGCTACAAGCAAAACTACGACAAAGCGATCGAAAACTTCAAGCTTAGTACCGCTCCAGCCAAAGGGAAGATAAATCAAAGTTATTCAGGTCTTCTAAATATCAAGAACCATCTTGCGTACGCCTACTCTCGCAAAGGGCTAGGCAAAGAAGCTACCAAGCTGTTGGAGGAGGTGTTTCCTATTCAGCAAGAAATCATGGGAAGACGTCACTTAGAAACTCTCGATATGCAAGTGCTCCTTGGCGCAGGCGTCAGGAGCATCTTGATGAGACTGATAGGCAGAGAAAGTAGGCTGAGGAGGGTTGGGGTAGATGTATTCGAGACTGGAAATGGGCATGGAGTCGGAGGTGATGGCTTCTGTTTATAGTCAAAAGAGGACTGAAGCGGTAACACTGTTTTGTCTCAAAGTGTTTCGGATTAGATTTACAGACATTTAATAGTCGATTGCTACGCTGTGCAGATGATTGTATTCGGGGCATTTCTATTAGCAAAATGTTCTACTACTAGGACAGGGTTGAATGTACTATACGTGTAACTCAAGCACTACCAAAATAGCTTACGCAGTGGCATCTGCTCATCATCGGAAGCATCGGAATCAGTAGTCTCGGCATCAGAAGGATCAACAGTCAGAGAATTGTCATCTTCTGAAGAGTCGCCTCTACAAGATCTGCAAACCGGTCAAGGAATGTATCCACAGATGCTGTGTTTCGTACAGTATCCTCATTTCGAGGGCTCCTACGCTTCTCAGAAGCAGCCTCATCATAGTGATTCCCGTACATCCGATGTATGTTCTCATGCACTCACGGAAACACCGACAGGATCTTATCCCACGTGCCAGACTCGAGGTTGATTAATTGGTTCAGATTATATGACGTCAATTATTTCATCTTGTCATAAGCCCTAGTGCTTCTTCTGACATATTCCTTACACTTCGCTGTCTACAACAGGCAGAATTTGCGCATGTTCTCGAGGGCTTGAGATGAATCTGTTTCTCCTGCTTTTATGGTCTGCAATCACTCACGCTTTGCAAGGTTGTCTAAAGATGCAATAGGTTTTAATTAAATTTCGTAACTTCATAGGCGATACGGCACGTTAGTGAAGGTTTGCTCGACGTCGGTCTTGACGTATATCTGCCCGTCACTTTCGATACCTCGTGGATTATCTAGACTCCCTTCCCCACCCACTGCCCGGCTTCTCAAAGCAATTTCGTCATCGAACCGTAACCTGTTCCCTTTCGTCCTGGTTGACGTCGTCTGATAACTCGATCTTTTGTTTGCGTTGAAGCTTTTGCGACGCAGATGCCGTAGGAAAGACTTGAAGCTGGATAGACAGGCCGAAACGATGCCCAGGGATGGCTCAACCGACGACCAGATTCCCACTGGACCCATTGCCCATGTTTGATCGACTGCGTTGGCATAGACTTCCAGATAATAAATTCGCACGGCACTGGCAACGCACACCCTGGAGAGGGTGTCAGTTCAATTGGGGAACAGACATGATGGGGGTCACTTACAAGCCTCCAAGCGCCAGGATGCCGAAAACGGCTGCCTTCTTCTCTTTACTCATCTGGAGTTTGAGTACTTCAGGAACCGGAATCAAAAGCACGATCACGTTTGTGACGAGATTTAGAATGGACAAAATGACAAAGAATTGGCCGACATCGATACACGTTCCCTCAGTTCCCTTGGCCTGCGTCCAGAAGTGGGATATTGGCCTACAGGAGAAGCCCATGGTAAGCATGAAGACTATCGGATACGACACCACAAGGACAGTGCCGAACCAGAAGGCCACCCGAAATTGAACGCCGCCGCATGTAAATATTCGTCGGTAAAAGAGGAGGATCGAAACTTTGGTTGTGAAGACGGCCGTGGCGAAGAAATAACTGTATATGTACACAAGCTGAGAGTATAAGCATAAGATGGGTTTATTGCCTTGGATTAGGACAAACCTTTGTTGCCTCCACGAGCTGGTCTATCTTGAGTGCCCACACATGTTTACCGGCGCCGGCTTGGCAAACTATCAAGGTCAGCTGCTGACGACAACGAGTGTAGTGCAAACTTACGGACTACGACCATGGCACCGGTAGCGGCCACAAATACCCACGATACAAGAATTGCATAGTCATCCAGGCTCAGGCCGTAGACTTGCTGTGTACGGATCGCAATACGTCCAGCCAGAAAAAGAGCCGATACAAACAGCAGGGACAGAACAACGGCGGTGTTGGTGACCTTGCTGTCTTCTGCGAGATCTATACCCTCAGGCGGCGGACCAAAAACCGCAAGCACCACAGGGTCAATCTCCATTTTGAGGCGTCGAATCCTTGTCGAGAGAACAGCTGCAGCACTCTCGGCTTCTCAACTTGGGCGAGACGTGGCCTTAATAAATTATGCGCGACATGGCGATTACATGTCAATCCTACATGAACGGACTTATGATCAGCGGTGGAGGCACTCGTATTCCTTGGATTAGGCCATTCCCCGTTTTATAGCGGGTTGGGTACCTTGCAAAGGAACGCACCCGAAACGCTTGGGCCTTCAAGGGTCCCTGGACCTGGTGGCAGCGGCATTTGCCTTTTCCCCTGTTCTGATTTAGGGTTTGATGCTTTGGTCGGGTGATGTTTGGCAGAAATCTATCGTCGGGGCATGGTTCAACCGCGTCGCCGTCTGACAACCTGATAAGGATTCCCTGAAGGATTCAGCACTCTTGGAAATCGTACTGAAGGATCAAATGAAGATGACGCTACTGACGGTAATCGCCAGATGGATCGGCGTTGCCGTCTTGTCCTTGTATTGCATACATGTAGAGATCAACTACCGTTCGTTTCATCTGTACTGCCATGTCTGATACCTGTCACAAACATGGAACCCAACGGCCCAACCTTAGACTGAGAGGCTCGCCTATCTCTTTAGCTTCTTTGATCCAGTAACGTCTGTGGGCTCTGATACGACATCGGACTAAGTGGCCAATTGGATTCCGTTAGACAATCCGTAAACAGGCATGCCCTAGTGTCGCACCAGCATTACTGTGTCTTACGACCGTTACATTGGGATTCCTTCTGTATGCACTACCTTGCCTAATTTCTTTTTGAAAAGCCAATCGTGGCCTCTGCTGAGTGTACGTGCGTTTGAACAGCTAGCATCAATGCCCACTACGGGCGTATGCCCCCACGCTTGCCGCAAGAGCTGCAACGAGAACCCGGAGCCGATAGGGCTATATATTAATATACTAACACGAAGGTCATTGCTTGTTATAAGGCTGATATTGACATCTTGACTATGGTAGGAGTATAAACCATGATTTAACATAGCATAAAAGTCCGGAGCTTTGCAGTTTCAAACTCAAAAGATGACGTTCTTTATTCAATCTGCACCCGAGCGGAGCCATCGAAGGCCCTTGCAGAGAGTCCCCTGGGTTCCCACCACGTGTTTGAAGTGCAAGGCCGTTTCCAGTAATGCGTGATACATATGTTGCTTCTAATGGCCTAAAGCTTGTTCTCCCGCAACCCAATTAGGTAGGTAATGCGTAGCGTGCCAAGATCCTCCTGCAGAAGTCAATCATCCATGGCAAGATGATGCCACCCTTTTATCGGCAATATCCTCCGCCGATCTCTCATTTAAATCTCGATTTCTTTCCGCAGGCACTTGACACGGGTAAGGCTTCGGGAGCGGGATATTAGGTTTCATTGTTGTCCGGTCCGGTTTTAGTCCTAGAGGCTCGAGCCTTGACTGGAACATCTTTCGCCTAGCGTGTACGGAGTTTATATACAACGCATTGCTACATATATATTCGATTCTTGGTAGACAGGAATGGACGAGTTCCGGCTCGACATCAGACCAGGCCCTAGGTCTTAACCGTATCGTTTAGGGTCGACAGAGTATCTAACGTATAAGACCCTAGGACATGCCAGTTGTTATCTCGTAAGCGTTGCTCACATACAGAATGTACATGGAGTGTATATACTCCAGCTGTAGGCCCTTCAGCAAGCTAATTGGCTCTATGGTCTAGTAGTATGATTCTCGCTTTGGGTTAACCAAACATGCGAGAGGTCCCGGGTTCAACTCCCGGTGGAGCCCATGTTTTTAATCCATCTCACACTTCCTCTTTTTGCATACCTAACCGGTAATTCTTCTACACGAGCAGATTGGTTTGTTTAAGCTAACAGTCTATGCTTGACCTGCTGTCGCTAATGCATTTTTATCGTGCTACAATTGGCTTTGAGAGCATTGAGGGCTGGCAGAGCAGCCAGGAACAGGTTAATTCGCAAGTGCGAGCTCGGTTCCTTGTTTCATGTAATAAGGCCTTTCTTTCTCTTATCAATAAACCACCTAACACGTATGACAAGGATTTCTACAGAGACTGATCATCAGTTTACAGGACCGGATGGCGTCGTTGTGAATTTCCAGGATGAGTAGAAACCTCCTGTGGGAGCTTGATGAGAATTCGTTTAGTCTGAAAATGCTTTCAATCACTGAATTTGTAGTTTAGTATCGGTATCATCAGAGGGATATCCTCTCATGTCTTGCCGGCAGGCTAGTCATACAAAAACCAGGACATCCAGCAATGCATGCAAATTCAAGATACTACTACCGGATGTTCCATATCACTTGTCTCCAGCGCTTAGCCAGACACTTAGCGGGTGTTTTTCACCAGTTACGCCCCAGCCGCTGCTTGTTTACTGGCTCTGTCTCCAAGATGTCTTCACAAAGGTGAGCACTGAGCAGTGATACATAGTCCATAACGGGTAATTCCTTTCCGCAACCTCGAGTACTAATACTTTGCTAAAGAATGAGATCTTGTCGCTGCATAACCTGTCATCGTCTGGATCTTATTACCAAGTCTCAATTGATGTTCTTGTATACCACAGTCGAGCTTCTCGGTCGTCGCGTTAGCCGCTGTATCGTTGAGGTTGTGGAGGGGATGATGTGCTCTGAATTATTATCGTGCATGCGGCCGAGAACTTGTAAAAGCCGCCCGGCGCTGCGCATACATGCCTAGCATTGGCTTGGATGCACTGTTTGAATATCATACGATGACGCTTCTATCAGCGCTTGCAATGCGAGCGAGACTGTGGCAACGTCGACTTCTGCTTGTACCAAACTATCAAAATCTGGTGCAGATTCGAACCTGGCCAAAGTCATGAGCAGACAGGCAACATAAAACAGTGAGAAACAGTTGGTACAACATAGAATAATAATTTGAAGAGTGGTATAGTGATAAATACAGACGCTGACCCAACCGTTACAGTGCAATAAGAAGTGTTTCCCAAATCCGTCCCAAATTAGCCCAATTAAACTCCGCTCGCAATTCCTTGATCCTCCACTCGGCGCAGAAACCCATGGGCTCTCATCGTAAAGAGCGTGAAGAGCATAGCACTGATCAAAAGGCCAGTCATAGCCAGCCCCGAGGCGACTCTGGATTGCCTTGTCAAGTCGCGTTTAGGTGCAAGACTCGTTACAGGGCCTTCTTCCAAAGAAGCAAGCTTGCGTTGAAGTCCAGCCTGGTAGTCAAACTCTTGGCTCTGCTCGCGGTCCTGGTAAGCATACGAAACCACAGATTCGTCGGTAAAGTGATCAGAGGGCTTCGCGCATGGATCCAGCACGAAAATCTCATCTCCCAAAAACTGCTTGACACCATCATCCCACTGGGTCTTCTTGATGAACAAGTTGATTAGCTTTGTGCAACCATCGATGGCATTCCTTGTGCCGATCATCTCGTTGAAGGTAGTAACATCCTTAGGGTCAGGGTCTTGTTCTCCGTCTTTGTCGTCGTAGTGCCCATGCCGATCGCCGTCTTGATCATTGTAAGTGTGGAAGCAAATAACTGAGCCCCAATCGCCGTACGTATCGGGTCGGAATCGGATGTAGCCCGCCGTATCTCTTTCGATCAAGTCGGCGGGATTTTTGAGTCTTCTCTGTGTATGGCCCAGGGCGTACGAGTCAGAAATCATGTGTAGACAGACGCCGAAGGCTCGTTTCCGGATGTCGGCTTTGTTGTACTTTGGTGTTGTGGCGAGGAGAAGATCGCGTAAAGTGTCGGTTTTTGAAGGGACTGTTTCTTTGCCGAAATAACCGGGGAGGACGTCGCTGAGAACACTATTTTCCGAGACGCCCTGGTCACCGCATGCTAGCTTGTACATGACTTCCATCCAAGTAAGGATGTTCTGGCGTGTCTTTTCAGGTTTCTCGCCCATTTTGGAGCCCATGGCGTGGAAGAATTGAAGATTGCCCATGTGTGATCGTTTCGTCATGCATTTCTCATCACCAAACTTGAAAGCATTCAACCACTCAATGCCCAGGCCAAACATTCTGTTATCCTCCGTTACGTCCTCGAATAAGAGGCAGGATGGGTCGTCATTCCACACCACACCACGGAAGAACTCCCATTGCTTGTCGTTGATGTTATTGTAGACTGTGCCTCGGGGGAAGATCATGTCGGAGTTGATAAAGCCGGCGATGACGATACTCTCGTGTACGGGGAATTTAATGTCCATCTTGGTAGGGAACGAAACCCCAACCCCGATGTCGTAGTTGGCTCGAATCTGGTCATCTTTTGTGGTTATTGACGAGTACTTCTTGGCGTCCATGCGGATGTTCACGGTTGCTTGTACTATTAGCATTTGACTGACAAGATAACAGGTCAAACTCACCCGTCAAAGGACTCCCGCGTTCTTGGACATCGGTAACATCGATGTGAAAAACCTGAGAGCAGTCCTTCACAGTGACATGGTTCTTTGAGAAGGGCAGAGCAGGGCACTCGAACTCGAGAGTAAAATTCCTCCATCCTTGACCATATCTCGCTTCATATGTGACCCAAGCTTTCGAGCCTCCCCAGCCTGTGATGCATTAGCGGATGGAGTCAGTGACGAACAAGACAATTCTTACTGGGCTGAGCGAGGTAGATCGTCTGCTCAGTTCCGGCTTCGATTAAGTTGAGGGGCTGACGTAATGGCCAGTTCCCACTGTCCAGGCCCGAGTCTTCGAGAAGGAGATCCTGGTCGGACTCGTTGTTTATGCGGACATGGCATGAAAAGTCCATTTTTGGAATGAAGAACGCGATTTCTGCCAGTTGCGGTTGGTTTCTCTGTGGGAAAAGTAAGAATGGTAGGAATAAAATGCGTTCCTGCTGCAGGAATTTTAGAATCGTGATGCACACTTGAGCCAAAAATGATGACGTCGTTCTTTTCTAGGCGACGCGCCTGATGTGAGGCCTGAGGCGGGGCTTTAGCTCCTGGCCAATCAGAGCTTGATGCACTGACGCGTCCCCAGGATTACATCTGGCTCAACGCTCCAAACTCAAAATAAGGTTTGAGCATTTCTCAGTGACAAGTGGATGATGACAGATGAGAGTGATACATGCAGACGGATTTTCGAGGTTGTGAATAACAATGGGAATATTGTATGAATCATGATACCACAAGAAAATCAAGACAGCTTACTTTAGTATCAATACGCTTCTCTTCTCGGACATCAGCACCTCTTGACGATCGACCAAGTGAAACCTGCACCTGAGGTGCAGGGTAGCTGTAGTACACTAGTTATGCAAAGGTTGATGTGCTTGCATAACTTTAGAACGCAGGGTTTATCAGAAGACCTCAGATCTCCCCTTCGACGCGCTCTGTTCTCTTTGTGCCCATTTGGAACCATTGTTTGCGCAGCTTCAGGGCGGTCTCTGGCCCCGTTGCGCTCTGTCGCTTTAGGTGAAGTCTGGGTATCCTCTTGCACAGAGGGATAGACTGCCTAGTCACTGGTCGGCACTTATTATATCTTTCTGCTCTGCCGTGAGCAGAGCCAGCCTACCCGTCGTGCTTCGCGCAAACAAACCTTCTCCTCAACACGACAGCCATTTCCGACCGTACGTCGCTTGTTACGTCGCTCCAGCTCGCGATCGAACATCAATTTGCCAATCTTCATAACAACACAACCGCCCGGCATCAAGAAGCCCCGAAAACAATGCTGGTCGTATACGCAATACCTCGACAGCTCCCCAAGCACGATACCACTTCACGACCGAAAGATTGCTACCATACCTTGCTTACCAGTTGTCGACGACCATAAATACGTCTACCATGTTCGTCCAGGTAAGGCGCATCCGTTCCCAGCCAATCGTGTCAAGCAATCTTCAGCTTGCGACCACGGTCGATAGCTACAATAACTGTGAAAACTCATTGTTGGACGGAGGACTGTCTCCTCGTTGGCGAAAGTTACCTGGATTCATTTGTGACGTTTTGCTGTAGAAGTTTATATTTGTCATGTGACCGATTGCCTCGAGTGGGTCTTTTTTCTGTCACTCTGTAGACCTGCTATACAGGGTAGACCGAAACAAGCGTCCGCTTTTTGTTTATAAAAAAAAAGATGACAATGGCTTATTTTGGATTGATTGTGGCTGGAATACAGTATGGATAAAATGGTCTTCGCACGCGTATTATGTCACCCACTCATGTAAGCTTACTATCCCAAAAACGCTCGTATCCACAATGAAACTCATGCTTAATACTATATAGTTATAATAAGGCCATTAAGAATTCCTTTTGCTTTTTTTCCTTATTACTGTATAAAGTCTGTGTCTCTCTATCTGGCTTGAAATACATCTAACTACTGTGTCTTCGTACGGCCTACTTTCACGGTTTTCGCAATCTCGTTTAGGCAACTATCACGTGATTCGAGGCCACGTATGTCTAATGGCTTTAGGTCAGTCGCTCATGCTTCTTTGTCCCGGCCCCACCACTATGTTTTCTATTGGAAGGACATGGAAGCCTAGAGAAGCCAAGTCGTGAACGGGTTTGGTCCCCCTTCGAAACAAGAATCGTATCTCTGCTTTCCCTTCGCCACTTGCCTCTTCGTTGAGTCACTCTAATGCCACCATGACCGGGGATACTCATCATTTTGACCAGTGGCTGTATGATGATAATGATCTTGACTTTTCAACTCCTGAACCGCCAGGTAACTTTACTGAGCCTGTTTCCCATCACGGGCGACGAAGTCGGTCTGGAGGCACCGACGCCGGCAGTCATACTCGGGCGGTGATCCAGGCGTCAGCCAACTGCGTATCATATACTATCAAGTGGTCACTTGGTACAAGGAAATCTAAATTCAATAAGCTTACCCAGAATACAGTACAGAATATCGGTCGCTATCCCAGTGACTTCTGGGAATCTGATCTGAAGTCTGAGATCGACAGCATCGTTAGGGAGAAGAAACTGAACAATACCCACGAGCCGGACGAGACTCAAATCACGTTTTCTATAACCACGCGAGGTGTAGATAAAATACCATTTCGATACACAGGGCTAAATGTGAAATGGGACGAAGCGGATGAACAAATTGATAATTGGTCTGAACTAGTTCGTGACGGGGGTAAACTCGTTGTTCAGATTGCTTTTATTTTCAAGGAGAATAATCAGTCCGTGTCTTCGAGGCCAGGTCGCCGCGGACAGAGTGCAACAAATGGTCAGCTTAATGAGCGAGCTGCTATCCACAACGATCAGGACGCCACGGATGAACCGCCGATCTGGGAGCAAGTATACGATATCTTCGAGTGCCCGGGAGCAGGTTGTGATATAGGACCGTATTGCTTTCACCACCAAGCCACTGGCGTCCGATATCCAGTAGCGACTAAAACTTTAACAAAGTTGGTGGAGTATGCTGAGAAGGGCGGAAGGTTGAAAGAGCATAGTGACGTCCCGAAACATCTTCAAAATGAGATCATAAGCCCGCCAACTAAGAGGAAGCAGAGCGACGGCCCTCAGATCAACATCACCAACGTCATGCCTGGCTCTGAGGGTACACCACTTCCTAAGAAGCTAAGAATCGCGGGGCCCCGGGATAAAGCCATAGAGCGCTATCGTGATTGGCACTGTAGCCAGGTCGATGACTTGAATTGGAAAAAGGAGTTTCATGCAATCGCAAAGCTTACCTTGCTAGCGCGCCTCCCCTTAAACCGACTATTCGAGGCGCAGGAGGAAGAGATTAAGTTTTTTGTCTCACAGAAGATTCCGCGCGGAATCGCGTATCAGTGGGTTGGCATGGTAAACGAATGCAAAGAGTTATTTGAGGAGTAGGTACTGTTTAAATATGATCAATCTTGTCCCTGCCTGTCAGACACCCCGTGTAATAGTATCTGCTCAATGTTGCACTAAAATCCTGCCCCAAAGGGATAGAAATATCCCCATTTGCACGTTACCCCATCAATACCTTGATAGCCCCATAGTGTGTCCGCGTAGTCGCAATTGAACTCTGAACTACCTTCACGACACGACAAGCGACGCATGAAATGCCAGCGCCCCTTTAACACTGACAGGAGTGAGGTGGAAGCGCTCGCCAAAAATGTTGTCCACCAAGAGACCTTCCTGGTCGAGCGACATAGACTGGACGTTCTGATGGGTAGCCAGATCGCGGAGAGCCATACCATGAGATGGCTGTGTCGACGTATCCCGGACGACCGGCTTCCAACAGTCCCATGTGTAGCTACTATCGCTGTTGTGATAATTGTTCTTGCTGCATCCCACAACAGCCCAGCCGATAGGCCCGACAAATGTGGCAAGGGCGATGCCGGCGCTTCCGCTGCCACCGGTGGCCAAGGCTCCCGCCCCGACGCAGGCGCCTTCGCCAAGAGCCAAAATGGTCCCTCCAATTCCACTGCCGACAGCGACACCTTCGACAGCCGCGGCAGCCCCCATAGTTGGAATGAAAGCGCCAGCAGCAGCGTTAGCGCCGGCTGAGCCTAAAAGGCCGATCATGCCGGGGTTGGTGGCAACGGCTGCCACGGTAGTTCCCGCAACGAGGACCATTGTGGTAATGTCAGGGTTTAGACAAGAGCTTATATTCAAGCTTTGGAAAGATGGGGCGCGAAACGGCGATCGCAGGATAAAGGTGCTAGTCTATGTTCTAAATCGCGCATCTCGGTAATGAGAGTGGAGTTTTAACGATTAGAAAGGCGGTGAACTGGGGCATTATGGATTACCCCGCACTTCATTGACGCGAAGCTGCCTGGCGATTTGTGCTCAAGTTCGCTGCTTATCCATTAGGGGAATATTTTGTGACTTAGATAGAATCATCTGAATATTCTATCGTAATTCCAGAATGACGGAAGTGACCTTCGGCACTCTCCCGCTTCCCCCCTACGTGATCTATACACCATCTAAGAAAGCGGCCGAATGGCATCCCCTTATTATCGCGGGCATACCACTCTTTCCTCATAAACCCTTTTACTTCCCCAAAATACTCCTCTATCGGGTTCAGGTCTGGTGAATACGGCGGGAGAAAAATGACCTCCGCTCCTGTAGCAGAGCACAGCTCTCTTATCTTCCATTCTCTATGAAAGCTTACATTATCCATCACCAGGACGGACTTGGCCTGCGGGAACCTCCCACAGTGACAAAGCAGCTGTTTAATGAAGTCCTCGAATATGGCGTGGTCAGTCGAACCTTTGAAGACGCGCGACAACATGATCCCATCTTGGGTATATGCTGAAATAAATTGGTGCCTGACCTCACGTCTGAACTCGGCAACATGAATGGGTGTAGTGCCTATAGGAGCCCATCCCTTCCGCCGCTGCGTTGTTAAGGTGTCACATCCAGACTCGTCAATAAAGATCAAGTGATATGATTTGTACTTTGATAGCTTGTAATAATATAGATATCTTAGCAGCGAGTTCCTTTGCCTCGTAACATAACGTGTTACCTTCTTGGACCATCTGCGAGACTGCAAAGCTCGAGTGATGCTACTAACCGACACCTCGACTTCATATTCATCCCAGAGAAATATAATCATCTCTTCACGGTGCAGCCATGGTTCATTACTTAACTTGTGACATAGTCCGTCAAGCATGCACGGTGTGATACTCGAAGGTCGACCGGTTCTGTTTGAGGGCGGTCGTGTATTTCCAAATCGACGGATGTTGGCACGGATTCGTCGCACTGCACGCTCGCTACAATCGACTTTTCTCGCTATTTTACGGGTCGACCTCTCAGTGAGAAGTAAAACCTGGATCTTCTTATGTTTGTAGTTCGGTAGCCTGGGTGCCATCAGAGTATTTCACAAGAGCCTAATCTGGGCTTTGTGTGTAAGGAATACGATTCTCAGAACCTCACTGGAACGGAGATAAAGGGGAAATCTCTGGAACGCTAAATGTGGGGGATGGCGGGGTACCTGAAAAGCTGACGCTTGTTCCTGCCGACCGAAATGTAATTAGTCTACATCTGGCCCACAGTGAATGAACGGTGCAAGCCACATGTGGCGTAGGTGGCCTGTGCCTAATATTTCTTTCTTAAGCAAAGAAGGGCGGACATTTGTTTCGATTTACCCTGTAGTAATTATTCGCTGTCGTCATAAAGAAACAGCGACTACTACGTCGTCCCTCTTTTTTACTGGCGATGATGATAGTTGGGGCAAAAGGTCAAAAACATACAACAGCGGGGATTCGCTGGTCGTCACCGACCCAACTACTAATCCGCCGGTTAGTGGCTTGACTATGGGAGAGCGGACGGGATCCCGTATTTCCCACTACCTTTGGTCGTATGTATTAAATGTTTGTAAAGTTGATACCTATATAGTAACGCAGCTTACGAGCGTTCAGTTTTGTTGATCACCACAATCAATCTGAAGCCCGGTTGGCTACTTGAAGCAAGCACTCCCAAGAGGTAACGCCTTGCATATGTTCTACCACTTGCAGCTAAAACATGTGATCCTTAAACCCTAATTGACGGTAAGCAATTAATTTATTTTCTTGGCGTTCGCTTGCACTTCTCGAAGTTGGTCTCTTTGTTGCTCGCGTTTGTTTCCGCATAATTGACCTGTTGTTGGTTTTCCACCATTTTTACCAGACTCGCCTTAGACAGGCCAGTGGGATTGATTGAGCGGTGGCAAACCATTCAAAAACTCCATCGCGTGATCGCCGTGCTCAGCACCCAGACGTACCAGCACTGCGATACGACTCGGGTCTGGGATGTGAATAGCCTGTTCAAAGCAGCTAGATTAGAGATTATGAGGGAAATTTACACACAACTGCTGCCTGAGGGACGACGAACCCACCGTTGCTGGCTATTACAAACATCTTGTGATGGTCGATAGACAGTTTGACCCAGTGCTCGAATCCTATGTTATGAGATTCAACATGATGTACTTTCGGCCCTTCGTTTCAAAGACCTGTTGCAGTAATAAGTGTTTAGAATTTAGCGCCAAATTGTTTGACAGCTCTTGCCATGGCTTCTCTCTATGGCAAAACATACCTCAGTGCCTGCCAAGCTTGGCGGGTACGATTCGTTCGGTAGACCTTCTGTTTGAATACAGCCTTTTTGGTCCAGTGACCGGCCATCCAAACGATCATGGCCCGGTCGACGACAATGTACTCGGCCCCTTCCTGAGGTTGGAATTCTAATTAGCTGTTATAGAAAAGTAGCGGCCATTGCCCGTGACATATCGTTGACGAGAATTGGATCGTAACAATAATACTCCGACCCTTCAGCTCTCATGCGAAACAGTTTTCAAACCGTGTCGCGATGCTGATAGTTTTGAATTATAATGTCCGAATATCGCATTTGGCTTCCGTAATCTAGCGCAGATCTAGGCCGTCATTCGAGATCATTCGATACGACCTTGGGCGTTCTGGAGAAGTTGCTACATAGACAGCCTTAGAACTGCCCTGAGGTGTAATTAAGAACTAGAGAATATAAGTGTGATATATGGCTTACTTGCATTGGCTGATACTGTTGTGGTGTGATCGATGAACCAGCACAACCTGAATGAACCAGGTGTGTCGTAGGCGATGGGCCAGTTGCTTGTTGGAAGGGTAGGAAACTGTAACATCTGTTACTCGAGACCGTTCCTTGATAGTGATATCACTAATGGCATACCTGAGAATTACGTTTCCGGCAGCAAGCATGCTCTGTTGTCACATGATTCATCGTTTTGGGGTAAACTGAAGGATCTCTTCACTCGCACCGGCACTGACATGTTAACTTATAGGCTGGACAACAGGTGGCTCTTGAAGGGATAGAGTCGATGGCCAAGCTTTCAAACGAGATAAAGGAAAAGGCCCATGCAAACTTCATCCCGGAACTTCGTTATGGTCCATTGGACTAGCCGTTCTAGTGTTATAGTCATGGCCATTCTGTCATCTGTTCAAGAGTGTCGGGTACCAGGGTTTAGAAACTCGCCTCATATCGAGCACTACCTTCTCTCCAGATACTTAGACGAAGACAATGATCTCCCATTTAGCTGGATAATCCTTTTTATAGAGACAAGCTAGAGACTGCCATTGTTGAAGTAGAGTGTTTCTCTCGGCATTTGGAGTGAATAGAATGTCGGGTAAAATTACTTGAACCGTTATAGCGCGAATCCCTCCAAACAAGAATAGGCCGTTCGATTGACTTATCGCCACCAACGTTATCAGTGAGTCTGAGCTTGGTCTCGTAATGGATCTTGAAATTAATCCACAGAACATAACCTTGACTTAAGCCCAAGTCCATCGTCAGGATGCAACTGCAGGGGCAGTGAATCATCTGATAACTAGGACTTTTCAGCAGGCGATACCCCATATCCGCCTGTAACGAATTAACGCTAATATTGCTGAGACTACGAATCCTGTATCCCACGCTAAGCCAATCTTGTCACGATACACTTCAGCTTCTGCGGGGAAGGGGCAATTCGAGTCCCTCACCCTTGACGACATCTGCCGAGGATCGAGCACGCTTCCTTCACTCAAACGTCTATCTTTGCCGTGTAAACTTGTGCATTGAGCAACACAAGATAAGAAACAACTATGAACTCTCCTCCTGGGCCAGAAGCGAAAACAAGTGGCAGGTCTACAGCAAAGAGGAAGTTACCCATCCGGTCAAGATCCGGATGTTTGACGTGTCGGAACAAACACGTATGTCTATATCCAGGAGCAACACTAGCCTATATCGACTGACATTTTGGTATAGCTCAAATGCGACGAAGCCAAGCCTTACTGCCAGGTCTGCACCTCACAGGGCGCCCAATGTGGAGGTTATCAACGTGGTCTGAGATGGTCTACCAAGCACGAAAAAACCGCCGAGCTAGCCGAGCACAAATTCCGGACATCGCCAAAACAGACATGCACCACCAAGAAGCGTCGTGGGCGGCCACCGAAACGTCAGCTTGACTCATCGTTCACCACCGCGGGTTCCATGTTTAGTTCTAATGACGCGACCCAAGGAGTTTTTGGTGAATTTAGGCTGGAAAGTTCACAGCCTGCCGAGTATGAGCAAAACGCCCGAATCTCGGAGCTACATACCAGTCCGCAGACCAATGACTTTGCCTCCGAGTTCTCGCTTGATATGTCTGTCGAGGGTCTTCCCATGGACGATTTCCAATGGGCAGACGTGTTGGATCTTGCGCCTACTCTCGAAGAGTTTACCGATAACACAGAACTTGCTGTGTTCTCAGTCCAGCAAGACTATTCTACGCTATTTGTGCCTCCACCGATTACCGACCTCCCATCTCAACTTGTCGAGTATTGGTTTCGTGATATTTGTTCGCTGTGGTCTCAGTACGATTCACCTAGTAACGCAAACCGCATGATGGCTACGGCTCTCTGGTCAACCTCCGAAGCTGTCTCTACCAGTCTCCAGAGCATGTCGGCAGCTTATCTCTCCTCCAAGATACCTGATATGAAGAAGACATCTATTTCCATGATGAAGAATGCGACGGACGTTATCGAAGCGGAATTACGTATGGTCAAGTCATCACCGAACCTCGACACTGTGCCCATGGGCCTGATTTATGGTCTGTTCTGCATAGGAACAAGTATATGTTGGCTGAACGCAACGCAGCTGGGTATACCGTTCTTGAAAGAAGCCAAAGCTCTTCTTCATAGGATCAACAAACAAAAACGTCGCCTTACCGAGGAAGAGCGAAAGCTGTTGACCATCTTTAACAAGAGCTGGACATATTGCGAGATGTTGCTCTCTGTGGTTTCAGACACGAACTCCTACATCTCATATGAGGTTGAAGAAGTAGAGGAAATCGACGACATTAGCTTGGACGAATATCCGACAGCTGCACCCAGCGAACCCGTCCTGGATGACCTGCCACACCCTTGGACAGGGGTATCGAATACAGTTTCTCGGCTCTTGACTCGAACATTGAGGCTGTGTCGAAATTACCGCTACCACGTCAAACACCCAGGACCATTTGCTACCCGCGATCACGCCACAGCATTGAACATGATCGAAGCAGCTAAACTGTTGGAAGAAAAGCTCCTGGGTTTGGATTTCGAGTCAGCCCCTACCAACACTGAGACTGGCGATCAGAAAACACCATGCCGTCATCTTGTCAATGTCGCTGAGGCTTATCGTCTGGCTGGTCTAATCCATATATATCAGACCTTCCCTGAACTGGTTCTTTTAAGATTACCCGACAGTCTATCAGGCCAAGCAGATGCTCATATCCCCTGGGAAGAATGCATCACGCCATTGAGTCACCGTCTAACGAAGCTGATTGAACAACTTCCTGCCGATTCTGGCAGTAAAATGACTCAGCCACTGCTCTGTCTCACAGCCAGCACCGGATTACGGTTCGAGCCCTCAGAGACCTCACCCTTGAGTCCAGAGGCTCCAGCGCCTCTCGCCGCTCCAGCGCCCTTCAATCTCGGCAGCACAGAACATTGCGGATTATCCGACTACATCGGTCAACTCATCCAAGCCGATGAGGACATCGATCGTCTATCCAACGTCACAGGGCCTCGCCTCAGGATTGTAGACGCACGATGTTTCATCATTGGCCGACTCGATTCCCTGGAGCTACTTTTGCCGCCTCGGCCGATTGCCGTGGCCAAGACCCTGGTGCAGACCATTTGGAACGAGTATGACAAAGAGAAGCCGGGTGCATATTCGGTGCATTGGATTGATGTTATGGAGGAGAACAACTTGCGGTCTTTGTTTGGATAAGTTCTATGGTTGATATCCATTATATGAACTGCCATTAAAGGCTGAAGTGACTTGCCCGGGAGAATGTAAGAGTTCAAAAGGACAATCATGTGGTATGGTGTCTGGTTGGTGCCGATCAACTGGGATGCGCCAAGTAATTCAGATCAGGGTGAGTAGGGCCATATTGACAGAACCGTAGGTTGGACGATGCTCATAGCCAATGCGATACATGCCATGGAACTGAAACAGAAGTAGGATACACATGTATATACTAAAATCACAACCCTCTACCCTATTAATAGACAGGGCCACATCAGCTTTAACTGAAAGAATAGGCCCACAAACACGATGGTTGTCCTCAGTAGGCATACAATGGTCACTGGTGATCGCATTCTTGGAACAAGTCTCTTATTAACACCATGTTTCTATATACCTTCGGCTCAATATAAGCCGGAAAACATTCCGTGATTATATACATCGAAAGCTAAAGTATCCACCAGTTTGGGAGTGATCTTCCAGACCCCATGATCTTAGAACACTCAGATGGTGCCGAAACCAGCGCTGGCAGCAAGGCTGGTGACGCTGGAAACGGGCTTGGCCTCGGCACCCTTGCCACCGAAAGTGCTGAAGAAGCTGGAGTCGGTGCCGGAGAGAGTGCCAGAGTTGTCGAACTGGTTGACCTCGCAGACGTGACCGACGGCGCTGGAGCAGGCGGCGTTGGCGGAGGCATCGGGGCTGGCGAAGATCTGGCCAGTGGAACCCTCCTCGATAGCGGCCTTGACGTCCTGGAACAAGTTGCCCTCAGCGAGAATCTTGGCCTGGTCGCTGGTCTCGAAAGCGTGGCCAGAGTTGTCTTGCCAGTAGTTGTTGACGGCGTGGAGAACGGTGTTGCCGGCGACCTTGGGGGCTCGGCCAGAGGTCTTGGTGATGTAGTTGTTCTTGAAGGTGATCATCTGCGGTGTGTTAGTACGCGTTTATAGAGCGGTTTGAGTTGGAAGCTTACGTCGCTGGAACCGGTGAAGTACATGGACCAGTATTGGTGACCGTCGCAGGTAGCAGACCACTGACCGTCACCATCGATGTGCGAGTTGGTGATAGAAACTCGGTTGTCGGCGTTTGTTCCGAGGACAATGTGCTGACGGCCGATCTTGGAGGTGGTAACATGATCAATCCAGACGAGATCACTACCGTCAATCTGGATAGCATCGCCACCCCACACATACTGGGGGTTGAGCTCAGTAATATGAATATTCTGAATAATAATATTCTTGCCACCCTTGATGTAGAGACCCTTGCCCTTGATAACACCATTGGCACCGACACCAACAATGGACTTGTCAGAGTTGACGACGATAGGGTTAAGACCGGCCTTGTCGTAGGTAACATCAACCTTGGGAGCTTGAGCCTGGTAGTTGTTGCACCAGTCATCCTTGTTGATAGCAGTCTGGCAACCGGCACCGGTACCCCAAGGGGCACAACCCTGCTCCGAGGCAGTTCCCTCGGTCCCGGTAAAGTCGAACTCCTGGTCGAGGAAGATAACACGAGTGGTAGAGTCACCAAGCATAGAGACCAGCTCGTCGGTAGACTTGGGGTAGGCTCCCTCGGCGTTGCCACCACCGGTGGCCTCGGAGGCGAAACCCTCGGGGGTACCAGTTACGCCAGCGGCAGAAACATTGGAAACCAGCGCGGCGATGGCCACGGAAAGAAGAGAGATAGACTTCATGTTGGAAGAAGAAAAGAATGTATTGGTAAAAGACAAGAAACGAATGAATGAACAGAGAGAAAGTGGAATGGAGAGCAATGTGAGGTAAGAGGGCGTATTTAGTATATTTATTTCGGCCAGCGTTTCGCAAAACCATCCCCAATCGGTGAAGAGCTCCTCTCCCCAGAATGTCATTGCAGAATTTCTGCAGAATTATGGCGCTATCCGCCTCATTACTGTCAACTTGAAACCTGAGACAAGCCGTATCACTCGCCATCCGCAAACATCCTTGGCAGACCCAGCTGTGCCGAGGCTAGTGATCCAGGTACAGATGATCGCGATTGGCGGATATTTTACAGTGCTGCTTCTTCCGTGGAACTTCGGCAGTATTTCAGTACGGAGTACGCGGATTCGCGATGTGAAACTCGGGTGGCAGGGATTTGGCGTTGGGATTAAAGGATAGCCCAATTTGTGGAGCGCGTGTTTCAATGTTCTGGCATTGATTAGAGGCGAGACAGGCTGATCAAGCTTCTGCAGAATACATGCCATGTATCGTACTATCGCTACAAGTGCTACTGGATTGCTATGGGTGTCACAAGAAGGTGGTATTGTAGCCATGGTTCAAAGTTTACAGATCGATTTAGTTTAGCCTCAGTCGTGGCCTTGAACGTAATGTCAATGCTTTGCCCGCAGGGGTTAATCTACGTGGAACCGCCCTCTGGCCAGGACTGTTGGCCCGTCTAGCCAGTGACCCATTTATAGAGCCGGGGGCTAAGAAATATGCTTATCCTGGTGCCGAACTGACAATGAAACGTTAGCAACAGCGGGCGGTTAGTTTCATCCATGAACGTTTGCTACCCTTCTCTAAATGAGTCGGTCGCAGTTATAAGGATTCTATCTGTTCGAATGTCTAACATTCTTGGCTGTGAACTCGTGAAATCTTGTTGCACGGGCTTTCACTGATGGCTATGTACAACATCAGTAGATTCTGACCCTCCCACAGCCGCCAACAATAGTGATACGTCTGCCATCACAGGGGGTCCAGTTCTTGTAATGCCCGTGAATTGCAGTCGAATCTATCAAACTTAGGGTAACTTAAATAGTTTGTGGTAAATTCGAAAAAAGTCTTCTGAGTTAAAAACGCTCCGATAAACTTACCCTTCATCATTTCAAGATGCGTAACATATACAGAGAGCCCCGCCTTGCGAGCGCCGGCAAAAGGTAGGACATTTTTCTACTAGCCCTCCCATCTATCGGCTGCTAATTGTGATCAGCGACGGACGTGGTGGGTAGTGGGTACGCGTTCCGGCTTCGGGATGCGGCTCACAAAACGACACCCGAAATAACGGGCGTTGTGTAGTGGTCAGGGTGTTAGAAAACCTGGCCGCCTCAAATTATGAAGCAGCAATACTATTTAGATAAACTCGACGTTGATTATGCTCATGCTTTTGCACAATCTACTTTACTCCTTCAGCCAGATGGTTGGTCAACCCTTTCAATATTCCTACAAATTCAGATGTGGAATTTCAAATCGGAAAGAGATGACGGGAGAACCTGGCTCCCTCAGATCTCCTCCCAGCTCGTGAAAATAAACACGTTGTGGAATGGGCCCTCGGGGACCTCTATTGTCAGATGATACTATACCTGATACTTCGTGCTGAAAGTCATGCTTACTTATCGTATTCCCAGTATTTGCTGTACGTTGCTGAAGGCCCGACTCTGGTCCGGAATTCAAGCCCTGGTAGCACCAAAAAGTATCTTCCGATAGGCCCGATCGTTTGATCAAGCTGTACCACGATGTTGACTTGTTCCAGTTGTGACATGTCAACCGCGATGTGTCTTGGCTACTCACGGCACAGCATATGAGGGGGTCTTTCATCAACTCACTGAGAATTCCGCATCTCTAATTGGAAAGTTAAACGACGGGGGCGACCATGGATGGCGCACAGGCACAATGTATTGCCATTTGTGGTACCAGTATTCGTCTTCCTCGGGGAATTCGCAATTGTGAGGATTATTGGAACCTGTTATGCCGCGGGAAGCAGATCGGTAGTTATTTGGGCACTTTCGGGGACGACTGGTTGTCCATGAATACCAAGGAGCTCCCCGAGGTGGAGGTACATGATTCGATTGAGCATTATGATCCTATAATGGCCAACCGTATTTCCTTCCAGTACGATTGTTGAGCCCCCAGGTAGTCAGCTTAGCCTGTTTATAATAGAGCGACAACAAATGCCAACAGTTGAAGCCTAGTCATCAAAACTGGATGCATAAGGTCAGCAGCTGCGCTTCACGAAACTTATCGAGCCATCCAACGGGGCGACGCTTCGAACGCGATTGTAGGAAGCGTCGAGAGAAACTCTTCCTGGCAGTTTCAAGGACCTCTCTTCAGGTACATGGTCTCCTTGAAACAATGTCGGCCACATCGTGATGGGTTTGAAGTCTCCTCATCTTAACGATCCCAAGGACTCAGAAAATTGGTGTCGCGATTGTCGAATGGGCGCATACCACAACATTGCTACTGAAGATGCGTTTGACTTTAAAGACGAGAGCAATCGGCTCAACCTGTTTCTGCGGAGCCTTTCCGACGATGATAGTTCTGAAGCTCTGGCAAAAGAAGAGTCCAGCAGGACTGGCGCCAAGATCAATGACTTGCTTCTCAGGCCTGGCTCTTCCATCAACGTATGTCTTCGAGTAACGGACACGGGGCTGGGACTCTGTCCCCGCTATTGAGCTGCCGAGATAATTTAGTCAATCATTTGAGCTGCAAGTGAGCGTATGAGCGTATTGGAGATTGCGTGGACAGTGTCATTGAAGCGCCTTACAGAAACGGTGAGATCAAGGCTTGGGAAAAAGCCGAGGTAATGCGGAGCGGTGCAGCATAAATATGGTAAATCCGGTCAGAATTGGTTATGGGTCTATGATACTTTTAGTCCTGGTGAGAGTATCACTACTTATATCCTCAGATTACTCAATAGAAAGAGCTATATTGATGTTGTAATAGTCATAATGGGGTATCGTTGGGGTATCTATTTGTTTCGAAGACACGTTTGACGGAGCATCCTCTTCCCAAACCACATCAGTGTGAAGAGAAAGCTAAAAAGACAAGACGCTATGCCCAGAATCCAGGCGCCTTCCATGGCATAATCGGAATGCCAGTGCTTCGTTGTTGCACTGACAATGTCATCAGCATTTAACAAATCAACTCCCTCATGAGCAAGTGTCCTCCAAACATAATTCCTGCGGGATACCGGCCACCCTGGCAACTCCCAGTACCTTGACTTGAGGTTGAGTCTTTTCGCAAGTTGAACTTGGTTTCGCAGCATCTGGCGTTGCGAGTTACTAAAGTATGGGATGACGGTCCCGATAGCTCTCCAGAGAGAGACAGAAGCAGTGTAAAATTCATTCTCCCCCACTTCGCGACAGAGACTGTCATTTCTCTGACAGAATCCTGGATTGGGTAGGAGATCCAATGATGCATCAAGAAAGACATCGTGGTATTTTTGCCACTTTGCCAGATCGGGGCCCATATTCACATCCCGTCGCTTGACGATGTTCCCCGTTCCCACAACGGTCAATGGACCAGACTGGAACGAGTGATTGGATGATTTCGACGGCAATTTCGAATGATAAGATAGATAGCCTTTACTTCTCAGAGGTTCGAGATGTTTTAGAACCACCGGCCAAGTCTTTGCCGGGTCGTCTTTGACATCAATAAACAGGATGAGTGTCTTATTCGGATTGTTGGCAAAAACGCCCAATGGTCGGCTGTGGTCTGATACATCGCCCACAAACTGTGGAGAGTTGAACGAGTCGAGGATCTGTAACAACGGATCGACATAAAGTGATTTGAGCGTTTTTTCCGGGGTAAGGTTCCACCAGTGGTGGCCGACCAGGAGATCTTCACCATCATTGCTCAGCCAGACATCTGCCTCTACACTTGCGCAGCCAACAGACAAAGCTGAGAACAACGGCCGGGGTCGCAAATAATCATTGTGAGAATGCACCATGACGGGAGAAACTTGAGGCGACAAGACTTCAACCCATCGCTTGGCACTTTCTGCTGTGTCTCCGTAGTGCTCGACAGGATCGGCAAGCGCAAGGCCAGAAGTTTCGAAGTTATAGACGGCATAACGCTCGACGACAAATGTCAAGAGGAAAAAGGAGAGCCTGGGCAAGATGTCAGCCTCTTTACTGGATGGTTATCACTGCGACAACTAACAAGACCAAGAATGCTCCGAGAAATGCAGCCACCCACGGGCCAAATCTTCTTTTCCGTATCCGCAAACTTGGTTGTCTACCCCGAGAGGAGGAACAGACTGTGTAAGAAGATGCGCCATGCTCGCTTATAGGGCTTGAGGCGCGAAGAGGCCGATACTCGATATCATCCTTGTCTGTCTGACTACAAAAGTAGCCGGCGACATTCATTGTACTGATGAGCAAGACAACGAACGAACTTGCACAATGTTGGTACTTATTCTAGCCATCATAAAATTGGCAGTTTGAGGAAACATGGCGTATAAAAGACGATAACGAATGCGAAAATACCCGCAAAGTGCCGAGTCGATCATGCGCCGGTTTCTAGCCTTCGGCTAGTCGTCGATGGCCGTATTACAGCTGGCCTACCACGCACGTGGCTCCACCGTGAGGCTCTTCAGTGACCAATCCCAACCACCAGCTCAACCACGAATAGTCAGGATGAACAATGATTGTGACCCCGATAAATGGTGTTGGCGATTGGTTGTAACATAAGGCGTGTGATAAGTACTGGGAAACAGATGCGCTAAGCACACGTGTGTCAATGAAGAGGACGAGATGCATTATACACGAGTCAACGGAGACAAGGTTATGCGGTAGCGGGCGATCGCATGCAGGCTTGCGAGGAGCGACGTAGTGTTGTCCGGCAAAAAGAGATTGTCGATCTTTTAAGTATGATTGGCTTCATCCCAGACCAGCGAACTTCCTGTTTCGGGTATCTGAGGTGGTTCGTTCAGCAAAGCCTCAGCAAAAGATTACCCTTGTATACCTACGCAGAGCACCGTTATCGTACATACGACCAAAGGTAGTGGAAAATACGGGATCCCGTCCGCTCTCCCATAGTCAAGCCACTAACCGGCGGATTAGTAGTTGGGTCGGTGACGACCAGCGAATCCCCGCTGTTGTATGTTTTTTGGTTCAACATCCATATTTTTATCTTTACTTCTTTTTCTTCTTTAGTTTTTCCCCTTCGATTTAATCCCGTTCAATACACCCAGAGAATAATGCAGTACCAGTTAGCTCCTTGCTTAGTCGGCCTCGCCACGGCCCGAGCCAACGGGTAATATAGTATTGATCCTTGTTGCTTCCCATTTTTACTTTCAGTCCAAGAGAAATTCTTGCAACGGCGCTCATGTTAAGTCTCTTCCATATTTTTCGACATGTACCATTAATATGGGATTTCAGTTTTCAACCAACACATAAGCATGAATCCTCGCCTACATTGCTACACGGGATTATATAGCTCCGGGAAACGTCACTGCGTGGCGAATGTGACGCACATCCCCCCAGGCAGCAGCTTCGTTGGATATATTATGCCATAGTTGTCAGCGTCTTTTCTTAACGTTTCGAACCTTTAGATCGTTCGTTCAACAGAAAGATTCTAAATTCAAATCAATCATGTCTTCCTACTCAAGTGACGAATTCCGGGCGGACTGGCGTTACGCCGTGGAGCAAGATTTCACTACCTCCGCTGGAGAGCCTTACCCATATGCCGATAACGGCAAGCTGAAATGGGGCAATGAACTCAAGAAGATCACGTTCAAAATACAACCCCATCTTGGTTGCGTGAGCCATGATGGCAAACGTCTAGCTCTTGCAGATGAGCACGATATCTATATTGTCGATACCCGAAGCTGGGAGACTGTTACCGTCCTTAGAGGCCACACATCCAAGATCGACGGCATGGCTTTCAGGCCTCAAGATGCCTGTACGCTGATATCTTGTGATCAGCCTATGTATGATAGATACAGGCCTGGAAAGGATCCAACTATTATCTTATGGAACATTGAAAAGGAGCGAACTGCAACCCGTCCAGGAGAAGATTCGTTGAGTAATACGGCGCGGGCTGCTGCATCTGCTGCATCTGCTGCCGCCGTTAAGTTGGCAGAGCTCGATGTCTCGTTAGATCATACCGAAATCCAGAAATTAGAGGCAGTCCTTGAACCTGCCATCGGTCGCGTCGTTACTGAGCACCTGGTAGCTGACGAAGTCACCTTGAAAGGCCAATTGGTCTCTGGCCATCAATCTCAAATCTTTAGCCCGTCTGGAAAATGGATTGCTTACATACCTGGAAAACGGCCTCGTTCGAACCGCAACGATCCTTGGGATATCAAGATTATCTCTACAGACGACCTTACAGAAGGGTCAACCCTTAAGGGTCACACCGATGCATTGATGTGGCTCGGTTGGAACGCTGATGAATCGCTCTTTGCTTCTGTGGCATGGGACAAGTCGATCCGTGTCTGGGATCCTAAGACAGGCCAAGAGAAGCATCTTTTCAAGACCGACCGCCAGAATTGGACAGGTGGTTTTAGTGCAGACTCGAAATACTTTGCGGCAGTAGACGGGGAGGCCAACGTGAGAGTCTACTCGATGGCTTCCGATGGACAACTTCACTGGATGTATGACGCAGAACGATCAGACCGTTGGAGACGGACTATCAGCTGGCATCCAAACAACCAGTGGCTCGCGGTAGGAGGAGAAAAAAGCGGCGAGTTGCTTCTTCTTGATATCAAGGAGAGGAAGCTGCTTCAGAAGAGGCTCTTATCCGTCGATGCTAGTACAGATGACGAAAAGGTTCGCGGCATGATGAGGAGGTTCGTGGGCGCAAGTGAAGTGAGATTTGTTGATGGCGGAAACAAACTTGCAGTTTGGACTTATGGAGATTGTAGCATCGAGGTCTATGATATCAATCAGCAGGTGAAATGGAGAGTCGCCAGAGGTGGAACAGAAGATGGGCCGGAGGCGGACAAATGGAGAAATGACCAGGGTAAGGTCACAAGCGGAAGAGGCTACCAAATGCTGACATGGGAGGATCGTGCGAAGGGTGTACTGCAGCTGGCCAGTCTCGACTTTGATGGTGTTCGTATTTGGGAAGTCCCACTTTAGGGCGCTGTTTATGAGGAGAGGGTACGCATAGAGGGATTATAAAGCCAACTGTCCTCGAACCATTGTTATCCTCGTCCACTTGCCAGCCTTAAGGAACTGTTGTTTGATGCTTTCAGGTGAGATGGTATCGTTAACCTTGTGCCCTGCAGTTACAAAGTGTAGAAACCACCAACACCAATCAAGAGACCAAGGAGACCTGTTCGACTAGCAAGTGTCAGTGGAGGTATTACAGGGGTAAAGCTAGGTCATCATACATTCTTCATCTTCACCAATTTGCTGTTGGATTGCGCCACCAACTAAGAAGTGCGTGCGATAAGGCATCCTTTACCTGGTAAGTACATTCTTATTAGTATCGTGGTTGACGAATGTCGGCTCGAGGTGCCCCAAAGACAAAGAACATGAGAACCTTATTCCTGCGGAACATTGGCCGCAAAATGGTATAGTTGAGCTCAAAGGCTTATCCGCGAGTTATGAGTGAGTAAGTCTTGTCACTTTTCTATGGTAGTAATCTTCTTCTAACAGCGCATCAAACTGCGGCAACACATTAAACATAGCTCTCCGCGACACCAATCTCCAAGTTAGTCCAGGAGAAAAGATTGCCATCTGTGGTCGCAAGGCAGCGGCAAGTCGAGTCTCTCACTTTACTCCTCAAGCTGCTCACAAGGCCAAGGGAGAGGTTGTAATTGACGGTACGGCGCGTTATTGATAGACCAACTCTACGTCAACGCATATTGGCAGTACCCCAAAAAGCCGTGTTCTTGCCTGATGGCACAACTTTGAAGCTGAATTTGGATCCGCTCGATGTTTCAATTTATGAAGTTTGCAAATCTGTGCTTGTAAAGGTTGGTCTGTGGTAGTTCGTGCAAGGAGGACGGCGACAGCTCATGCCACTGGGTCATCCGCCTAGAATTCGAGAATTATACAGTCATAGCTGTGGGTCATCGGCTAGACATGATCATGGAATTTGATAGAGTCGCTGCTATGGACACTGGAGATATTGTAGAGATTGGTGTTCCCAGGAAGCTGGCAGAAAAGTCGGGATAGCAACTGATGATTTTATCAGAGTAGTTCATCACCATGTAACTTATTAATCCTGAAATATTTGCAAAAGCCCGACTCTTCCCGTAGGCATATCATCTGATAGTGGTGATATTTCAGCGGGCAATTGGGGATGTACAGGAAAAGGATAGTTGCGTGTGTTGAATATTTTGCCCAGCTCCTCGTACCACAGTGCGCTTCGTCAGCCTGTTGAAGGCACTAACATTGACAGTCAACAGCGCAGGGCGCATGCAATATCACGTGGCGAAATTGTGCAAATCAAGAATGGCACGCGGGATCAGAATTCGAACGAACCGGACTAACTCGTTCCTCCGCGATTACATGTCAGCTGCGGCAAGGCAAGGGTACAGCCACTCGTTTTTCGCGCATTTATGGGGCTAGCGAGCCATGAGCGAAAGCGAAGGGCGAGACAACCCGAGAATGGAGGACGAATTGAGCTAGAGTTGCTGGACAAACGAGAACGAGAGCGAAGAATGAGCGAAACTCAGGTGTTTCTTGAAGATTGTCTTGATTCAATTTGATATAAATAAAAAGAAAGCCAGGGACTTTTACAATTCTAAATCATCATTCACACAGCAAACAAGATACCATCCATCAACAGCTAACATTGACAAAATGACCACTCACACCATTCGCAAAGTCGTCTACTCTGCCTTTGGCGGACCCTCCAACGTCAGCGTTGTTACCGCCCAGATTCCTCCTCCCGCCAAAAATGAAGTCCAAGTCGACGTCATCTACGCCGGATTTTCCGGTGCCGACATCCAAATGCGACTTGGCACATACCCCCAGCAAAGAGGCGCCCCAATGACACCCGGCTACTGCTTTGTCGGTCGTGTCAACGCCAATGGTAGCAAATCTACCAAATTCCGACCTGGTCAGCTTGTCGGCGCCCTGAGCGTGTACGATGCCGAGGCTCAAAAGATCAATATCGCCGAAAAGTACTTGATTGCCATTGCTGAGAGCGTTGATATGCGCCAGGCCCTGGGTGTCATTCTCGACTGGAACACCGCCTACGGTCTTGTTCATCGCGCTACTAACCTGGTCAGCGAAGGCCAGCGCGTCTTCGTTCACTCCATGAGTGGGGCTGTCGGTTATGCCGTCATGACACTCTGCTTGCTCGAGGGTGCTGAGGTTTATGGCACAGCCGCCGAACGCAACCACGCTTCTCTTCGAGAGCTGGGAGTGACCCCATTCACGTACGCGAATAAGGACTGGATGAGTGAAATGAAGCAGCGCGGTGGCGCACACGTTGTCTATGACCCCATCGGCTTTGAGCACTACAATGATTCGTGGGACATTCTCATCACCAACGAGCCCAGCCGACTTGTCGGGTTCGGAGGTAACATGAACATATTGCAAGGCGACGATGCCAAGCCACGATCGCAATTTGCTTCATTGGCCAAGCTCCTGGCCAAGAACGGCTGTCTCTTCACCAAGAGGAGCACGGGATTCTACTACATTGACCGCGATCGACCCACTTTCATGGATGATCTTCAATCTATCATGTTGATGCTTATTGATGGGAAGATCAAGGTACCGATTAAGAAGATCTGGGATCTGGAGAACATCCGCGACCCTCATGAGACTTGGGGTAAAGTCCCTGGAATGGGCTCCTGTTTGGTTCGTGTGAATCCCAACGCTCCCTGAAGAGTTCAGTAAAAAGCGGGGGAAGGGGTGGAGAACTGGCTCCGTGGCTTTCGATCATTGGTTCACATGTTGCAGCGATAGATTACATAATCAAACTGTGCTACTAGCATCCTCACTTACCCTACAATGTGAGCTGACATGAATTATTCTCAAGACTACCAAGCCAACCAAGATTGTATCACGAGAAACGAGCGTGAATTAATGCTATCTAACATCTAACTTGATATCTACTCATTCTGTGATTTTTTTCTTGAATGTCTGATGCTCGGAATTTATCACCTTTGACCTATAAAGAGTTTTGTGAATTTGGTGTAAGATTCCAGGCAGCATAAGACGTGTGTGTGTTGGCTGCCCTTTCTCAGTTAACACGAGGCGTTCTTGTCCTTGTCTTCACTTCAAGGCGCGATGAAGCCTTTTTCGCGTCATCATTGTTAGATCGCGCCGATAACAAAGTCATCGTAAACCAGATGGCCTGAGCACATGAGTTTATATTACCCGTTCACGTTTACTCCCTCAACTCGTTCATATGCTACAGAATAATAAGGTAGAATTATTTGCAGATGGATACCCAGGGACTTCGTGATACATCACAGGAAAATAGTATAGGAAGTTGTAGATAACGATTGGCCATGTTGAGTAATAGAAGCCCGTAGTTCGGCCAAATCGCCTGCCTACTTCCCACTTTATTTCCCAAGTATCTCTGGTAAGGTCACGAATGTTAGATGTTAACAAACTCGCAATGAACGCAAGCTAGGGTTTTATGTTGATCCATGGAATCATACATAACAGTCAGCAGGTACCCCGTACATCGGAGGACTCTTGAAAAGAAGTCTAGTATCAATCAATAATCATCAGATTTTACCAAAAGATAAGCAACCTTGACGAAAAGGCTCTTCTAACCCTGAACTTATACTAAAATTTGCACATGTCGTTCTTGTCCTTCAACAAGGGTTCAATGTCTGTTCGTAAGTGTTGCTTCCACTGAAATGCTCACAAAAGGGTGAATGGGTGTTTGAGAGAACCATAACACTAGCCTATTGGCGTCACAGTAACTGCGACCTGAAGGAAACGTCGAAAAAAGTAGGGAAATTAGTCATGATAATGAGTGACTGAAGTGAACAAATGGCGGAACAATCACTTGATCACACGAGACTCGGGCCAGGAGATCAAGCGCACGTTAGGAATATATGAGGGATAAAATTGTCCAATACACCCCTGAAGAACGTGAATACTTCAGTGCAATGAACAGGTGATGAATCCCGAGCGAAAAAGAATGACTAAGAATGCTAACATTCCACTCCGTCAACGCAACTCTGCTCCTTACACTACTAACAACACCGGTAGCAGAGGCATGGCTCGTCCTTAGACTACTTCGCAACTATCCCCTTACAATAACAAATAAATGTACGCAAGAACAACACCTTCCGATAATCTCAAGATGTGCCACACTACCGACACCGTCCTCCAGTGCAGCTGTGGCGTTACTCTGTCCACTGGCGAGCAGAGTGTGAAGAAGTGCCAGGCCATCCTCGACAAGAAGGCCTGCAAGGGGAAAACCTACAGCATTCATTACGGCTACTTTCATTGCTCTAAGTGCCACCTCGCTTGATAAGTTAACAACAAAAGCCCGCTCTCTAATTACAGACTCATGGTTAGGATAGAAGTGAGGAATTGCTCGAGTGACCATTGGGAAGTTACCAGAAAAGGAGCGATTAAATAAAAAGAGAAAAGAAGAAAGAAAGAGAAAGCACATAACCATAAAATATAATCAGGTCAAGCGAAGGAGCGTGGCACAGCTGAAAGAAGGGCTAAGAAGTAAGAAAAGAGGTATTTTGACAATACAAGAGAATGAGCTTCGAGATAAAGCCCTGAGCCAGAAGAAACACTACAAGATTCGCTTGCCTAAGTTCCAGAAATTGAGCACACATGAAAAGATGCTTTACGTCCATATTAATCATGTAAAATAGACACTATCATAGGGATAAACCTGGCTCAATATAGGAGCAGCTGTAGATAGTGTTTACTAAGTTGAATAGAAGTTGTCGTTCAATCTAGTAGCCGGACAGCTACCTATTTCTCAGTTTCCGTCCAGGAAGAGCAAAAAGTAGCGGCAGGAGCATAAATGAATGACACACCAGAGCATATCTCACGATTGTTCTGCCACGTCAGGGGATTGAACTTGAACCTTGTCATCACCAGTGACACGCCCTACCACTGAACCAATGCGGCGCTTTCCGATTTTGCCGAAGGCAAGCTGTTCTTGCGATTCATCCCCTCGGTGCTACAGGTCTAGCTTTGGGATGATTATGATCGATCTATTCATGATCTTCTAGATGATTTACATAATATAGGCTCTTCTGATATATAGTAACTTGATTCTGAGTAAGTCTTGTGTGATTAAGCGGCACTTGCATCAATAACGCAATAAGGTTATTAGGTAGCATATGATTTGTTCAACTTTCGTTTGCTGCTGCACTTCGGTACTCAGGTGGCAGAGTTCCGTCTTGCTGACCGTGTGATTGCAAAGGGGTCCGAAGTGCTGTGCGATATGTCGGCACTTTGCTGAGCTCAACGAGGTCTTCTGGGTCGGTAGAAATAGTTTCGGATGAGCTGCGCGATTGATTGTCGTTCAAGCTCACATGCTGTCGCGTGTTCACACCAGAACTGCCCCCCTCAGTAGAAATTGGCTGTGAACTGATAACAGGCACCTGCCAGTTTTCTACATTGTCGTAGAGTTGGTCGAGAGTATGCTCGCCGTACACTGGCGGACCGATTGACCCGTTAGCTCGATATTGTGTGTCCGGAGATGGACCGACCAAGTTTCCGTGCCCATCGACAGTTGTAAATGGTGATATGAAGATGCACAAAGGGATTCCCATGTCAAGCTTTAAAATTAGCCTCCAGAAACCTTGAAATGAGTGATGAGTGACTTACACGTGAAACATGCCCATCCTGATTTCGAATAGGGATGTGTACCTTCAGCTTGTGGAAGATCCTGATACCTTGAGCGTCTATGTCCTGAATACACTCGCCGAGCTTTTTGGGTAACTGCAGCGTCTTTTTCATCACCCATCCTTCCTGATTTGTTTCCTCGATGTTATCTTGCCAGTCTTGTTCTCTCGAAATATCGAATTCCCACTGAGAAACTTGGCGCTGACTCTTGTGTTCTCGTGTGTAGATGTAGTGCCTGCTGTGCATGCTGAACTCGTGGAACTCCATCAACGTCACGACAATGCGTTCCAGTTCGATGCCTTTGACTAGTGGTGTAAAACGCATTTCCAGGACAACAAAGCCACCGAACACAGTAGCCTTTGTCGGTATCGACACCGAATAGTCCACTTTATTGACCCATGTCTGTTCAATATACTCAGAATGCATAAATTCAAGTGCAGTCGGTGCAAATGTGCGAACCACTCGAACCTGCTTGCTGCAAGAGATATGCCGAGCTAGCTTCCCTCTACCAATGGTTGCCCTAAGACTGTAGGTGATGGAAACATCTCGGATGCCCTCGAGGCTCTCAGGGGTGTCGCCCGCCATTATAACTTCGAAAGGCCACTCGTAGTTTCCGGCTGGTAGCGTGATGTTCTTTCCGCTGCTCCCTATCAAGGCGGGCCATTTGTGTTTAAGGATATTGGTATTATGGGCCACACCGGGATCCGTTAGCCACCTTGTCGCCCTGTTAGTTCATAGCCACCTTCTAATCAAAGGCAAAATAGGTTAGAACTCGAAGCACACTTACGCATGGCGAACTGTACCATCCAAACGAAGTCTGATATCTTCGAGTTTGAGAGGCGAATGCAAGCAAAGGACCACAACGCCCTTGAGTAGTTGATCAGACGACTCGTATTGGCTGCCCCAAAAGACCACAAAGTCTCGTTCGAGTCTGTTGAGCATGTTAGAATGAGAGCAACAGTAGCTAATCACTACAGTAAGTCTAGGTACCTGATGTCGAAAAGAGAACACGGAGTGGACGTTATACCACTAGTAGGCGGGTTATTGGACAGGTGAACAGCCGAGGCTTGCATGATGCCGACTGGTAATAAGCATTCTAGATATAAAGTCTAGCATGAAGAGTACGTTTTACGCTAGAAGAAGTCAGAGGTTTGCCATGCGGCGAAATCCGTCAAGATAAGAATGTGCGACTCAAAAGTCTGGACTTTTGTTGGGAAGGCCAGTGTGCCTCGGCTTACGCGTGACGTGGGCCGATGGACGACGAGACGTCGACCATGGGCTGATCTAAGAATGTGATTAAATTGGGTTCACCAAGGTTGGCAGGAGCATGACACATCAGCAGGCATTTGATCCGCGACTGCATGTATCCCGCGAGTGTTTTTCAGGCGAGGTCAAACATTCATTGCCACGCAGTCTTGCATGTGATAGTTAGTATCCGCAGGCACACCGCATTTTTCTTTGGATTCCATAAAATATTGGCCAGCGAAAGAATTAAAACTATCCAGCGCAACTCATCGCCTGCATTAAAGCGCACCTCTCTCATTTCCGAGTATCTCTAGTCCATCGAGAATGGTCGCTTAGATCGAATTTGCAAAGCACCATATTACAAGTAATATTTTGATCATCTGTGCAATGCGCAGCGGAACCTTTGAAGTTGTTGACATCATTCTCAAAGCACAAAGAAGCCAGCTTAGTATGGTACATTGTCGTGGAGTAGCCGCATGAATTGCTGGTTACTGTGGAACCAATCCCCAATGTCAAAGGTTGGATCGCAATGACCATCGAGAGTTGGAGCTGCCATGTCCATGCCATCTGTGAAATTTGCGACACCGTCGTCGGCCACTGTCAAGTCGCTTGCACTTAGTAGAATTCCGTTGGTATGCGATGGACCTAGACCAGATTCAACGCAGAGTCGAGCAGCCTGACTGAGAAGCTCGTACACTCGATATGGGTGAGTTGCTGTCGTTGAGTCGGTAGTCTCCGTTTTCAAGGAGACAGAGAACCTATCCAAACGATCTAGATCTTCTGAATTTGAGTATTGTATAGCGTTGATGAAAACGATACTGAAAGGAAAGAAAGGAGTATGTAAAACCGCCCTGGGTAGCGAAGAAGTTAGTCAGGTCCCGCTATTGTCATGTCTGTTCTCGACTCACCAACTGATATATCTCCTTACCAGCAAAGGATCTCTACAGCCATTAACGAGCCTCATGCACTGGTCATGCAAGTCTAGAGTGTTACGCGCAACTGTGATACATCTGCCATGGCCGCTCATATCTTGAGCAGGCACCGCCCTAAGAATCATGGACAGCAAAGATGATTGGCAGACCAAGTCACAATGCAGGTATATAACCTTCATAGGATCCTCTTCCATGCCCCTGTCCTGACCCAAAGCTTCCTAAGTCCCACGTTAGCTGCGCGGTGAGACGACAAGGAATCACACTTACTGCGACATCAACCTGTGTCTCATCTATTATTGATTGCAGCTCTTGCGCGAGGGCATTGACAGCCTCAGTACGCGTGTTGTTTGCTGTGGCTAAGTCGTTCGGGCAGTATAGTTGATTGTACATCTTTCCTTGTATTCGTCCATGTCGTATGGATCGATTTTCGTCCGGCTCAATTGGCAAGGTGATTTGAGAGTCCATAATGCCAGAGCAGCGCCCTAATCTCAAAGAAAGTCCTTTCTCGTAGGTGTACACGGCCCAGAATAAGCGCGTTTGTGTTTCATTGTTGCCTCCTTGAGATGTATCCAGTCGATGGTAGCCTAGAGTCTGGCAGAGCGTCAGGGCAGTTGAGATTAAGATCCAGGATTGCGTCGCGCTGTTCTCCTCAACCATATATAGAGACTCGGAAGTGTCAGCCTAATTTTTCAGATTGTCTTAGACGGCGGTTTACCCCAAGAGCTAAAGCAGCCACAAGCTCCATCGATGCCGGTGACAAAAGCGGGAGCTTCGACAGGGCTCGGCTGATACTAGATCGAAAGAATTGGCAGTATTCACGATGTTTCGCATCGCCATAAACGACCGCGTATTCAGCCAAAATATACGATAAAAAGCTGCTCGAGATGATAACCTCTGTTTCGGTGTAATCATCGACACCGAAATGCACTTTGGTGCATATCTGTTGGAAGTGAGCCAGCGGAAGAAATCTACAGATCCACGCGATTCGGAAGTCGGCTGCATGAGCTGGCGTGTTGTTAGTACTCGTTTGGTTCAACCATATTCATAACCCCGTACCCTTTGCCCAGCGAAGAATACCTGCAACCGCCTCTAATGGGGGCGTTGAGATGTTAGTTGACTGTCTGTCAAGCTCAGGTTCTGTTAAGGCCGACCCCTGCGTAACTTGAGGAGATTCTAGGGCATTAGCAAGGCTCTTCAATGAAGAGACAGTCTCTCCCCATTTGGGATTTGTCTGAGCTAGACTGCTATCTCGGGCAATGGATTTCACAAAGCCAACAACGTGTTCTGAATAGTCCCAATCTGGGAGCGGAGTGGCCAAAGAAGTCGACTTTGATATCGTAGCTACCTCCGCTGTGGACCGCTTCCCAGAAATGGAATGTCGCGCTTGGGATGGCTGTGCTGCTGTGACTCGACTTAGATCGAGCCCTGCTAACAACGATTTGATACTGCCAACATCTCGAGAGATATCGTCAATCTTTCGCTCACTATTTAGCAACCATTAGTTTAGACGCATAATGCAAGAGAAGAGATCTCGGTTACTATTGTTCAGATACCAGGACTCTTTGCCTTACAGATGCTGGCTTGGGGGCGATATTGCTGTGAGTGCAGTCGACTCGGGCAGATGAGCAGTTGGAGCAAGGCGTTCCTCTATCGCATCCGATCTAGATCACCAAAGATATGTTAGATCACGATCCTTTGGTTGCAGAAGGTGAAGTCACTTTTCGCGCTCGACATTGATCGCACTAGCAAGCGGGTTAGTCAACCAGATGTGTCGATATGGCTCAGCGACTGTACCGAGCGACGACAGATTGCCGGGCGGTTGGACATCCTCTCACCCAACGGAGACGCGCGGGTTTCCACAGTAAGAATTTTGGTAGTGGGAGAGGTTTGTCATATCGTATTAATGTCAGCGGTTGGAACGAGGGGCGACGACAACATGACAAAGCTGGCGCAAACGCGCGGAATTCCGGCGTTTGTGGGGAATAGGAATGGGCATCATCCTGGCCAATCATAATGCTAGCTTATATTTCTCGTAGGAGTGTTATCAGCGTAGTTGACCAAGATTTCGAGAAATAAATTAGTACAAATATCCTTCTTTCTCTCATCACTTTTGAAATAAATCAGATTCAAGATACGAATCAACTCAAAGACTTATCAATCAATTTTTATCCCTATAACACTATGCCTCAAAACATTCTCATCACTGGAGCTGCTGGCTACATGTAAGTGAGCCACTAAGGGGTCTCCTTCCTACTAACCATTTTGTAGCGGTGGCTCTGTTCTGAAGGGAATCCTATCTCGCACTGATGAGCCCTTGAAGAGTGCAAACATCTTTGCAGTCGTTCGAAGCCAGGATCATGTTGACATGATATCTAAGCTTGGAAGAGTTCAAGCCCTAAACGTCGACCTCAATGATCAGACCGCCTTTGCAAGGGAAATTGAACAGAACAAGAGTGTGTAAACTTTCAGTAACCTCCGGTATGCAAGCTGACAAGCTATGTAGTCGACATCATTGTTCATACCGCGGCATCTATGGTGCCATCTATGGTGTCCACCATGCTCAGTGCTCTTGGAAAGCGGCGCAGGATCGACGGCGCCAAAAAATACTGTATCCATGCAAGTACATCTTAACTGTGACGAGTACTGGGACTAACCCTCAGAAGACATCTGTCTCTAGCATGTTTACTGAAGAAGGAGGATGGCCCTATGGCAAAGTGAGAGACACCGATGCCATTCTTGACAAAGAAAGGGAGATTGGACTCGAAAATCCTGTACGACGAGTAAGATATGCCTCTTACTGGCAAACAAATCAGTCTTGCTAACAAAGCCGCAGACAAACATTTTACTTGCAGACGAGGGCAAAGCGCAGGGTGTGGAGACTTTTAACATCGCGGTTCCTATGACTTGTAAGTTTCATTTCTGGTACCCTATTTTCTACCATATCATGGAACATGGAAGCTGAACTAGTGATAGATGGAAGAGGAACTGGAGAAGTCAGAAAGCTTTCAGTCAGTATTCCAGCTTTGGTCCGCACTAGTATTAAGCTCAAGACGGTGTACAAGTTCGACAACGATTCTGTAAGATAATCTCAAATCAATGCCCTACACTGAGAATGAATACTAAACCGCATCAAGTACCCAGGAACCGTGCACATCGACGATCTTGTGGACCTCTATGTTCTCCTTGTGAACAAGATCTTGAATCAGGAGCCTATTGCGGTCGACAAGGATCGCTACCTTTTCGGGATTGCTCATAGCGAACATTGGTGGAAGGTGATGGACAAGATTGCCGAGGGACTTTATGCTCGCGGCCTTGTAACGGAACCCACCCCCAGGGTCTGGCCGGACTACGATATGGCAGCCGAGAGCCTTTCATTCCCACGAAAGTTCATTGTTCCTATGTGCATGTCCAAGTAAGTAACCTCCGAGATCGATTCGATGCTTTGCTGACTGGCCGATGGTAGCGGAGACCTTGTTCCGGAGAATGGACACAAGCTGGGCTGGAAGCCGAAGTGGGACAGCGAGGAGAAATTTCTGGGTCTTATTGACCAGGAGATTGATGATGTTTTGGAGTTAGATACTGTTCGACCGTCACTCTTTGACGTTCTGCTCAAGGAAACGAGCCAGTAGAGATTCACTTAGCTACTGGTAGACATGGGATCATATAGGTCCCGCTTGTGCAATTGTATTCTTTGAGTTTATGTTATGTCTCCTGCTCAGGTGCCAAAAGAAGTGAACTCACATGCGTAACGCCCGCTGCCTACATTGGAAACTATTTGGGCATTGGGCGGTGAAAGACTCGACGACACTCATCACATTAACAGTCGTGGCTCTGCATACAAAACTCACTTGTCCTGGCCCTCGGCACGGAGTTTCTAAATATAGAATCCTCATCCTGTGCACTGGCACCCAGCGGTTATATCAAGGACCTACAACGTTCATACCGTCGTCAGGATCGACCACCAAATACACACCCTTTCCGGCAGAGGTAATTCCAACTCCCGGAGAGCGATATCATCGCGGCTCAGTCTTAGCAACCTCTTCCAAAACTGTTCCAGGCCTTTCTTAATGCCAATGGACGTAGAATTGCGATTCACTAATGTTGTGGTTCCAAGTTGGTTGATATCGTGAGAAGATCCTATGTAGATCACACACGGAGCGAGGCATGTGAGCAGCTACGTCACCACCGCGTCCAAATTGATAATCAGTGGGTATCGTGTAGCTGACAGCCACATACAGATCCGAATGGAACAGGGCGGCGATGATCAGCCCTGGTGGCGCCGTAGAGCTTGGTAGAGGAATCGGCCAGGCCATCTAGATTCCGACAGCCGGCTTACCAATTACTCAAATCACCAAACCCATGTGAGCCTTCCCGCTTCAATCAATAGAAACGAACTTTTTCTTTCCAATACAGGGATCGCTATGACTTGGTCTGCGCTTTCACCCCTGCATCGGGTTCCTGCATTATGCAGGTGGTTGGTTCAGTTAGAGGGCCACGGAGATCGCCACAAGGTCCAATGGCTACGCTACGACGATGAGGGGAAAGGCTTCGGATCGGAGCGACAGACCAGACCAGGGACGATCTCACACCCTGGGCTGCCAAAGTTTATCTCTCCAGAAGCGGCCACAATGACTTGGGAAAACCTCCACCCATGGGGCAGTTTGGAATGCGAATGTCGTTTAGCTAAAGTTAACAGCAAGCCTCGACACGGTTCAGGCCCTGGCTAACTATTTGTGAATTAAATCGATTTGCAGTTTGTGACCCTAGGCAAAACTAGAGCCAGGGCGAATCGCCACGAGGGACGCTATGGCCCTGCCCTGCATTCCAGACATATCAAGGGACCTGGCCGCATCCTACTTAGTGTCAAGAGATCAATGAGCGATAAGAAATCGTCGGATCCGTTTCTTTGTTTTCAATCGTTTGTCTCGCCTTGTCTCTCATTTTCCGTGACAGGTTACACACTCATTATCGACAATGACTCTCACAAAGGCTTTCCCGCCGCCTACCGGGCAAACCGTGCTGGTACGTTCAGGGTGTCTCACATTCATGCCGCTCTCAGCCGTCTCGGGCCAACCGTTCATTAGCTAATGGCTTGAGTAGGGTGTGACATTCACTCTCCTTGCATTTGCAGCAGTTATAATTGGGACTAGAATTTTTCACCGACTGAGAGTACAGAAGGAGAAGCTAGTTACGAGCGACTATCTCATGATCCTAGCCTTGTGTGCAGCTATTGTATGCTCGGCTTTCGATGTTGTATTTTGGTTGTACAATGTCCTTCGTCCGAGGATGAGTGTTGGGTTTGAGAATTACAACCCTGGCGAAGAGCTTGTTGAACACATTTACAAGGTAAAAGCACATGTGGCTAATGATCCGCGCATCTCCGTGTCGACTAACACTGCTCCTCAGATGTCCTGGGCTAGCGAAATTCCGTTTTACGCGGCAACGTATCTCTCCAAAGCGATTCTGCTAGCTATGTACTTCAGCATCTTCCCACCCTTCATGGGGAGACGTCGCAGGGCCCTTTGGTTCACAGTTACCTACTGCGCACTGGCTTACATCACAACTTTGTCACTGCAACTCTTCTCTTGCATGCCTCTTGAGAGACACTGGTATGTCTGACAACATGATGTCTCACTTTGGATCGTTTGCTGACGACTTATAGGGTCATCACCCGCCCCATCACCGCATGTGACTGGAAATGGCAGGGTATTGTCTTTCAGGTTTCATGGGCGTCATCCTTTTTGGGCAGCCTCCTCAGTATGTCCGGCATTGCCCCGAAGCCCACATTCTTTCCGAAAAGCCACTAACACGATGTGTGCCAGTTCTTATTCTGCCTTTCACAGTTGTTCACGATCTCGATTTGACCAAGCGGGCGAAGATGGGGCTGTACTTTGTATCCTTGGTCGGTGTCCTTGATATCGCCATCTCTCTCATTCGGTTCTTGAACGTTGAGCTTGGTGATGGTGGCGAGTTCAGATCCTTCAGTACAATCGGTAAGTTGACCTGAAGCAAAAATCCGATATCTGGCTAATAAGAATTGTTTAAAAGAGCTTTGGAGTTCCCTCGATGTCAATATTGGCCTTATCACAGCTTGTCTTCCGGCCTTAAGAATGCTACTCGGACGCACTCGGAGAATCGATGATTACACATTTGATGAGGGGAAAACCGCTAGATCGTCGCGCGCAATGGAACATTGTGAGCTGGAAGAGATAGAAGATTCGACATATTTGGGCGTGAACAGTGCAGGTCCCTCTAGCCGCTCAAACAGAGTCTCTCAACTCACTGAGAAGGCGCCGGAGCCACAGCCTGAGCGTTCGTGGAGGGACGATGACGGTGATGACACTGACCTAGAACTCGACAACCTCAATGTTGAAGCTCTTACGAAGGATCAGGCCCATTCGTACTGGACAACTCCTTAGTTGTTTGTTGTATCATATACATGTACCAATTTGTTTACTTGTTAGACATGTCCATTGAACCAGATAGTCTATATATCACTGCCCATCCCTTAGATATCGCGCAATCACGTACTGTCCTTCCCTGCACTTGCAAACTTCGCAATCACAACTAAGAAACCTTATGGCTATGAATTTTGAATTCTGCTACGGTGAGCATTGTAGATACCTGTATTGATTCTAGTTTCCATCTTCGACAGAGTGAAATCCGACATCTGGAGGTCGGGTTTCTTATTTGATGGATCTCTGGAAGGCTTGATGATAGAACCCTGTCAGGAGTTGGGATTTCTTAGAACAAGTATTCCTGATACATTATAGCACTGCGCAAAGAAACTCGCCTCTTGTTAATTCTTGCTGGACCTGCGCCTCGCGTCGCGTGACGTTACGGTGTCTTCAGGTTTGACCAATTCCAGTCATTGTAGCCAGTGTCTCTGCCACAGGTTATAAATCGTTTGCTTACATTCTCTTGTCATTCATGTAATCCATATTAACTTGTGCTGAACTCTGCTCTAACCATGACGTAGACCGAGAAGCATAGTCCCCGAGGCCGGACGTTCAAAAAATCAAAACTCGTTACGATTCTACCATTGGTAGGAGGTCAGATTTCTTTTTGCCTTTCCGTCAATGCTCGAACCAGGTTGCCAGGCACTGGAAATTTATAGAAAACAAGTTTTCACTTCAGCCCAACGCGTGTTTTGCTTCGCAGTACACTGGTGTCTGCCATAGTACTTGAGTTCTTTTGGTGCGATATTATAGCCGCTTGCTCACAATTTCCCTGACCTTTCTTAAATCCAGTGCCTCGATCGTACGCCCCTTATATCCGGTCATTGTTTTCGCCATACAAAGAGCATTATAGATCGCTTCCTCCGTCGCATCGGCAACAGCCTCAAATACACCATTGGTTGACTCATTGTTTATTGTTTCAACCTCAAAGGACAAAGGCTTGAAAGGGTCAAGACCGCCTTCGAACTTTTGCATAGGGATCCTAGCAGCCGTGGAAAAAGCCAAAAATATGTCGCCTGAACCATTGCTGCCATAACCACCAACGCGTGAAAGCCCGACGGTAGCACGCTTGGCCAGTCTTTGGAGCTGAACTGGAATAAGAGGAACGTCGGTACCAATGACGATGATGATGCTGCCGTCGGCGTTGGGCCCCTGAGCCGTAGGAGTGGATGTTGTGAGAGGGATCTGGACCTCAGATGACAAGATTCGGCCCACTGGGACACCACCGATATGGAGATCTTCCTTAAGTCCGTAATTGGCTTGAACAAGCACACCGACAGTATAGTCTTTCTGGTCACCATCCTTGTCGATGCCTGGGACAATACGACTGCTGGACCCTGTCCCTCCCTTAAACTTATGACATATCATGCCCGTGCCGCCTCCAGTTGACCCCTCAGGTACAGCATCGGAGGATGCGCTGAGAACTCCTCGTACGACGTGGTCTGGTGTAAGTGCAAAGCGGCTTTGCTTATTTAAGTAGCCATCATAGGTCTCAGCAATGACAGGAAAGGCAAAGAGGCCCATATCTCCATCTTCGGTCAGATGATAACGTGTCACGTACTCGTACACGCCTCTAAAAGCGTCACCAATAGATGAATTTGTTGTCAATATGATGGGCGATGTCAGTGTGCCAGACTCCTCAATCCAGTGGGAGCCGGTCAACTCTCCGGAGCCATTGAACTTGAATATGGCCGCATGGCATGAGTATTCAAACCAGTCGGCCCGATGCAGAATAGTAGTAACGCCAGTATTTACGTCCTGATCAGGCTGGATTGATTCGGTATGTACCAGAACGCCTGGGACATCAGTGATGGAGTTAAGATGGCCTGGTTGCCATTTACCCAGGTAGAGTTCAGGTAGAAGCTCACGGACACGGAGGCGTCGAGAACCCTCCACACCACCTCCCATAACGGAGAATTACAGATACTTGCAAACGTGATAAAGTATGGCGTATATGTATGTGACCACACTGGGTTCACGGAGGATTGGGATCGAAAGTCTGATGCCAAAAGATCGCAGATAGGTTGGAATAGCGAGATGATGGAAGATGGCAGGGTTGAAAGGAAAGAAATAAGGTTGAAATGCTTTCCTATCAAGGTTGAAATATAAACATATTAAGAATTTCATTTTCGGTTCTCGCATTTCACGGCGCTTCCCCGCATTTCGGAAATGCCGTCTCGGCTTTGGAAAAGATGCCATTTCCTTGCAGGATGTGAGCATGCTGACTCAATCCGCAATGTACCTCTACCTCTAGCTCCAGAAAGAAATCATTCAATTTACACCAGTTTATAGATATATGCATCTATGAACCACCTAAATCTTGGCACCACGATCACGCAATCAGAGAGTATGGAGCTTTTATTGACGTGGATTAGGTATAGACAAGTGAAGACGCCCTGGGACTAGAAGAGTTACTGGATGTGGCAGCCAGTGCACTTAAGGATGAGTGATTCACTGGATACAAATTTCAATGGATACCCCGAATGGCTTCTATTCAGGGTTTTGTGTGTACTACTCCGAAAAGCCCGAACATGTCCCGGTCAAGATTTCAGTAAGGTTGACCGAACCATCCGCTTTCTTGGTTGGGGAAATATTGTGGCAAGCGCCGGAACTAACGGAGAGCTAGGCATTGGGAGACGAGGCGGGATGACGTCTGCCACGTCAGACTTCTTAAATAACTGCGCATGTTAAGCCTAGGTCAAGACTTGAGATATCTCAGCATCCAAGTGTCTTTGCACTGCCTTTTACCTTGTTCAGCACAAGCCAGCTTCCAAAATGCAAAAAGTTAAAGCCAAAATACCATCTTGGGACACTACCAAGACCCAAAGCAAAAAGGGCTTCGACAAAGTATGGGGATGGGCTGACAAATTGGGAGCACCAATCAACAGACTATCCAACCGCATCGGCAGCGAGGCTTTCTGGCCCACAACACTTGATAAAGAGAGCGATAAGGCGGCCAGAATCTTAAGATCATTTTGTAGTAAGCTTGCCTTGTGCGACCACTTCTGTATCCAAGTGAACTAAGTTGGCCTGGTGATAGAGGATGGCTTCTACACAGACGAAGACAAGCCGGTCGACGCCGAGCAAGCTGGACCCAAGCAAAAGCAGCGCGTGCTGAAGAAAATCCCACAAAAGGTTATCCAAAATGCTGTTGGTCTTGCAATCTTTACAACCATGCGAACTGGCCTATGGGTATCTGGAGCCGGCGGATCCGGAGTCCTTGTAGCACGAAACGAGAAGGATGGCTCGTGGTCTCCTCCTTCTGGTATCTTGTTGCACACAGCGGGTCTAGGATTTCTAGTCGGAGTGGATATTTACGATTGCGTTGTCGTAATCAACAACCGCAAAGCCCTGGAAGCATTCACCAAAATAAGAGCCACTCTTGGGGGGGAGATAAGTGCAGTTGCTGGGCCTGTCGGAGCTGGCGGAGTCCTCGAGAATGACGGCAAATGGAAGCAGGCGAACAGACCAGTTTTCACTTACTTGAAGTCGAGGGGATTCTACGCCGGTGTTCAGGTTGACGGAACAGTCATCATCGAACGTACAGATGAGAATGCACGTTTCTACGGCGAGACAGAGATAGGTGTTGCAGACATCCTGGCAGGGAAAGTACGGCGTCCTCCTGAAATCAAGATGTTGATGGAGACACTCAAAGCTGCTGAAGGTCGAGACGACGTCGACCAGGAGTTGATGGAAGAGTTGGAAGGGCAGCCTCCGCCTGGCGACGTCGATATCGATGGGCCTAGCGAGGGGAGGTTGTTTGGTATACCGGATCCCGAGGATCCCGACCCTTATGGTGTTCATGCGCTCGAGAAAGAAGGACTCGAGATACGCGATGCTGCAACTCACTCAAGGCCTGCCAGCCAAGTATTTGAATACAACCCCAGCCCAAACAGTCCCACCTATAACAAGTTCTACAGAAAAAGCTTGGAGGTTGGAACGAGAAGTAATCGCGATAGCTATGCTTCAACACCGAGTCAGACTTATACAATGTCTGAGGCTGGGACGCAAACCGAGCCTGTCATGATAACACCCATTTCAAACGATACGCCCGATAATAAGAGTAGAAACCAACAAGGAAAACTTCATGACGATGATTCGAGCGTTTATGAGGATGTTCGCCTGGAAGAAGACTTCCGATCACCATACGACAGAACATTGGAATCCCCCTACACTACAGTTGACAGTTTCATCACAACACCACCTGGGCCGCCTCCACTTCCCGCTAGAAGTCCAGCTGTGTAGTAGTTTATTGTATGTATAGAACATTTCAACCGCGAGCAGAGAGAGGTTCTAGGAAACAGTATTGAGGCGCTACACATATTCCGCATAATTCACCTAGACTTCATATACAGAATCCGCCACCCGTGTGACCCTGTACATATTAGTTCACATGAGGCTTAGTTTATCTGTTCCAGATAACCCAATCCAAACTTCATTACTCATTACATGTGTCATATCCCCCCCCCCCTAGCTTGATTCTCCCCTTATCCTCTTCATCAGAATAGATGGGTGGCAGGGGTGACTCGTCCCGACGAACTCTTAGAGACTTCCGCCTTTCACGCCACAGGATGGTCTGGACTACTGCAGTCTCTATAACTAGAAAGTTTCTTATGATGGCCAGGTGCATATATCCTTTCCGCGGGCTTGAGGGGTCAGCTGTCATCCACATGATATTTGGTAGCTGCTTGTGAAGTGGATGACGGCTCTTTAATCTATTTATTATAAGACTACTGGCAGGGATACACTGGCTGGTTACAAGCCGTTTGCCAACCATATCTAGGTCCAACTGCATACTGCTAAGGAAGGAATCGTCAATAATAGTTTAGTTCATCTTGTTTAGCGATTAACCCATCGACACAAAAGTGTGGATATAGATATCAACTCTAGATAACAAGCGGCGCTGGTCCCGCGAAAGTTCCCAAGTATCCCAAACATATCCTTTCTAGGTCTCGGTAGGATGATAAACCGCAACATGCTCTTTGCTCAGATATAGTGCATCGGAGAGATGTATGTAGCCTTGTGAGTGGAAGGCTTGCCGGGCATTTTCTGCCGTTTGCATGCCTCAGAATAGATGGACAAATTTAGTGATAAAGAAAGGTCATAGATTATGCTAGTTTATGTCACCCAGGTAGTTGCTCCATCATATCGCGTCAGTAGACTAATAAGTCATGCAGTTGACTCCCCTCTTACACTAGGGCTGGAATGTTCCATCTGGTCATAAAGCAAGGTCATGACGCAAGCCATGGTAAGTTCTATTACTTGGAGACATCATCAGCGCTCAATAGTTGTGGTGCATACAGCCAAGGCCTTTTGGCTGAATGCGGAAACCGATGTGCCTCGCGGACTGTCGCACGCAATCTTCACATAGAATGGTATTATACAGGACACCCTTGGCCAAGCTTCCCTACTGAATTAAGACACAAAAGCCGCAAACTGGAAGCCACTGGCAATTAAACTAACGTTTGGATTGGATGAACACTTCGTGCTAATATTCTTAAAAACATCTTCCCATTCATAAAGGCTCCATACTTATATATAACCCCGGCACTACTTAGATCAAGTATCAATATTTAGGCCTCATCTCTTGTAAGGCACGTCAATAGCATCGCTTAGACATTTTCACATTTCCAGTGCTATCAATTAACTGAATGGTGCTAGCCCCTCTATGCTTTAGAAGTTGGCTATGAACAATGGCTTTGCCAACAGATATAATGTGGCTTCAAGAGAGAGAAAAAATTGATAGGCTATTTCTTTGTTGCTGAGATTCGAAATATTCCAGCGAGATGGATTAAAGGAAAAAGTGTGGCGATTGGCTCGTTTGCCAAGTTTGTCATCAGTCATTTTGGCTCTTGCGTCCCACTTGTCAGTAAGCCAGGTCTTAGGTTTGGTCTTACGACATGTAACAACATCAACGTGTCGGTGCGGGACCTTGATGAGGCATTTACTTGTTCCAACCGCTTTTTGAGCAAGTATCGCGGCGGCACGTAATGCGAGATTCGACTTGGCAAAAGCTTCTATATTCGCGTTCATTTCTCTCTTATATCGCACGGTCTGCTATTCGACCTTAGTCAGTTATCAGGCTGTGATAACTAATAGCGCTTGTGATGACATGGCGGACGTCAAGATTCAACCGGCAACGCCCGACATGATCCCCACAATCGTTAAGTTCATAATCAAGGCTCGAGAAGATATGTTTCCATTCCTGGATCAATCGTCTAACCAACAACTCGCCGAGACTGAACTCGCAAACTTCCAGAATACCTACTTGGACCATCCACGCGGATCTTTCTTGATAGCTCATTTTAATGGCCGTCTGATTGGTACTATCGGATATCGAGCTTACGATGGCCGGTTCTCTCACTTTAGCCTTGAGTCAGACTTAGACCAGGTTGTCGAGGTAGTAAGGCTATATGTTCACCCAGAATTTCGCCGCGCAGGGCTTGCATCCAAGCTATTTGCTGCGCTGCTAGACTCGGCCGAACAGTCTGGTACCAAGCAGCTCTATCTGCACACCCATCCGTTCTTACCAAACGCAAGCGGATTCTGGAAACGACATGGATTCTCTGTTATTACGGTGGATGATGATCCATTATGGCAGACAATACATATGAGTCAACCACTCAAGAAGTAGCGTGGATGTACCACACATGACGACTTGAAAATAAATCTCAGAGGAGGTCTCGTTATCCTACCGCTGTGCAACACTAGTCAAACAATTTATCTTCACAGTTGTGAGGACGTCGGGATCTAGTGTATATTCAGTGAGAAACTATGTTTCTTCCTTCATCTCACGCTTGCCTCAAACTATAACCATCACGTCTTGTCTTCACGTCGAAGGACTTACCGAATCCAGATATGATTCTCAACAGGCCTACTCAACTATCAGAGCTTGATTTACGGGTGGCTGATACGGGATTCGCTATAAGCATCAGAGAAAGTCTGCCACTCGAAAGGCTGAGCATGTCTGATTTTGCAATGAGGGCGGGTGCCCAAAGTCTTGTTCAGCACGTTAATCATGGGTTACCAGCTGATAGCTTGGGAAAGCATGGGGCGATCTCAGTCTATTGGGAGTCGGCGTTGAAACTTGATCCTATGGTAGTAGCGTTTTGCTTCACATGCTAAAGAGATAGATGATTGATTGTGGGCATGTTTGTTTCCGTTCACTAGGCGCGTGTCGTGCTTAGCTGTTGTCTAAATAGTTATATTCATGTCGTTCTATCTTCTAACCCGATGCAGTGTTGCACCACTCAATAGCGAGGTCCACCATAACTCGACTGATCATTGTGCCCGTACCCACCCTGACCTCCGTGACTTTGCCCTCCGTAGCCTTGACCACCGTAGCCTTGGCCTCCATAGCCTTGGCCTCCGTAGCCCTGGTCTCGGCCACTGTAGCCACCGCCATGATTGCTAGAACCTCCATAGTGTGAAGAACTCTCGTGGCGGGAACTGTCACCGTATGCTAAGTCGCTGTCATCTTTTCGTCGACGTCGCTCGTCACCAGAATCAGAGTCACTGCTGCTAGTGGAATTGCCGGTAAGAGCTCGAGGGCGCCCGTCCCTGTGATGCTTCTTGTTCTTGTTCTTCTTGTGCTTCTTGAACTTATGCTCGAGAAAGTTTGCACCAACAGCTCCAGCAGCAGCACTAGCGAGACTGCCCAACAGGCCGCTTCCAGCTGTGTGAGCAGCCCATCCGGCAGCACCTCCTCCAGCGAGTGTAGCGCCTAGTCCCCGCTCACCATCAGGGCCTCCCGGTCCGCCTGGACCTCCTTGACCACCTGGGTATGCATTTGGCTCTCCGTATTGCCTACCTTGCTGCTGACCGTAAGACTGGTTGTCATAGCCAGGCTGTTGAGACCCGTAGCTGGATGCCTGGGAGTGTTGTTGCTATGGAAAGTCAGTTTAGTGTTTTATGTCCAAATAATTCCTGTGTATGTAACGGCCTACCTGCTGAGGATAGCCTTGCTGCTGGCCATAGCCCTGCTGGGATTGTTGTCCGTAGCTTTGCTGTTGTTGCTGCTGAGCATAACCACTACCTCCGCCACCACCATAGTAGTCTTGAGCTGACATATTTGAAACTTTGTAGATTTCGGATTGATTGATATAGGTTGGTACAGATGTGCAATAGTGCAAATCCAAGATGTGATATTCCAATCTTAGAACGGTATAATATGTTTCCACACAAAAGAGGGCGGGATCAAGCTTCACTTAAGTAGGACATGTCGTCATCAAGCCATTCAGCTTTGACCAGTATACACTGTCCTTGGCTGATGTGATCTCATGCCGGCTAGGCTGGGCAAGGTGGCGCACTTGATTCCAATGTTCGCGGGTGTCGGCGCCCCCGGCGCCTTGGCAGCCGGATGCATCGGCATCACAGGCTAGCAGCCAAGAGTAGTTGTGGCTCAGCCCTCAACGCAGGATTAAGAATCGGGGGCTGAGCCACGGTAAGGCGATCGGAGTCGTCGGAATGTCATTGTGTTACACATCTTGATCACATTATTTGTTGGTTGCTGTGGCTGGTGGTTGACTTGGCATCGCCAGAAGACGCGCGGCTTCTAGTCACTTATGTAAGACGAATCAAAGCCAAGACACCAAGATCCATAATTGCATATCTTACATCTACATAGCGCTGCGATTAACTATTTTCGGATCTTTCGGCAAAGAATTACATTTTTCTTTAAATTTAAATCTACTGTTGCCAGCGGTTACAGTGACAATAGTAGTTGTGTATATAGTTCAAGGAGCTCTGATGCCCTCGACTGGGCAACCTCAATTCGGTTCTACAACGACAAGCTTTAAGCCAAAGTTTTGGAGTGAAAGGGCGGAAGACTAGACGGACTCTCAACGTGCCTGTCACAATCAGAGTGCTGTATCTTACATCGCAAGCAGAACTGAAATCCGTCTCAGAACCAACTCGGCGTCAAATCTTCACGACGAATTACTAAAGGGTTGAGGCAATAAATCTGAGACGTTAAACAATGACAACATAGAGATAAAACTCCATACATATGGAATGGTGAATGGACGAGAAACATTTCTAGTACCGTAGAAAAACAAGATCTGCCCTTGATCGTATTCGTCTTGAAAAGGTTCCAGTCCAGGGGACTCTTCGGTGGTATAAGTTGTGGATTGTGCCTGAATGTGTGAACTGAAGCTAATGGTAGACTAAAGAGCCAAGTCTCGCGCAAATAGACTCAGGCGCCCCTGAAATAGTTCATCGGCTTTCTCACAGTCATTAAATCAACGGAACTCGGCAGAGAATTGTCGCAGCGTGAAAATATGGGGTGAAGGACTATCGCGTATCATGAGCGCTTTAAGGTCACTCTAGCAGTTTCAGCGTTGACTGGAACAGTTTCCTTTCCATAAGGCCCTCTTAGCTTCCACATACACTGTTGAAGTACATACTTCTCATCAAAACTGTTTGATGAAGCACAAGTCACTGCTGGCGGGTCAAATACCGGTAGTATCAGAGTAGGGATTTCTTCCCATAGCCAATCGAGAATGTATATCGGGCCTATACCATATTGATTTTAACTCCAAAAATCGCATGAAGGATATTGCTGGTTGATACATTTGGTCAACCCAAACTTGTGCAATCCTCTTCGTGTTTTAACCAATACGAGCCGAGCTGATAGGCCTGCCGGCCCTTGTGATAATGATACAAAAGATGCACTCTTGCGGCTGTATTGAGAGTTCTCTCGTAGTTAGAAATATGTATCGACCATCCCATCGCTTATGCTGAGCTATATCATATCCTGGTCGAGAGTGAAATCAATTCATTGTACAGTCGCAAGCCTGAAGTTGAATTTCATATTGATAGCGTCTTCATAGATAATCCAGAAGTCGCGAGTACTCTATTCTTATGCTTGATTATAATTACTTGATCTATAGACTCTTCACAATCGTTCGCATTAATTTATATACTATCCTAACTGATCCACTCAGGCTTTTCTCTCAAGTCATTCTCTTGAATCCACATAGCTTTTCTCTTATCTTTCTTTGCCTTCTTGGCTCTCCAGAAGGCTGCGTCGTCTTCCTCATCAGTGCTATCCTCTTGGAGTATAGCACTTGTGTTTAGCTCCTCATGGCGGTTATATCCCCAATTATCGATGGCGGCTGTATCATCCGGATCAACACGTTGCCCCGAACCCATTTGACTCGCGGCTTTGGACACAGGCCTATAACGGCTTGGAAGACCCACATTGTTACGTTCTGATGGTGCAACAGAAGGGGCGTATCCCACAAAAGGGTGGTAAGCCGACCTTGCATAGTTTGATGGAGCGTAGGTCAGCCCAACGCCAGGAATAGCCACATTCATAACCGACTGCTGCGATGAGAAGCTATCCCAAGGTCGATTGCTTCTATTCTGGTTGATAGAAGCCATAGTCTGCAGATACTCGGTCTGAGCTTGCAAAAAGTTGAACATGTGATGCCTTGGGGGAGCTGGATGTAGCTGTGGTACCGCAACTGGAGTTTGAGGGCGTGAGTAGGACACCGGCATATGCATTCCCGACATTGCATAAGATGAAGACATCGGCGCATGCTGATGAGATGCCGCTGTCCAGGTGAAGGCATCGTTGGTGTCAGGGATGGGTTGGAAGCCATGGCTTGGGGCCACGCGACGCATGGCCTTAGCACGCTCCTCACTCGCTATTACACCCACCAAGCCTCCAGGAATAAGTTGCTGATTGTTCATTGGCCACGTATAGGTGACGTTTCCAGGAAAGGGGTCATGTGGCAGCTTCCTTGCGAAAGCCGGCATCGGTGAGTTGGAGCCTTGACGACTAAGGTTGGCAGTTGGCTGTGGCTGTGAAGTCAAGAAAGCATCTGACTGTCCCTCAGAACGTCTCTGAAGATGGAGTAGTGCTAATGGCACGTCATCTTCATCGTCATCACCATATCTAACTGGCATATCATCTGGGTAGCCCTGGAAGGTTTGACAAGATTTCATAGACCATGATGAAGGAACTCGGGAATGAGATCGTAGCGGCGGGATGTCTGGCCCTCTAGTCATCTTCATCATCCTTTGCCTGTAGCCGTTCAAATGTGCCTGCTGCTTCTTTCGTTGCCCTCGTTGCCTTTCGAACATGTCATCTTCGTCTAAACAGTCATAGTCAACTTTGTCATCATCGTCTTCGCCATCATAGAATCTTCTTTCGGCATCTTCGCGGGCTCTTCGTTTACGTAGAGCTTCGAACTCAGCGGATGTCATGACCTTTCCACGAGGGCGGTGGGAAATAATAGAATGTTTCGGCCATGGGACTTTCAACGCGAATTCTTGGGGTACGACGTCTTGTGGCGAGACATACAGTGCAGCCAGTTCCTCAAGGTCTTCATCGATCCTGTCGCATTGTCGAGTTTGCTCAATGGGGGCCTGCGATGAAGGTAAGAGAGGCTCTGCATCTACAGAGTCAGTTGTATTGAGACTATCATCATTGATGAAAGGCCAGCGCGGGCTCTGACTAGCAGTTGGACCAACGAATTGCTTGTGCTCCGCTTCGTTGTTGTGTTCCAGCTTGGTGGGGGGTTCTTGGCTGAACCAGGAATGTGAATAATGTTCAATTATACCTGCGTTAGAGGAGAATCGTAAGGCAGTATGATCGTTTCCGTCAGGCTGTGAAGACGCCTGGAGCTCGCTTGAAAGTCGGGGTGTTATATCGAGGGGTTCGAGAAAGTTGCCAGGTTTTAGGAGAGGCTGGATTTTAGCGAAATCAAAGTCGAGAGGACTGGATCTGTTGATGGTGGACGCTGTGACGTCCATACTACGGCCTGAAGCGTGGCCATGTCTATTTGACGACATGCGAGACCCAGTGTCATCGTTATTGAGGTGGACCTGGCATGCCGCTTTCAGAGGCATTGAGTAAAAGTAGTAGGTGGACAAGCGAAGGGACGAAAAGCGGGAAGTTAATTACCAGAAGATTAAGAAAGCAAGCTTTAAGGAAATTGGAAAGTAAATTGAGCAGTAAGGAAGCTTACCCGGGTAATATTTCATTGCGGACATGTCATCCCTTGAGGACATATTCTAACCCTTAAAGGGGTATTGTCTTAGAGGTACAGATCGACTTGCTCTGGAATGAGTGAAGGGAGAGTAGAGAGACGCACTAGTAACAGTTGTAAGCTAAGAAGGAATCTAATTACTATATAAACAGAAAATAAATAAGACTATAATATAATGTAAATAGGTGTATATAATAGTTCTATAAGGTATTAAGCTAGAGGGTAAAAAATAAAGCTGGATTTACTATAAAATATACCTAACTACCTTATTATAATAGTTAGGCTTCCTAAGGAATAAACTAGGCTATTTTAGGTTTATATTAGTAGATACTATAGGGTACTCTACTAAATATAGTAAAGTATTATATCTCTTAACAGTAAATAAAGTAGGTTAAATATACTTAAGTTAAAAAGTCTTATTAATAGCTAATAAACTAAGGTCTATTTAATTATAACACCTAATTAGTGTAACTGGCCTAACTTTAATTATAGGCTAAGTCCTAGCTAA